>RJWH01000231.1:0-579642 GCA_004363575.1 Solenodon paradoxus | reverse complement strand
AATGTATTTTTAAAAAATAACAAAACTCAACAAAACACCTCAACAGAAAATTGGCAGAATATCTGAAGACAGGTCTCCAGAAACGGACATACAGATAACCAACAGCCTCATTAAAATAAATAAATAAATAAATAAATAAATAAATAAATAAATAAATACTTAATATCACTTATCAAAAAGACATGAAACAAAAAATACTGGAAAAAATGCACAAAGAAAGGAACTCTCTTTTTTTGTTGGTAGGAATGTGAATTAGTACAATATTTATAGAAAACAGCATGGCATTTCTTCAAAAAATTAAACATGAAATCAACATTTGATCAAGCAATTCCACTTCTAGGTATATATTTGAAGAATGTAAAGACACTATTCCAAAAAGATGTATGAGGTTAATATCTGAGCAGTACAATATCTTAGCAGTACAATTCACAAAAGTCAAGACATGGAATCAACTTAAAGACTTGTCAATGAATGAATAATGCAAATGTGGAATATATGCTCAATGGAATGCTATTTGTCTTTTGAAACAACTTAGTTGGCATTTGAGGTGACCACACTTAAGTTACGTAAGTCAGAAGGAAAACAAAAATAATAGTTTCACTCATGTGGAATATAAAAAAATAAAACACAATGAAATTCTCTTAGACTCTGAAATCAAAACTTGTGTTTACCAGAGAGAGGAAGGGGTTGGGGATGGAGGTTAGGAGAGGTATAGGTGAGAGGGAAACTGGGGTAGAAAAGGTACAAATGATACTGGTGACAGACACTAGAACACTGGTGGTAGATGCAGTGCTGATATATACATGTTGATTGGGATGTGACTCTGCTCTCCTGGAGCTTATTACTACTCTAAACAAATAAAACATAAACCAAAAAGAAAAAAGACTCATCCTAGGTATTTGCAATTCATAGCCCCACTAGGGTAAGTCCAAGGTAAGCTCTGAGCTATTTTGAGTGTATAAAAAACAAATCAAAATAAAGCTCAGAGTTAAAGGAAAGCTCTGAAGTAATTAATTTTTCATCTGTATGCTTTTCCATTTGATTTATTAAACTTCTATTTCCAATAGGACAGGGAACATTTTATGTGACTCTCCAGAAAAATTACCTGCAAAGTATTTCAAGAGAAATTTGTATTAAATACATTATTAGACAGTGACTGGTGAGTTGCTGGAAACATTTGTTAAAAGCCTTGTTTAAGGGATATATATACCAGAAAGTTTAAAATTTTTCTTCATTCTGTTTCACTCTCCTCATTTCATGCCCTCAGGCATATGTTTGCTTTCTTTCTGATTAGTATTTTTAATAAAGATGAAAGCACTAATCTATTATCTGTATTTAATTTTTCCCTATTCCCTCTACATGTAATCAAATTTTCTGCCAAATTATAAAATGTACAATAGGATATCAACAATTCTTAGCAGGTAAGCTTTTCTAACAAACATACATAATGAAGCTCCAGTAGTGAATATTTTCGTATCAAGATTAAATAGAAAATAAATATATAGGGGTTTTCATGTTCCTCTAACAAAATTATGTGATTGATTTATAAACTGATTCAGTCACTTTTCCCCTTTATTCAACAATTAAATGCCATGCCGTAGGCTCTGGCAATATAAGGATAAATAAGAAATGAAATATACTTTAAAAACTAGTAAGCAAGGATATACAGTAAACACTAGAATACAGTGAATTCATGTCATGAGTGCTGTAAAAACATATGAGAGAAATCTGAAATGAGTACATTTTAAGATAGAATGGTCAAGGAGGTTAATATCTGAGAATGTGATATTTGAGCTAAAATAAGATGTCAGCTATTCTAATTATTCCCATAAGCTTCCCTTCCTGCTTCTTTTGCTAAAAATTATATGCAATATTTTTTATCTTCCTTCTTCCATTCATTTAAATGAATTCTGTCAAATAATATTCACAACAGTATATACTATTGCTTGAGTCACATAAGAGAGGGAAATTTAATCCAGTGTTACTTATCGACATGTAGAAACAGATGAGCCCAAGTTCATTTCTCATTGTCTCAGTGTCTGGTCTTTTTAAGGCTCTATGGCCTCTTTAGAAACAGAAGATTCAGTTTTCAGGCTCTTCTTCCTCACATTTTGTTACTCACATTTTAATGCCATTTTGTAGGTAATAGTAAGTATTCTCAATTTCCAATGCCTCTCAGACTATCCTTAGGATCTTGTTAAAAAGAAAAACTTCAGAACCTACCCCAAAGATTTTTAATAGATTTTGAGTGTAACCAAGAAGATGAAGTTTCAACAAATACCACAGGAGATCCTGACACAGTGTCCTCAGAAAACACATTGATTAAAAAGGGTGATACCATATTTTCACATGAATATATGCCATAATTATTCTTTTGCTGTTTTGGATTGGCAGACCCAAAACTTTAAAGGACTTCTATAGAAAGTCAAACTAAAGCTTTATGATTTCATTTTGTCATTGTTATGTTAAGGCCATGGCTCATCTCCAAGTACTTAGGTAGGAGCCTGAATCTCTAAGTATATGCAGTGCCACTCCTCTGTGAGCATATGAAACCTCTTAGCTGAACAAACACCCTATAGGACTGCACATGTCTGGTGTGCATGTCAGATTCCTCACTTGATTCCTTTCTTTAGAGTTTGTCTTTTTAAATATGCATTATAAGGTGGAAGGGATTGATGCGGAGACAAGTCTTCAAACTATACATCAAAAATCCCCATTTGTGTTTTTCCTGACTGAGAAATAAATAGCAAACTACTGAAAAAAATGCACTATGTTTCTATTCATAATTAAAATTTTCTGAGTTCTGTAGCCTAAATTAATCTTTTCTGCAAGTCCTACAATTCTAAATTAGGAAAATTATACTATTGAAATTAAAGTTTAAAGATCATTTAATTGAACCCAAACATTTAAGAAAACAGATTAAATAATTGTCTCGTGGAACTTGTTTATTACTGGTCCATCTAGCATATTTTTTAAAGCACTTTGTTTAATTTTTATTTTAGTTATATCTTGTTTGTTCTCCCAGGCCTGGGACACAAACCTGGGTCCTTGGGATGAATGTGGACTGCTCTTAGAAAAGAGGCAGTTGACCAAATTGCTCTTCTACCAGGGTGTGCCTAGGTTATCTTTTAATACATGATATAGTTGCTTCTCGAGCAACCATGATTATTAACAATAGTTCATATGAATACAAAACACGGTATTTCATGTTTTTGCAATTTATTTTCCTTCATGATTTAGATCTTCAACCTATCTGTGAGCTACATTAGACCATGGTTAAAACTTCTGTTGTAGTCCCCTCAGAATGACTAGCAAAGTGGTTGTTTCTAAATGGCATATACATTTTTTTTCACTTTTTCCCCCTAAGAGACATAAAGTACACCCATGTGCATAGAACAGTAAAACCACGTATTTAAAAAGAAGAAAGAGAAAGGGAAAAGAAAAAGAAAAAGAAGCACAAGGAGCGCAATTAGACAAAGCTAAGCAGGTTACCTTGGTAACACCAGGTTAAAATCTTTGAGCCGTTTCTCCAATATTTTCAATACAGAGCACCATCTAGTGGTTTTATTTCTAATTCAAACCACACTTTCATGCTCAATTTCAAGTTAAACAATGATAGTTTATTGTTGCTTTTTAAGGATGCAACACTCCAGTTATTCAATACATGTTAGAGACAGTAACAGTCAAAAATTGCTGAGTGTATGTGCAAATGCAGATTTAGAGATTTGTGATTATAATTTGCTTCTCAGAGTTAAAAAATATCATTTGTATAAAGTAATAGTCATGAGGTATTCATTTAGAAAAATTACTATGAACATCATATCTAAATTAAGCTAAGAAGTGAAATATATAAAATTATAAGGAAATGTCATACAGAATTCCATTCATGAAAAGTACCCACTTTAATTAATTTACATGAAAGATAGAAGAATAATAGAGAGAAGAGAAAAACCCTTATTCTGCAGACATACAGTTTTTTCAGGGGAACAGATGTTGAACTCCATAATCAGGAGATCTTTTTCTGCATTCCAGTAAAAAGACATCTTGGTTTCAGTATCAGCTACCCAACTATAGATTCAAATCAAAAATTATAAAATTATATTCAAAGTAAAAATAATTACATTCCACAGAAAGCCTCACAAGGAAAATTTAGCCAAGATCATTCACTGTACACACTGGATTTAAGAATAACAATACTGGTACACTCTGGTAGAATACCAATTGGGCCCACTGCCTCTTACTGGCCACAATCCACATATATCCCAAAAAACTAGGTTCATGTACCAGGGCCAAGGATAACAACTGATATGGACAACTAAATAAAAATAAATAAAAAATGCTTTTTCCTGTCTTTCTACCAGCTTCTTTGCTCTCACCTTCATCCCTGCCTGCACCTTTCCTTTAAAAAACAGAAAAAGTGAATAATAATACTAGCTTACAAACTTTTTGAAACTCATGTAAATTATTTAATTATGTATATATCAATAGAATATAATTTTCTTAAAGCATTGGGGTAAAGATGTTCAGGTTTTATATTTTGGATTCTACTAAATTAACAACTATTTGATTTTTTTTTATAGTTTTGCTATATTCAGTAATTCAGATTGGACAAATATGAACAAGAGCCAGAATAGCTAGAATAAAAGAGGTTTGCAAAATTGATTTACACAAACATCAAAATTTCAGATAAGCCAATGGTCTTGTGACATTTTCATGCTACTTTCTCTATTTGGAGTGTTTCACCATTTCAATGTTCTGTGTCTGAAATAGCTCTCACCTGCCTATCCCACAAGATTCAGGACAAGGAAAACTTTAAAAAGAAAAGAAATTCATCCACATTTTTTCCCATTTTACCTTTAGCAATTAGGCAAACTTCTGTCACAATTAATCTCAACTTTAGCTGCATGTTGGCGTAATTTTGGGGACTTTGAAAAGTATTAGGGATTTTTTTTATATGCCTGATAAGGATGAAGTCTGAATACTGGTATTTTCTAAAGTTCCCCAGATTCCAAAGTACAGACAAAATTGAGAACAACTGCTCTGTATTATTCCTTCCATGTTAAAGTGAAATTATGTTTACATGTATATCTCGTTCCAGTTGATTATAATCTCTTTCAAGGAAAAAATGTTTATTTATATTTTACCTACAGCCTTAGGAGAGTGTTTCCTATATATTAGATCATTGATCTGAGCTAACAATCTTGACAAAAACTTAGGTTTATATAAGAAAAGAAAGTGTGACGATGAGGCAGTCTAATATTGAATGCTCTTAGAGGAATGTGGAGAGAGCTCAAGAATCCTGAAGATGATAGGACTGTTATGGCTGAGCCTCCAGACAGCAAGAAGACTGACAACCAGGCACCGAAAAGGCAGAGAAAATAGCACTTTATTGCAAGCACTGGTGCTGGCCCAGGGTTATTATTACCCAAATCTGAGAAACAGGTATTTTAGGGGAGCTCCTTTTATACTCTGAGGTAATGATTCATCTCCTTGGTTATGTATGGTTTCTACTGGCAACTCTTATCAGTTGTGCAGCTGCAGAGTAGGGAGGCTAGCTTGTCCTTGGTCACAGTAATAGGATGTGGCTGCAGTCTCCACAGTACCGTGGAAAATTCCTGGCAGACTAACTTTTGCATTGGGATTAGGGTAAAGTTTTCTACCATAGGACAAGGACCTCTCAAAAAGATGGGTGATGCCATTTTGTGCTGGGGACTCCATTATGTGTGGCATTTGGGAGGGATTCTCCTTTAGCCTCTATCTCAGTCTTTCCTGGTGGAGCCAAGTTCTGGGACCTTTTCTTAGTCTTTTCTGATAATGATCCTCATTGTTTTGATTAATGTCTTATATTAACATCTTAATGAATTTCTTAACAGACTCTTTGTCTCCAGATTACGAGTAAATTACAGAATACCTATACCCTGAATCTGAAAACCCACCCTGCCTCCTACATTCCTTAAGATGTGTAGCTACCTCCAACTTCCTCTAAAAAAAGTCAATAGAACTTCCCCCAAAGAATGTTGACTTCCTTTATCAAGCTAGCCTGCCTCAAAGCTTCAGATAAACTCTTTTGGATATCCAAACATTTTCTGGGTCACTCCTTCCAAGTTCCTGAACCAAGAAATCTCCAAATCTTCTGGGGAACCTATCAGAAAGTGGTATTGGTAAGGTAAGGACTATAGGTAAGAAATAACTAGAAAGCAGGAATTTTGAGGTGATTGCTATATTGACAAGAGCAGGAAATGATAGTAATATATTTATCTGCCACTTTATCCCACCCAATGCTGATTACTGATAAGGGATGCCTGGCATTTAGTCAAATATTATTTCATCACAGGGCCCTAGGCCACATGGACTAAAATTAAATGGATCAGAACACATAGTTCTGATCCTATTGGATTATGGGTCCAATAGCCATCACCTCCTGCATATCATTGCAATAAATATAAGAAACAAAATGTTTAGAATGAGACATTTTAAATAACTTTATTCTAGAAAGATCAACATGAAATCTGGTACTCTCAGTTTACTAAGATGCCTAAACACTTGACATTTACATAAGCATAGCTAAATTTTCCTACTTTTGAAGTTCAGTGCAATCAAGTTAATACCATCTTCTGTATTTCTTTTTAAATGAGTTTTCTAAATTATATTAAATGTGTCTTGTTTCTTATATTTTCTTTTTTACAAAAGATATCAGTATTCACAGAACAGTATTCATCCCATAGTGTTAACATAGTGTTAACTCACCTGCCTTCCTTGTTTACCTTAATTGATTACAGCTTCTTGAGAACAATTTTCCATGTTTTCAGTAAAATATTTTTTTTCACTAACACCATATTGTTAAAAGTGCTGATATTAGGAATGAAGTTCAAATTCATAGACTGATTGACAGGTATACCTTATGGGCTTTAAATTACTATTTCCTGAAATCATTAGTTCAAAAATGTAATAAAAAATAAAATAGAAATAGTTACATATACTAGAGTAGTTTCTAGAGTGAAACGGTTGAGAGGAAATTAGCCGCAAGATAAAAATCCTAGAAAACTAACCCAACTTTGAAACTTTAAGAACAAAACAGTATACTAAAGCAAATCAACACTTTAAAATTATTAGCATCTCTTATACCCTAGTGGAGCAGCTGCCTCTGGCCAGTACAGTCCACATATATCCCAAGAACCTGAATTTGTTTCCCAGGGATGTGGGGGAACAACCAAGATGAACAATTAAGTTAAATAAAGCGTTTCTTTTTCCTCTTTCTTCCTGCCTTCTTGTCTATTCACTTTCATTATTGCCTGCATCTTGCCTTAAAAAAAAAAACTATCTTTTTCAAAAAAAAAAAAGATGAACATCTATCCTTCATTTACTGAAGAAATAGAACTGTAGGATTGTGAATAAAGATCAAGTGAAGTCACAGAAACCTAAAAATGCTATGAAATTTCCACTAAAATCTGAAGGACCATTGAAGATGAAGAACTTTCAACTGTAAATGATTTATTAAGTCCATTTGTTCAGAGCATTAGAACGAGAAATTATAATTATATATAGTAACTAAAAAAAAGAAAGAAAGAAAAATAAAAGCAAACAATAGGCCCAAATTGGAGTCATCTATGACAAGTCCCAAGACCCAATACATAACTTAACTGCAGTTTTACTCTCTGCCAAAAGTGGAAAAGTAAACTAATCAAATCTGGAGTTTCCTGCTCAGCTCTAGTGAGGTCATCTGTTTGATAAGTTTCCCTTCCCACCCCCATCCTCACACACACCCTTCCCCTAATGTAAAAAGGCTTTGACTGAACTAATCTTTTTCTTTTGTTTTGCTAATAACTTTGTCCTACTCTATTTCTGACTATAAAACCTTCCATTTTATGAAAAAAGTAAGTACTTTCTATTTCTTAGATGGAATGCTGCCCAATTTGTAAATCATTTAATCAAGTCAATTAGATCTCTATATTTAGTCCAATGAATTCTTTTTTAGCAGTAGAAATCAAGTCATTTTTATAAAGAAGTAGTCTACATCTTTTGAAAGGTTAAGAATAACCTAAGAATGGGAACTTTTTGACAAATCTAATATCAACCCCATTTTACTCAAGTGGAAAAAAAGTAAATATAATTTAGGTAATCCTGCAAAATTTAGAGGCATAAAGGATAAGTGAATTATAAAAGAATTACAGATATCTCTAGTATTCTAACTTTGCAACTGCTGCTTAGTGAAATTCCATCAAGTGACTTGAACCCAGTAGGGCTCAAAAATTCTGCCGCTTTATCAAGTGGTCATTTTATTTACCCTAATTCCCAATTCTTTATTCTTGCATAAATTACCTATGTCTGAGAGATTGTAATTTGGGTTTTTAAAAACTAGTAATCTTCCCAAAGATTGTGACAGGCAATCAATAGTAAATCCTAGAGGAGGAATTGAAAAAAAAAAAAAACCTAAGAGTAAAGCTCTTCCATTCAGCAGCCAAACAGCCAGGGCATTCTTGATGTATTTAGTAATAGTACAATAATAATACTAAGATTCT
Source organism: Solenodon paradoxus (assembly GCA_004363575.1). NCBI lineage: Eukaryota > Metazoa > Chordata > Mammalia > Eulipotyphla > Solenodontidae > Solenodon > Solenodon paradoxus. The sequence goes on along the minus strand of RJWH01000231.1, from coordinate 571,123 downwards.
CTGAGCTGTTATTTGCCAAGTCGTGCTAACTTCTGTACAATCATCGTGCAATTTTAATAAAATCTTTAGATGTGTAAAAACATTACATTGACCATTTTATAGGTGAAGTATTATTTACTTTCCTTAGTAAATAATTGAGAGACTACTATGTACCAAGGGCTTTTAAAGGGTCAGAGATTTTAAGTGGGGAATTTATTAAAACAAGCAAAAGAGAAGGTATATTCCTCACCATGAGAAGAAGGCTGGGTTCGAGAGGACACCAGTAACTGCCCTACTGGTGGCATACATTTTTGTAAAGGGGATCCCCATTTAACTCTCCCAATTCTCACCCCATGGTTGTTCCAGGGCATTCCTGGGTGAGGATTTCCAGGAAAGAGGTGGCAATTTCTGTAGATCAGTGTTCCTTTAATTATGCTTGCCCCTTACCCAAAATTTACTCTGTTATAATGAGCTTAATATATGGACCCACATGCAATTTTATGTTAAGCAGATTATAATGAGGCAAACATTATTCCAAGGTGACTACAGTAGTCAGTGTACCTGCGGAACTAATCAGTTTGAGCCAGCTTGGCTGGGCTGCCTTTTTAGCTTCATTTCTTGGCCAGAAGATTGCATGAACTGCTCTCCCATTGGTCAGAATTGATCTGATCATTTCAGGATCTAGTCTGCCAAGGTGTTCCCCTCTTTTCTCCATTCCAGTCCCTCCCGAGGCTAGCCTACCTAGAATAGTCTTAAAATAAAAATAAGTTCTTAATATGACTTCTCCAAGAGCCCATGTGGCAAAAAAGTCTTGTCTGCCTCCTAGAGACTTCCACTTAAATATCTCTTAGAGATAAGATCCTCAGTAGAGTTTACTAAAACCTAGCTATATTTGTTTTAATTGACCAACCTAGCCTTAGCCTTGGAACTTCAAAACACTCTATGCAGGACCCAAATAAAGTCAGATGGCCTAGGTCCTTCCTCTCTCCCTGCCTGCCCATAGCCTCCTTTGACCTCCCAGTGTAGACTCTGCAACGCATGTCTTGGTAGACATCCTCCAGGACCTGTGAGTAATAAACTGCTATATTTTAATTTCTCTTGTGGTCTTTTTGTCAAGCTGTGGTTCACCAGAACCCTAGGGCTTTACTTTACAAGGTTAATTTAACAAAGTCATAACACACACGCTATACAAAGCATCAAAACATGTAATTAACCTAAATGACCAAAGAGATAGATTTCTTTGAGTAATTGACTTTTTACTGAGATGTGAAAAACCTAATCTGCAGAGATCAGGATAAGTTGTATTTCAGAGGGAAAAAAGAATAAATGAAAAAGCTGTGAGGCCAGACAAAAGGTAGCACCTTTGAAGAAGAAAAGAAAGGCTAGTGTTGCTGGGGTGGGTAGACAGATGAGAGGACTGGGAAGAGAACAGAAAGTAGTCAGAGACTAGTCACTTAGGGCTTAATTGTTCAGGGTGGAGACTTGAATTTCCTTCTAACTGCAAAGTTTGAGAGAGATGCTGTGGAGCAGATAGAGGCTCAGGCATTAGAGAGAACAGATTGTATAGAAGCAAATACAAAGACCAATGGGGAGTCCATGGCAGGAGACTGAGAATACATGTTAACATCTTGGACCATAGTGGCAAAAATAAAGATGAGCAAATAGAGATTTCATATATATATATGCCTTTTCTCCCTCTGTTTGTACCCAGTTAATCATTCAAGCTTTTCAAAGTACACAAATTATATTATTATTGAAATAGATAGATTGTTAGTATACTTCCACAATTCATATGTTGAAACCCTAATCATAAAGTGACCTCTTTGAAAGTGAAGTCTTTTGGAGGTAATTAGATCAGGAGGGTAGAACCCTCATGAATGGGATCAATGCCCTTAGAAGAGGCCAAAGAACTAGCTTGCTCTCTTTCCACCAGGTGCCAACATTACAAGAATATAGCCAAGGAGAGGAGACTCCAAGAACGCAGCCAGCCTGGGCACATAATCTCAGACTTCTAGCTTTTAGAACCGTTGCTTAGGTCACCTCATGTATAGCAACCTGAACTGACAATGCCAATTCTAAGCTCATTTATGAATCTGTACAAAAATTACATGAAAAATAACACAAGAAACATAACTCACAATTCTCAAAGAATAAACCAAGATGCGTATTTAAAAACTTCTAGAGTAGAAAAAATTCATAAACTGTAGTACTTTAAAAAGTACTTTGACTAAAAAGACAGAAGAATTCTTTTGCCCCCAGCAACATGCCTGACACATAATAAGATTTAAATAACATTTATTGAATTTATCTAAACACAATAGTTACGTGCCTTAGAAAGCTTTAATGATAACTGTTATACTCAAAACCAATATGTATTAAAAATGTAAGGCTATAAGCCACTGCTTTTCAAAATGTATAGCAGAATCCTTGGTTTCTGTAGACATATGAAGAAGCCTTATCAGAGAAGATGAATGCCCGGTTGGCTGCCTTATATATCCTGCTGTGTGACACATACTGAATTTTCACCAGGAGCTCATATCTACAAGTTTTTTGAGGCTGAAAATGAAGGTTTGAGAAGCAATGCTTTAAGCTAAGATGATCATTTTCTATTTCTTTAAATATTTATTTCTCTGGATTTGCCACTTGATTCTCCTTATACTGTCTTAATTGAAGGTAAGGAGAAAAAAATACATACACTGATATCCAGAACAACTGCATTTATTGGAATCTATAACTTTTAATATCCCTGAATATTTTAGTGATTTTAGTAGTTCATCCTTAAATATTACCAAAAAAGAATAGAAAAAAAATGTGTATAGCAGAAAGGGGAAACCAGAAATAGTTTAGGAATGTTTTCCTCTTTTTTGTAGCAGGGGTGGTGCACATTTAGAACCTGAATACATTTTCATCAAAGAGAGATATATTGTCGAGCTGCTAGGATGCAATCTTATCTTGATACTTCTTTATTTTATGAACTGAGGTCTTATTTATCATGACTCTACTTGAGCCTATGACAATGTATATATAACACCACCTTTCTTATCCCTTACAAGAACAAATATTTTCATTATCCTCTTCTAGCAATAAGGATCTATATTTGGAAATAAAATAAATAATTTAGCATATATGGGGATGCATTTCCTTAATTCATTGTTTCCAATGTACATAGAGGTATTTGGGGAGGGAAGATACGTGATGTGTGTTTGTGTGTGTGCGCATAGTATACATATATATGTATATATCACATCACTATATGCTTGTGCTAATTCTTTAAAAGCAAAGCAAATAGTGGATACCTATTTACAATTTATTTTCTAAGTGAAATAACATGAATTATATAATTATATCTAGTAATTACAAATAATATTTTTCTAATACTCATGTATGCAGGGAATGCTGCCCCAGTTTCTTAAATTATGAAGTCACTGACTTCACTAGTTCTATCATCTACCTTGTCAAATGGAAAAATTACACTTTTTAAAATAAAGATTTTTCAATATAAATGTAATGAAAAATACTGTATCAAAGGCCATGTCAAAAGCTATGAATCAACTATGCCCAGATAAACACCTTAATATTACATTATCACTTTATATTCCTTATGCTGAAGTGCTGATTTAGCTTTGAATACAAATCCTGAATAATTATATTTGTTTAAGCAAATTAAAAAAAATTAAACGATAGCATGTGTTTCTCATTTTAAAAAAAAGCATCTGCTTTCTTGTGGCATGGTAAAAAGATTTAGTTATTCCAAAAAATAACATATTCAATAACATGAAACTATTATTTGGCACACTGTATGTTTTATGTACTACAGTAACACCATACAGATTTCTAAGAATTCTTACCATATTTCTACTCATCTACACAAAATTCCATTGTTCCACCTGAATTTACTGATTATTTACTATATGTACAGAATAAGAACAAATAAGAAAATAAAGTCTATATAATTAAAGAGCTCATTACTTTTACTATTTTTCCAAGAATCAATTAAGAGGTTGATTCAGAATTCATTAGATAGTATGATTATTGGAAATGCTTCATGTTAGACAACTGTTAGAGACATGAATTCATAGAGATTATATCACTAACAGAAAGACTGAGGAATTTCAATTTCTGTATACTTAGAATTCTTTGTGGAATGCACAAAAGTCTGATTATACTAGCAAAATTCTTATTAAAATTGGAAATTTTATAAGGTTATAAAATATGTTTTTATTTTTGTAAAGTAAAAAAAAATAAATTTCTGCTACTCTATGTATGATATGAGAAGAAAACTCAGGAACATGAAATCTATTTCTGGATATTTCATAGCCTACATTTACCCTCCTCAGAATGGTTACATAACGTATTAGTGTGCAACTAAACCTGGTTACTATCCCTAGAGACAATGGCAGTCTAATACAGAATACTACCCATAAAATTCTTATTAAGAACTTGGATAAGGGAAGGAGAAAAGATGGTGGCAGAGGCTGATTTGAGTCCGGCACATAAAGCCAGATTTCTTCCCAGAACAGACACTGAGAAGGAGACCTTCAGTGCTCTAGCAACTTGGGAACAGCATGACTGCATTTAGAGGTGCATGGAAGGGAGTATGGACTCCTGTGAGACGGAAGTGGGTATGGGTCAAAGCATGGCTTATACAATAGCAGCAATGGGTGGGGAGAGTGGGGAAGCCACTGGAAAACCAGCTGGTGTGGAGAGACTTTGGCATGGATTCTACCTTGACAGTGGGGGCATAGGCAGAGTCAGCATACATGTTCAGCTAGATCTCCAGAGGGAGAAAAGATTGCTGAAGACACATATGCTAGGCTAGAAGGTAGCCCACAGAGAGAGCAGAGCACTTGATCTGAAATCCTAGACTCCACACAGGGTGGAAGCACAATAAAGAGGAACAGGGAGACTGCAACTCTGTTCCCACCTCCGCTACCCCTCAGGAAACCAGCTTTATCAGAGAGGAATTATAATACCCCAGTGTATGGACTGAGGCGCCAATACTGGAGGCTCAGGGAAGAGGTTTGCCCAGCAGATGCCAGTGGATTCATTCTCTCCAAGCTCCAGCTGAACACAGCAGATACCCTTCCCCCACAACCCACATACCCCTCCCCACTCAGAAGCCATACACCACCTCCAACACAACAAAAGAATCACACTAGAAATCTACAAGTGACGTGTTAAGCAAAACTTGAGCATGAAAAAAAATAGCTCAAGATTGATCCACCCCATGAAGAGAAAGAAAACTTCTAAATCTCAAGAAACCATGGAAACACAGGAAGATAGCATTCCATCAGAAACCAAATTGGAAGACTCAGATGATAATTTTCCTTTAACAAATCAAGAATTTAAAATTGCAATCATAACTCAGAAAATGAAACTCAAAAAACAGTCCAAAGAATTACAAGAGCACCCAGCAAAGCAAGTCACTGAACTTAAAAATGCAATTAAGCAACAGAAGGCAGAATTTGAAGGCTTACAAAAGAAACTAACAAAGATCCAGGAGATAAAGAATGAAATAATGAGATCAAAAGTACAAAGAAACCTACGGAGAAAGAATAGACTAAATGGAGGAAATTATCAGTGATCTGGAGGATAGAAATGTAGAAAAAAGCTAAATGGAAGAAGAGATAGATATAAAATATTTTTAAAAAGAAAAGTATACTTCAAGAACTATTTGACTCAATAAGGGAAGTCAGCATAAGAATAATGGGCCATCCAAAAGTAGAGAGAAAGAGAAGGTGGTGTGTCCTGGTGGCCTAGCAGTTTAGTACATCGGTTGCAGTCCACATACATTCCCAAGTCCCCATTTCAAGACCTGGGACCTGGCAGAACAACCAAGATGAACAAATAAATTAAGGTGATTCTTCCTCTTCTCTCTTTCTGTTTGCCTGCCTACTTGCCTTCATTCCTGCCTGAGCCTTTCTTTAAAACAACAATAACAAAAAACAGAAAGAAGGGAACAGAGAATATGTTGAAAGAAATAATTGCTGAAAATTTCCCGAACCTAGTGAAGGAAATAAACATATGAGTAAAAGAAGCCAACAGAATGCCTAGTTATCTAAATGCAAAAAGATCTGCACCAATGCATATAATTATGAAACTATAAAAAATCCAAGACAAACAAAGAATTTTAAAATTGACCAGGGGAAAAAGCAAAAAACATATAAAGGTATACCCCAAGCTATCATCAGATTTCTTAGCAGAAACCCAACAGGACAGGAGAGAATGGAATGATGTTTTCAGATTACTCCAATATAAAAACTGTCAGTCAAGAATACTATATAGCATAAATATCTCAGCTATAAGGGAGAAGTAAGGGCATTTCATGACAAAAAGTGGAAGGAATTTCTACCACAAGATTTCCCCTAAAGAAATGTTGAAAGAGACTATCTAAATCAGAAAGTAGGAAGACAAAAAAATAATTAACAAGGAATAACTAAATATATAAAACCAGAAAACAAAAGTCAAAATGGCAGTAGAAAGTCTTTAAGTTTGCATAATCACTCTGAACATAAATTGACTGAATTCACCAATGAAAAGGCTCAGAGGGATGGATGGATTAAGAAACAAAACCCAACTATATGCTGTCTGCAAGAGACTAACTTATGATCCAGAGACAAACACGGAATTACAAAGTAAAGGGATAAAGAAAGGTACTCCAAGCCAATGGTGAATCTAAATAAAGGAGGAACTGCTATACTCATGTTAGATAAGCTAAACGTCCAAGAGAAAAAGGTAATAAAATATAGAGATGGCCATTGTATTATGAGAAAATGATCAATACAACAAGAAAACAAAACACTTGGTAATATATGCACATCCAATAAAGGAGCACCCAAATATGTCAAGCAAGTATTAACAGATCTTAGTATAGATATAGCAGCAATACACTAATAGTAGGAGACTTTAATACCCCATTGATAGTAAAAGATCATCCAAACAGAAAATGAAACAATAAATTAGAACAGATGTACTTAACAGATAAAATATATAGAATATTTCACTCTAAAACAATAGAATTGATTGAATTAATTGTAAATTGAAGGAAAAAATGAAATGGTGGCAAACTTACTATATTGTGTATGTTGATCTGCTATGGTGTACACCTTAAACTTATTCAATGTTATAATGCAATTTTTTGTCATTAAAAATAATTAAAATTTTTTAAAAATCTTCAGACCATTATTGAGACTATTAAAATTCTGAAATACATATTAAAACTTAATGTATTCATTTTATCCTTTAAGTAACTCATACCTTAAAATATCAATATTTACTCACCTCAGCTTCTTTATAACAACTTGTTAAAAAGACATTCCAACTTTGAATGGAAAAATAATCACATTTACCATTCTTCAATGGTATCCAAAAATGAGAAAGTAAAACAATGAGAAAAATCAAGAATACTGGAATCTTCAAAATGTAAAAAAAAATAATAATAACTTTGCATATTAACTAATATACTACTGTTTATTTTCTGCCCAATCCCCAAAATTATGACTAAATATGATCATCAAGCACATCACAGATCAGCTGCTGTCTTGATACTTCTGTTTTTAATTATTTGTTTTGTATAAACAGTGACTTTTACCTTTGTTAGATTACATTGGTATAAGAAATTAAAATATTTTATGCTTCTCAAGATAGTAAGAGAGAACATTGTGATCATTTTGCAAGAATTTCTACAAAATCATCCTACTCTTTTCATTTGTTTTAAGTAAGGTCATAACCAGCTTTTTGACAACTAACAAATCTCAGCATGCCTTTGATTTGTCCCTTAATCAGCAGTATATTTGTTGGCTAAACACTTTATTTTCTCTGTTCTATGCCTGTCACATTCTATGTTTCTCCCAAGATTCGTTAACTGATATCTTCATCTTCTACATCTCTAAACACTAGCAGGCACTGCATGTCTTCTCCACCTACCTATATTCCTGAGGTGAGCATATCTTGCTCTTTGTCTTTAGATAGCTATTTGTGATGATCCAAATTCTTTCGTTTTTGATTTGGTTATTCCTTCCTCCACCCCTGGTCCCAATCCCAGTTCCTTGTGCTTTACATAACCCGAACCTTAGCCACTGAGTCATAGGAGTGCACCAAATATTTATCTCTGTGACCTCACCTCTAAACTCCATACCTATAATCACGGTCTACTCCTTATCTCCACCTCCATGACCAATAGACATCTCAAGCTTGCTGGGTCCCAAATGAAACAGTTTATTCCACTCTCCCTTCTCTTTCCTCAGCTCTTATCACTATCTTCACACTTCAGTAAATGACAATTCCAGTCATTCAGAACAAGCATTTGGAGTCACTTTCCTTTTCTCCAAATCATATAGCATTACCAACAAATCATATTACAAAAATATAACCCTAAGATAAAAATACCCTCCTGCTGCAACCACACTCTTATCCAAGATCCAAAACATTTAGCCTAGACTATTTTAAAGGCCTTGTAACTAAAATCCCTATTTCCACACTTGTTTTTCCTACTGCCTGCTCTCCACCTAGACATCATAGCAATTCTTTATAGAACAAGACAGTGCTGTTGCCCTCTGAATCTACCAGTGCCTTCATACTTTATTCAAAGTAAATCCAAAATCTTCACAATAGTCTTCACAGCTTTGGGTGATCTAGTCCTCTGATACTTTTCTGATTTCTTCTCCTTTAAATATCCCCTCTTACCCAACTCTAGTCACACTGGCCTCCTATACCTCTGCTTTGCTGCGCAAGTATTTACCTCACAGTTTTTGCATTTATAGTCAGCTGCTTAGTTACATGGATTACTTCTTTCATCAATTTTGAGTCCTATTAAGTGTCAAGTTATCAGAGAGGTTCTCTCTGACCACACTATATAATATGCTACTCTGTGTTGGTTTTTTGTTCTTTCTCAGTGCTGGTTCATGGACCCAGTTCCTTTGCATGACCTGCACCTTTGCTGTCTTAGCCACCTGTGCACACAAATGTGCATCTGCTTTACTTTTTATATTACCTGACAGGTGCTCACTGATGATTTATTAATCTCCCCTTTTCTCCACTAGAATGGAATTCATGTCAGAGTGTTAGAAATTATTATTCCTTTACTACTATAATATATACTACATCTAGAATACAGCCTGCATTGAAGTAGGTACTCAATAAATATTTGTTGAATAAGTGAATAAACATCTCAGAATTAAATACAGAATCAATGACAATTGCATATATAATTAATTCTTGGAAGAGATATGGAATTAGAATATGTATATATAGATGGATAGGTTCAAATCCAAAAAAAAATGTTTAAATAACCCTAATTACATCATGTTTTTCAGAAACTATTTTGAAAATTGCATTTCTTATATGTCTTATACATATTTCATTGTAATTATTTTATGTCTTCTGCAAATTTAATAAGATAATTTATATCATGATGACATTAGAATTCATTATTTAATGTATCTGCAATCTCTTTTTTCCTATATGCATTACTTCTCATGAGAATCATTACTTTTAATCTTCTTGTTTTACATTCTTTTTTACTACGTATGGAATGAAGGCAATAATATTCCCATAAGTGTTCTGGCAAAGCTGTGAAGAAAAAGAAATTGACTTTGCAGAAACAAAATTATTGGCTGCAAGACAGTTCCACCATATAACAGCTTTTAATATTTTTCATCAGCAGATATAAAAAGTCCAGCTTTGGTGTACAAAGGAAGTTTGTAGAATCAGAGCACTCAAGCATGAGATGTGGAAAATTTCATTGAACAAAACGTAGAAAATTTCACTCACATCATGATATTAAGGTGATTGTGGCCAGGCATTTCCAAGTTCTCCATCAGCAGTTTTCAAACTCCAACATTTATTGAATCCTCTGGAGGTTTGCATTAAAAATTCAGACCTACAAGTCCGAACCCAGATAATCTAATTCAACAGTTCAAAAATAGCCTGAGAAGTATTATTTCAAACAAGCACCTCAGGTGATTCTGGTATAGCCAGTCTGAAAACCATGCTTTGAGAAATTATTATATAATTAAATAAAAATACCACAATATCATAATTTTATATGACTATTAACCAATTTTTGTTTTAGAAGTGGTTTTGATGCATTGTTTCCCAACCTTTTGTAATTTCAAGGCTATTAACATGATGGCCGGACTTGAAATACTATTTCATAATCTAATTGAAATGATGGTCAAGGAAATGTACTTCCTCATGCTAGCCTCCTTCGGCTTCCTGAAATGAAGCTCATGATTAATTTTTTGCAGTCATACCCATTTTTGGAGAGTGTAGATAATAAGAATTTGTCTAGCACTGACTTTTAAGCCTCAGGCTAGTCGGTATCAACATATAACTACAAATTCAATTACTGTCAGAAAATATTGCTCCCTCCCAAAGAGAATACCATATTGGAAATTTTTCAGAGAATATATTTTCTTTGAGGATGAGAAAGCTATAGCATTTAAAGAATGGGTAAATCTTCCCTGGCAGAAATCAGAAGAGCTATTCCAAGGTCAGTATTAAGCAAAGGTATTACACAGCTAAAAGTTTTGATATATTTAGCTATAACTCTAAATAAATGACACCTATTATAATCAAAATTATTTTTTAATGTAGAAAAAATAAGGAAAAAATCCTTAGCAACTTTTGTGTGCATTCTAATTCCTTATCTTTTTCATATTCATGTTTTCTTTAGTATTATTTCATTTAGGGTATGATCTACAAAAAGAAAATTAAAATACAGTTGACCACAGAATGCTCTTTGAAATTGAAGGTCAAATTGTGAATTAAGTAGCAGAGAATGAAGATCCTCTAACAGAGTATTTTTACCTTAGATTAAGAATAAACTTCCAGATATTTTTTTATTGCATTCTTATCTTAGTTTTTTGAGAGACTTTTTGAAATGATTTCTATATGTATATAAATATTTGTGTGTGTCCTCATTTCATAAGGAAACTGGAAAATTTTTAAACAGTAAGAGTCAAAAACAATCCCATTAAGATCATGCACAAATAAAGAATTATGAAGATAAATAAAGCAGATAATTATATGGGGTTATATATATTACAGTGGAATTTTCTAAGATTGTCCACTTGGCATAGTTTAAATAAAATTTTACTTTTCATTTTGAGAAGTTTAATTATGACAAAGCTATTTTACTCTTTTTCTCCCCAATCAGAGATTAACGTTGATTTACCTTATGGGAAATTATGTCTTCTTGTTTAGCTTTAGGCTGATATCTTACTCTGTTAGCAGCCACAGCAGAAAAGAGGGATCCTGTCTATATAAAAAGTATCGATAAAATCAGGACCTTGGGGGAAGCTGGCTCTCGAAATGTGTCAGGGGCCCTCCCTAACAGTAGCTGTGCCTAGGAAACATTGTTATTTGACTGAGTTCCCACTGGAATCACACCTTGATGCTGGTTTGGGAATCAACTCTGCCAGAAACAGTGGGCATAGAGTAGGAAAAAATGATTCCTTTCAAGTAAAATTACGATTTCTTTGGTGACAAAGGGGAAAGAGAGATGAGTTTGTAGAAACAACAGATGTTCATCCTATCTAAAACTGCCATAACTTCATAAGTAAGTGCAGGTTTAGTATTATTGTGTAAGTGTGAGGATAACAGTTCACACTTTCCATTTTTATCTGAGCTAGATATGCCAACTTTGAATGTCTCTAGTATTATGCTTTATGCTGGAAAGAAGGTCTAATGTTTACGCAAGCACACACAGATGGTTTTTACAGTAATGTGGCCAACTATTGAGAGGTAGGTAGAGGAGATGAGAGGAGAGACAGGGTAGGACAAGACAGCCTAAGACTTCCCTGTGCCTACCATGCTTATATTTTTTCGTCTTGTAACATGAATGCTTTTGGGGGGATTAGGAAGCAAAATGAAAGCATCAAGTAACCCACCGCAACTCTGCCATCCCATTTAAAATTTAATCTCAATGACCCCAGAATTTGTGATTTCTTAACCCTTTACCTACTCTAGAGGGAGAGTTAGACCTAGTTTATTGCCAATCATCTGGAGCCACTAGAGGAGACAGTCTTATGTAAAGATGGAGGTGATTTTAAATTTATTTTTAGTTTTTATTTTCCTCATTATTTACAACTCTGGTTATTTTCTTGTTAAATTCTAGTTCTAAATTGTAGTCAACAACGAATAGATAGGAATCAAAGAATGAAGTGTGGAGAACATTCTGTGGTTCCAAAATATCATATATCGGCTCAGTAAGTTTAGTTCTTCCTTTACAAAGTCAACTTCAGATTTAGACTATTATGTCAAACAAGGAAATTGAAACAAGTATAGAAATTAAGCCATTATTTTCTAGTGGAAATAAAGACATTTAAAATGAATATTTATATTTGATAAAAAAGATAAAACTAGATACATCTAACAACTGTATGTGAAAGTGAACTGCACATATTAAAAGTCTTCCAGGAAGAGATGAAAAAATCACCATATCACTAAAATTATGAGCAGAATGATTCATTTATCCTCTTTTTAACATACCACAGACTGTTATTCATTACCTAATAGAGTAGTCATTTGACTCATGTGGTTATAGTTTGATGATTGTTTTAAAATAAAGAAGAATGAAGTTAACAAATTATCTTGTTTGACCTCTTATTTTGAAGATGAGCTGATTAAAATACCTAAGTGAGGTGTCTGGGTCACAGACATAACTAAAATTAAAATAAAACTGCACCTAGAATGAAGAGGTCTTTTCCTCTTTTTAATAATTTGTGGTAGATGCCCCATGTCTGTCAATAATTGTGTCTTCTATATGCTCTTACTCCCTAAGTTAAGCCACAAACATAGAGAGAGGTGTTTAAAATGATACATAAAAAGGTCAAGAAGATATTATCCTTCCAGGTCTTTGTTTACTGTGCAAACTTTGCCATTGGTTCTGCGCTGTTTCATTATAATTAAATGGGAAAGTAATTAGTGTGCCAATAGCTTTAATTTTAATACTTGAAGCTGGAGGTTCTTTTCAATTCCAGAGTAATTTAAAAATAATATGAGCTGTTCTTAATGTAATAATGTTAGGTTACATAAGAAAAGCAAGTCTACTGTTCAAATTTTTCAATCTGTTCCTAAAGCTACAAATTAATAAAGTCTTATTAACTGCTTGTTTAATTATTGGTAATCAACATTGGAGGAGGTTATAATTTTTACTGATAGTATAGGAGATACTGATTGATTATAGAAAAAGACAGGAATGGTTTCACACAGCTTTAACAAGTAGACAAACTAGACAAATGATAATGAGGAGCTATTTGAGAAGAAAAAAAGCAGCACAAAGTAAAAGTCTGCACTGTTATTCAAATACATATGCCTGGTATTTTAAGAGAGATATTTAAAAAAAAAATTTTAAAGGAAAGGTACAGGCATGAATGAAGGTGAGCAGGCAGCCAGCCAAGAATAGAAAGAAGGAAGAAGTACTTATTTATTTATTCATTTACTGAGTTTTTATCTTGGTGTTTGCCCCCATTCCTGTCACCATCCTCAGGTTGCAAACATTGATCCTTAGGCTTTACATGGACTATGCTTCTGAATATGCAGACTTCACTGCCTGAGCCACGAGGGTATACCAAGAAAGACAATCCTTAATAAATATTAACCATTCTAATATCCATTCTCTCCTGTATATCTAAGGCAATGGTTCTCAAAATGCAGCCTGCCTTTTCCTGGGGAATCTCTAATACCCTTCCAGGGAGTCCAGAGCTCAAATTAATTTTCTTGTATTTCAATTATGTTCCTTGTTTTCATCACCATGTTGGTATGTATACTAATGGTGCCAAAGCAGTGGTTGGTAAAATCTCTGGCTACTTAGAACAATTGAATCATTTTATTCTTCACTGTCATTAACTCCCAGAAAAAAGGGGAAAAAAATCCAGTTTCACTTAAGAATGTCCTTGATGAAACAGTAAAATTCAATTTGATTGCATCTTAATAATAATTATTGCTGTTTTCAGCATTCGGTGTGAAAAGCACACATAAAACATTGCATTGTATATTTTAATACAATGGTAATCAGGAAGAAAAGCACTGCATGATTGAGTTTTGAGTCACTTTTTCTATCAAGCAAGATGTGTACTTGCTAGAAGGACTGATGGACAAACTGTTATTATCCAAGCTGTGGTATCTGTCACACATTTTCTCAAAAATACAGAATATATGTCTATGATTTTTAAATAAAAATATTGATAATATTTACTGTCAGCTATTTAAGCTTCCAATAGAAAGTTAAGATTTTGGGGAACTCAGTCACCACTATTAGCTTGATTGTTTTCAGATTCTTGAAGACTATTCTGATGAGATCAGAGTTGAGAACAAAAATGATTTCCTAAAATGTTATATAATAAAATACATCAGTATTTAAAAGACATGAATAATATACTGTGAATCAATATTTTCCTTACAACTCATTAATTGTGTTATAAATCATTTGGGGGTGGGCAGATGACCAAGGGATTTTAGTGTAATAGTATATGAAAATCTTAATCTTACTGATATAATTTCAGATTCCACACTGAGCTAAATTTTAATAACTATCCCCTGTTAGGCTTTGGTGTAATACTAAAAACATATCCAAATTAAAAACATATATCCAATTAAAGACAAATTCCAAAGTTATCAAAAATGTTAAAAATACTTCTTCCTTTTCCAGCTCATGTCTGCCTGATATTAGATTTTTTTCCAGATTTCAAGCAAAACAAGATTATTTTGAGAGCAGAAGCAGTCAGGTTGATAGAGACAGCACTGGGCAAGTGGGCAAGTAAGAGCAGAGGGGCACAGGCCAACTCCCTGCCTCGCTGAGGAAAGATAATTAAACTTGGGCAAAGGAGATCCTAAGAAGTCAAGAGGCAAAATGTCTTTACCTGCATTCTTTGTGCAGATTTGCCAGGAGGCCCACAAGAAGCAGCACCTAGATGTTTCAGTCAACTTATCAGCCCACACTGTCCAGGCAAGGTTGGTTGCTATCGAAAAATACCATCCGGGACAAGGCTCTGTAAAGACATTTGGCATTGTGTTAACTATGCAAACAAAACAAAACAAACAAACAAACAAACACTGTACAGTTTAAAAACAAATCTTACACAGCCTTATATTTCAGCATTTTTCTTCAGAAGGAGTAAGTTGTTTACAAGGGGATAATAGCTTTATAGACAAGATAAAACCACGCAAAAGCAATTTATTCGTTGATATCTTCCTCCTCTTCCTCATTCTCTTTCTCTTCATTGTCTTTCTTTTCTTTTTCTAGCTCTTTTCAGCCCTGACAAGTCTTCTTTTTTTGGGGGTGGGGGGATGGGTATGTTAGACTTTTCTTTACCTCAGTAAGCAGCAATATCCTTTCCGTATTTTCCTTCAGCTTAGCAGCCTTCTTTTCATAAGGCTGCTTGAATTCTGCAGCCCTGTTGTTCCACTTCTCCCATGGTTTTTGTTTGGTTTGGTTTTTTTGCATAGTTAACACAATGCCAAATGTCTTTACAGAGCCTTGTCCCGGATGGTATTTTTCAGTAGCAATTAACCTTGCCTGGACAGTATGGGCTTGTAAATTGGCATATTTAAAGCAGGTTCTAACTGGTACATGGCACACATTAGTTATATATGGGGATGGTAGGTTTTTCATCCTCAGTTGTCTGAAGTAAATTCACTCTGTAAATGCAAAAAAATATATATATTGCATCTGTTTTGTTGACATTCTGAATGCTTCTAAGTAAATACAGTGTTTTATTTTAAAAAGAACTGGATGGAGCTGTCTTAAGCTAAACATTGATGAGATTTACAGAACTTTAATGTCACTCTTTTTACTGACTTTTTAAATTTGGGAAGAAGAGCTAGATTTTCATAAAGTACAACATTTCTGTATTGACTTTTAAAATCAAATTAATTTAAAAAATCTATATTAATTTTTAATATGACAAATTTAAAGGAAAAAAGGAAACAAAAGCATTTAAATCCTCAATGGGGCCCTTGTAATGGGGCCCAAGATCAAACAGCTTAGACTAATTGCTCTATACTTTAATCTACAAGGATTGATTTGATATAACAAACTTCTCAAGTGGTCTCCGTCTCCATTCTCTGTCTAATCTATGCAGGCTTTTATCATATTTGTATTTCCAAACACTCACCAGTAAGAACTTTCACCAGTAAGAACTTTCAATAATGTCTCTCTATCCTTCTAGAGGAAAAAAAAATCTAACTCTGACAAGGTTTAAAAGACCATCTTGATTCAATTCAAACCTGCTAGACAGAGGACCTGCCAGACACTTCTATACCCCTTACCTCTTTACCTAAAATACCCTTTATTCTCTCATCACCATCTTACACATCTCACCACCAGCATTGATGCACACTCTCCAATTCAGTACTTTTGCAAATATCATTTCCAGAACTACTCATTGCTCTTAATGCTTATGATAAAACAACCTTCTTTATTTTGCATGTTTCTATCATGTTCTCTCTAACCCTGATCAACTGTGCATGAGATTATTGGGCTCCCCAAAATTTTTGGGGAAAAACTTTAGTGTCCATGTTATTCTGAGTGCACTGTGGTGTTTAGCTGCTGTTCTTGCATAGCTCTTTGTCTCTGTCTTTCAGTCTCTGCCTCTGTCTCTTTCTATATGTGTGTGTGTGTGTGTGTGTGTGTGTGTGTACTTGAACCATAAATATGCCCTATTTTTGTTATATTGTACTTTATAAACCACTATTTTGCATTGACATCTGGCTTATTAGACTCGATATGATGTTCAGCATATTTTTAAAGATAAACACTTCTCAGGCATTTCTATACCTTTGGTCAAATTCCAGCATCCTGAAAAAAAGGTTAGTTTTACACATTTGGTATAGCTTCGTAGTTGCTTTTAGGAAGAATTTATACTGATCTCTACACACAGTCATGTTTAAAAGTCCCACCTCTTATATTTACTTTGAAATTGTTTATCACCAATTTGTTACCTTTTTAACATTGAAGAAATACTGAAGTGCATTTCGGTTATTGCTGTATTTAGTGTATCAGTGTGCATAAGCATTAAATAATGCTTTTATGTGTTTAGTGCAGATCCTGAAAAAAATATTGAGTGTTCACTGCAATCCTTGTATTATGAGGTAGGCTCCTGGTTTTTCTCTAAGGAACATTAAACAGGTACCCTGTTTTTCAGAGGACAATTAAAATACATTATATTATTATTTGAATATGTCACTACATTAGGTCAGAGACAAATAGAAGTTCTAAATAACAATAAAACTGATAAGGGAAATGGAATGGGAGATTTGAAAGGATATTTGAGTCACAATAATTAAGAAATAAATGAAGGTAATTATGATTTTTTTTAAAAATCAAGTAGAGGTTTTAGAAACTAGAATTTCTCTTTCTCTTATGGTATCATGTGAAAAAATACAATATGAAAGTGCAAGCATATAGTGTTCTGTGTGGCATCAATCCACTCTGAAATCCACACATTATGTATCTACAGATCTTCAAGGCATTAGGTTTTAAAGAGCATAAAAATTATCCTTGTTAGAAAGCCTATTTGAAATTAAGGGAGGATTTCAGATTTAGATTTTTTAATAGAATGATCAAACACTGCTCCAAGCAAATATCATGTAAAGTCATGATGGGACTCAAAGATTTGATTTAGAGAAAGACACGCTCTTTTATATCTTTCTAAATTCAAGCTAGGCTAGGCCACATCTTTTCTCTCACATAGAGTAACCCTCTTTAAGGGGTTTATGGGATATTTTCTTGGCCCCATTAATCAGGTTGTTTTCCTGGTTTCCTATACACCCAAAATATTTAGATATCGGTGTGTGAACTCTCGTTCTTGTGTTCTAAACCAACTGGGACAGAGGGCTCAAAGACTGTCGTCACTAGAGAAACAACAGTGGATTGGAGGCTGCAGCTTGGTGATGAGCCTGAAATGTTTCTTTTTCTTCCTTTCTCTGAAGTGATTGATGAAGCCACCTGTGAGGGAGGAAAGCATAGTTGGAGTGATACAGTTCCCCACTTATTCCCAAATATAAAATAAGCCTTGTCCTTGTCCCAGGATATCTAGTGAAAGTCACAGAGATATAATTACAGGTAGCATGACACAGAACAAGTGAGAGCACGTGTATGTGTTTGTGCATGCGCGTGTGTGCGTGTGTGTGTGAGAGAGAGACAGACAGAAGGAGAGAGAGAGAGGGAGAGGGAGGGGGAGAGAGGGAGAGGGAAGGGGAGAGAGGGAGAGAGGCAGAGGGGAGAGGGAGGGGGAGAGAGAGACGGGGAGAGAGAAGAAGAGAGAGAGGGAGGAGTAGCAAGAGGGAGAAGCTATAAGGGAAGAGATAGAGCCATACACTCTGTGCGACTGTGACTGAAACACATACCAGTAGAAATACTGTAACAGTGGAAATGATAGAAATAAGTTCTTCCACAAATTTTCCAGGGGCATACCCATTTCACAGTGGGGGAATAAAAATGAGCTTTCTCTTCAAAGAGCAGACAAAGACCCACTGCTTTAGGTGAAGGCACACAAGCTAAAACCCATCCATCCCTCGAAGAAGGGAAGGAAAACCCTTGGTTTAGGATCCCGCAAGAATTAAAAGCAGAAATTTGCTCTCACTGAGGGATGAGTTGAAATTATTTTATGAACAAGATGTATCACATATATGAGATATGGATAACGTTCCATAAAAATTGCAAAGCAGTTGAGATAGTTAGACCCAGGCTCAAAGAATCTAAGACTGAGGACCAGTCAGTGTGCCCACTATGAGCTTAGCAAATAATAAGTGCAATTTACTGCTGCAGTCAAGCAAGACAGGGGAGATTGCTATCTCCTCTGTAACTTAGGCATTCAGGGACAGTCACATACCATCACAGAAGGGGGGGCCAGTGAGAAAAGCCATCTGATTCCAAAGATACCATCATAGGCAAAGAGAACAGCAGTTCACCAAGAGCAAAATTTGAAGTATGAGAAAATTAGAGCAAGGAATCTCAAATCCATCCCAATGCTTAGGACTTTGATTCAGTAGCAAAAGTGATAGCCTGATGGAAGCAGGGCAGGAGCATATTTCCGTGTCAAAACTTATTTGAAAAGCAAAGATAAAAATAAGGCATAAAGAATTATTTATTCTGTAAGCTTCTAATGACACACAGAAAAGGTGAAATATATATTTAAATTCCTTTCAGGTAAATGTACAATATTCTTTCCTAGCTCACAAATCCCTAAGGGCTTAGAGAGAATATGAATTGACTTCGAAATCACTTTGATGAGGACTTTCACAAAACAGAGATGAATTAAAAACATGCATGAAAATTTTTGAATCTCTAGAATATATTGTTTGTTGATCATATTTATTTCTGTTTTCACAGTAACTTTGAAATGTGTTTTATTTCTAGTAGCACTTTCTATTACACGATAGATGCAAATTCTGTTTTTGTTGGTTTAGTTTTTTTAAAGGAAAGGTGCAAGAAGGAATGAAGGTGAGTAGGCAGACAGACAGGAAGAGAGAGAAGAAAGAAGAGTTTTTATTTTATTTCCATTTAGCTTTTCACACTGGTTGTTTCCCCCAGACCTGGAACTCAAATCAAGTGGTATGTGACCTGCATCCTTCAGAGGTGATTGACCTAATCACTGTTCGACCAGGGAGGGTGAGCCAATAGATGCAAATTCTTAAGAGTGCCTGGTATAGGATAAGGTCTCAATAAAAGAGTAGCTATCTATTGTAACTATTAGTCTTAATTATATGTTATATTATACAATATATTGATTGCATATCACTATCTCACCTTCCATTCATCTTAGTCATTCTTATCTCCCTTGCATAAACAGTCTTACACACAGAAAGTACTCAACTGCAAGTAATTGAGGCATAAAGAAATAACTGATCTATGTTGTTCTTCCCCTTTCCTCCATAATTTAAACAAACATTTCATGATAGTCATTATGACCACAGGCTAGAGATTAATTATCATTAGGGGACAATGAAGTTTTCTTGGAGAAGAAAATAGAATCTAGACATGAAGGACAGATTCTGGAGAAATCACCAAGTGTATTGACAATAAAGAAGATATATCAGGAAAACAAAAGGGAGACAATATTTAAATATTAGGAACATTATCCTAAACTGTAAGCCATCACTAATTTTTATAACTGGAAAGACCTTGAAATTAATTGACTCCAATGGTCTATCAATCATGACTTCTATCCTGAGAGATGGCAGAAGTGACCCTATCACAGAAAAAAAAAGAGGAGCGCTGCACCTGGTAGCCTGGCAATAAGACCAACCAACATAATCCACATATATTCCAAGGATATAGGTTCAAGACCAGGGCTAGGGAAAACTAAGGTTGACAACTAAAGATAATAAATAATAAAGAAATTTAAAAGAGGGAAATTGTTTCATAAAAGTATGCTGTACCAGAATTAAAATGTCAAAATCAATAACTTCTAATCTCTTTACATGTAATTAAGCAGCACCATGACAACTTTATATACACAGGGACCCTAAACAAACTGAAGCTATTAGACCACACATGCTAGAATTATAGGGAAAAATACTATTTTTGAATAATTTTAAGGAAAAATAAAAGTCCTTTCATGTCATGTTCTACTATGAGAATCAAAAGGACAGACTAATTTCCCAATGACATTTCATATAAAGGATAAATATACCTTATAAAACATGCTTCAAAATACTGTAATTCCACCATCACAAAGAAAGGAAATAATGATCTACTGAGCAAATTAAAACTACTAGATTGAAGAATAAATTTTTTAATGTTACAATGAAAATATATTTATTGTCTTTCCTTAGAAATATATTCCTTATCCATCTTTTGAAAGATAATAAAGAAAAGGATGCTTTCTAATGAGGGTTTACAATAGAAAAGATTTCACAAGTAATGATTGGAAATTGAAATAATTTTCCTAAATTTAAAATATAATTAAGTGGACCAAGATATATAATTCAGTATTTTTATTATGGAAGCATACTAGTTTGTTTTTTTATTTTTCATTTGTGTGGGATCTAGATCAAGCATTTCAAAACAGTCAAAAAAAATAGGTCAAAAAATATCTGAAATTATTACCTTCTAGATTTGGATAGTGACTGAATAAAATTGATATACATCAAGTCAAAATTCATGTAATCCTTGTAGCTCAGTGTTTTCTCTTTTTCAGCTAAAGATCTACTTGTTTTATAGTTATGAAAATGGTAGTCAGATGGAAAGAAAATTTTAAATCACGCTTTTTTTCAAACTTTTCAGAAAAAAATCAAATATTTTTTAATGGTAAACATTCTGCTATATAGTCAGCTATGTAAAAAGGGTTATTCAAGTTTAATAAATATACTAACTAATTCAGAAAATAATGAGCATACGCTGACCTTTAAAAATATTCATGGACATCTTTTAATTTTTATGTTCTTAAAGTTAATAAATCATTTAATTTCCATAAAACAATCTACTGGAAGATCTCAAAGATGACTTATTCTCTTGCTGTTTTCAGTTATATATTTAAAAAGTAAACATAAATCACTGTTTTATGTGAATTTGGCAGAGAACTATTTAAAATCCAAGATATGTTTTCCTAAAGTAATAGAGAGTGTAAATGCTTAAGGATTCACTATATATCTTTTTATTCTCGTAACTTTGCATCCTCAACCATAAGATTACTGTTTTTGATGTTTAAGTTTCTCTCTGAAAATTCAGTACATGAACCTGAACTCATATTTCTAACTGGGTTGGCTTCAAATGATACAAAAACTGTAATACTAAGTTTAGTTTAATTAACAAGCTCAGTTGACATTTATTACATCAAGCCTTGCATATAATAAGTGCTCTAATTAGTTGAACTAATTATTTATTTAGAAAATAATACTTGCAAAGCTTTAATTACAGTGCAAAACTAAGTATTTTGATATTTATGCTGTCAGCAAATGTGAACCAATCTTAAATATCAATTATTTAGTATGTGCCTATATTAACTTATATAGAAATATCTATGGACACTTAAAGATTTGGCTCAAAAGAGGCTATTTATAGCTGACACTAAATTCATGACAAAAATGATTTATGAAAGATATGATTTGATCTTCAGCTGTAGATAAAGGGCATAAATGAATGAAACTAGTCCATGTAACAATGGTTTCTTTTGACACTGATGACTCCTTTCTTACAGTTTTATTGTGACCTTATCAGTTACTGCTTATATGTATTATCTGTTTCTTGTCTCCTTGTCCTATACCAAACTAGATTTAAACCTGTGTGAATTCAAGAAAGTATCTTTGTTTTAATATCCCATCAGACAGACTTTGCTCATATTAATAACATCCTACTCAGCGATGAAATAATTTGGGAGGTAAGATATTACCTAATGAAACATTCATCAACTTATTATCTTCCTCCTCACTCATTCTGCTCTGCCATGTGTTTCGTTCCATTCATTTTTTTTCTTTCATATATTTTATTATCCAATAATTTTTGTTCAAAAGTTACATAAAATTGTAACACAGATGGACAAAAAACATCAAAGATAAATGAAAATACATAGGGTAGGAAAGATTTTTTAAAGTAATTTTAAATTCTTCTAGAATTTAGAACATACATTTTTCTTCATTTTTGAGATTGTCTCATGTTCTTAAAAGAGGAAAATGTTTTGTTTTCTCTGATTAAAGTCAATTTCATTTCATAAGGAATAATTATTTAAGAAATATTTATAATATATTAAACGAGGTACATAAAATAATCTAGCATAAAGACAGTAAATCAAAGGATAGACACGTAGAAATCAAAAGTTGAAATCCTAATTATGATACCTTGCACTGCAAACATGCCAGTTTTGTGAAGCTAATTAGTCTTCTATAATGGAAAGCTGCATAATTGAGTCTATATGGTTATGGAAATGAAACTGAAAACAATTGCATATTTCCTGACATTATATTCCTAAATTATCAAACGTAATTGTTTTTTTCATTTTGCAGGTAATTGACTTACAACTTTTATTGCTATTGAAATATATTTTTGCTTTGAAATCTTTTCATAATTCATATTCCAACAACAACTTCATTTCAAAGACTTTAGAATGTGTTACTAGAATATTTCAACTTATTAGTTAGCTGCAAGGAAAACTTTTTTACTAAAGGGAAGACATTTTGTAAAAAATATATTTTATCAGTTTTATGAATGGCAATAATTTTATTATAAAACAATATTACCATTTCAGACATGCCTAAAATGGGATAAACCTGAAAGGATAATACTGTAATGCTATACTATTATTGAAATTTTTTCTGATTTTATATACTGTATGTAAAATTTTTATTATATTTGAAATGTTCAAATACAAAAATACCATGTATTTAAGATAACTAAAAGAAGATAATCTAGTCAAGAACCAAAACAGAAAGCAAAATATTACTACATATTATCAATTCCCTGAGTTTCAAATTAAATAATTCATGTGAAAGAAAATGGGGCAAAATTTGAGGGAACCTTTTATTAAACTGTCAAATAAGTGGGATATTGCAAAAGTACTATATTGTTCAACTAACAGGTGAGTAGAACATGTAAAATATCAGTAGGTTTGGATTCCAAAATATTACAAATTAGAGAGGGATATTTGAACAAAAGGTTTTTGCATTTACTCTATTTATTTAATGCATGTCCAAAGTGGCTCTGCCTCACACAATCATACAGAGACCCAAGCTGAATGAAGACATGCTGTCTTATGTTTTTTATCTGGAACACATAGACACTTTCTTCCATGCAACAGAAGAGAAGAGGCAATCACATAATTTAAAACTTTACCCCAGAAGTGAAGCTCATTACTTCTCACAGTCCAATTAGATTGCTTCATTTTAATGATGTATCCATTTTTCAGTATTTGCCAGAATTCAATCCATTATTGATAAAAATTCTTAGCAAATCATTCAGAGATGGAACATATCTCAACATAATAAAGGCCATACATGAGAGCTAACATAATGCACAGTGGTAAAAAGTGCTGAAAGCTTTTCCTCTAAAATCAGAACAAGAGTTCCTATTCATAGCACTAATATTCCACATATTGTAAATTCAATCTAGAGCAGGATAGGCAAGAAAAAGAAAGGTATCATAATTTGAAAGGAAAAAGTAAAATTACCTCTATTTGTGGATGCTATGATTTTATATAGAGAACACACTCTAGAATTAACAAGAAAGCTACTATATAATCAATGAATTCAGTAAAACTGCAAGATACAAAATTAACATATATAATCAGTAATATGTCTATACAATAACATTTCTGACAAAAAATCAATTTCATTTATAAATTCATCAAAACAATAAAATACCTAGGAATAAATTTAACAAAAAGGTGAAAGATTTTTATGATGAAAGCTATAAAAATATTAATGAAAGAAATTGAAGACATAAATAATTTAAAAGTATCCCATGTTCATTAATGTGAAACCAATATTGTTAAAATGTCAATACTACCAAGCGCCATCTTAAAAACTCAACACAATCCTATCAAGATTCCAATGTCATCTTTTTACAGAAGTTTTAAAAATATTCCTAATATTCACATGAAATCACAAAAGACCATGAACAAAGAATTCCAGGGACACCAAACAAGAGTTATCATAATTCATGGCTTCAATCGATACTGTAAATAAACTATAGTCATTGAAACAGTATGGTGCTGACATTAAATCAAGTAGATCGATGAACAGAATCAGGAGTTCAGAAAAAAACCCAGGTACATACACCTAATTTGACAAAGAAGCCAAAATTACTCATTGGAGAAAAGTTAGTCCCTGCATTAAATGATGCTGGGAATAATTAAATATTCACATGTAAAAGTATGAAACTGGACACATATCTCATATTATTCACAAAAATTAACTCAAAATGGATTAGAGACTTACATGTAAGACCTGAAACAATAAAACTCCTAAAATAAAGACAGGAATAAAGCTCCTTGACAAGGATCTTGGAATTGATATTTTGAAGATAACGAAACACAAATAACAACATAAAAAAATTTTAAAATGGGACTGCAGCAAACTAAAAAGTTTCCACAACAAAAGAAACCTTTCACAAAACGAAAAGACGATCTATGGCAGAAAAAAAAAATATGTGCAAACTATATATCTGGCATGGGGTAAATATCAAAAACATATAAAGAACTCATATATCTCATAGCAAAAGAAAAAATAACCCAATTTTAAAATGGACAAGGGTTTGAATAGGTATTTTTGCAAAGAAGATATACAAATGGCCAACGTGTACATGTTCAAGATCACTAGCCACTATGGAAATGCAAATTAAAATCACAGAGATATCACCTCACATCTATTAAAATGAGCTTATCAAAAAGACAAAAGATTACAAGTGCTGAAACAGATTTGTGCAGCATTGCACAAGGCAGTCTCTGCGCACTGTTGGTGGGATTGCAAATTCTTGTAACCATTATAGAAAACAGGATGGAGCATCCTCAAAAAAATAAAACTGGGAAGGGGGAGAGGGGTGGGAAAATCAGGTAAAGGAGGTCAATTTCAACATAGTAGATAGAAAGTAGACTTGGAAGAGATCGTAATTTAGTTTATACGTCAAATTACAATTCCATAAACTGATATACAATTGTAAACCAGTGTTATTTCAATAAAAGTTTTAAAAAGAGAAGTAAAATGGATCTACCATTTAATCCAGTAATTCTACTTCTCAGAAAATATCCAAGTGGAAAGAAAACCCAAACTTGAAAAATACCTGCTCCTCCATGTTCATAGTAGTATTATTTACAACAGATATGTGATGGAAACAAACTGTTCATTGATAGAGGATAAAGTAGTATAAGTAGGTGTGATGTCCATATATGAATATTATTCAGCTGTGAAAAAGAGGAAATCCTATTGACTGGCAATACAGATGGACCTTGAACATGAAGGGACTCTAAAAACAGAGCTCTAAATCTGTCAGAATTGGTTTATAGAGTCCCTACTCTGGCAAGATTACTTTGAGCAAGGACAATCACAATCCCAGAGCAAGAGAGGCTCTAGACTTTTCCTTAACCTTTTTTAATCTTCCCTTAATCAAAAAAAAGCAATTGCCACTCCCTAAGTCTCTACTCTTCCCCTAATTAAAGAAGTGATCATTGTTCCCTTATACTGTAGAAAAATGTAATTTGGGACAGTCTTAATCTAGAAGTTAGTTATCTCTTAACAGTTATCTTTTTCAATGTATGAAATCTCTTTACTTTCATAATTAAGATGAGTCACCTCTCCCTGTCAAGTGAAAACTCCATTTCTCTGCCTGACTCCACAGGTTTTCCCATGCCTCAGCATAGATATAACTCTGATGGATCCCATTTACTTCAAAATTTACAGTTGAAAGAAGGAACTAGAGAAACCTCATTTTTGCTGGGTTACTCTGTAAGCCACAAAGCTCTGGGGTCTCCGCTTTCTAGATAATCCCCTGGCAGTGAAACAGAAACCTTAGACCCACCCAGTAAGACTGGCTGGAGGGGTTTCTGTGAATCTGCTGAGATATAGAAAGGAGTTAAATGTCAAAGAAGATAGCTTAAGATGTTTAGGATGCGACCTCTACTTATGCAAACTGACCTCTACTTAGAATGTGATCTCTACTTTTGTGAACTGCTTATAGACATACCCTGGGACATCTGAAGAAAGAAAAAAAAAAACCTGTTATAAATACCCTGCATTATTTGGGTTCGGGGCCATATGATTTGAGTCTGTTTTACTCCATATGGTCGCCAGCTAATAAATTTCTCCTAAATTCTACTCTGGTATATGTCTCTCCATTCTCATTGGCTACTTTGCAACGCAGTCATGTAAATTCTCCACACGTATGCCATTAAATGTGGACTTTTCTCCTACTATTGATGTGTCTAATGTTAATATTGTTCCTGCAGCTTGTGAAGAATCTCAAAGGGGTAGAGGGATTTTTCCCTTGCCTTGACAAAGGAGTTATGTTAAATGAAGTAAGACAGAGAAAGAAAATTACTGTATAATTTCAATTATATTTGAAATCTAAAAAACTCATAGAAAAAGAGATCAGATTTGTAGTTATTGGAGGAGGAGTGAGAGGGAATTAGAGAAAGACGATCAAAAATACAAATTTCCAGTTATAAGTACAAGGGATGTAATGGATATGGTGATGAGTACAGCCAGCACAGTGCTATGATATGTAGGAAAATTCTTACAAGAATAAATCCTAAAGGGATAACACTACAAGGGGATTTTTCCTGTTTTTTTTTTTTTTCTGTTTTATATGTATATGAGAAGATTAATGTTAACTGAACCTCTCTGCTGCAATTATTTCACAATATGAGTAAATCGAGTCATCATGCTATACACCTTAAATTGTGATACATATAACTTGTTTCTCAATAAAACTGGTGCAAAAGCAGTACACACATAAAATGATATTGTCTGAGATGGGTTGGATGAGTGGGTGTACACGTGTGGATAAAACTGTTTAGGCCTGCATTTTAGGACCCAAGACACCATGTGAGCAAAGGTAGGTGGTCAGTGACTTTGTTAAAGAGGCTGGTCATTTTATTAAAGAGTTTAATTTTTTTAATAGTATGATTTTATGAAATTTACAATTAAGATTTATATTTTGAGGGTGTTCACTGCTAATAACT
The DNA here is from genome assembly GCA_004363575.1 of Solenodon paradoxus. Lineage (NCBI taxonomy): Eukaryota > Metazoa > Chordata > Mammalia > Eulipotyphla > Solenodontidae > Solenodon > Solenodon paradoxus. The sequence goes on along the minus strand of RJWH01000231.1, from coordinate 543,530 downwards.
TTTGAGCAATATTTAACAACTTTGTGAGGAAATTAATTTCATAAAGCCTTACCTAGCTAAAACCAGTGACAAAGTAGAGAAATTCAGAATTCCAGAGAAGGTAAAAAAAATCCTACTCCATAACAGCTTTAAATCTAATTTGTTTCTATAGTGATCATAAAGCAGATGCTTTAAATAATTTCATCTGGATTTAGCTTTGTGAGTTTAGAATTTCTTACATTTACACTCAAGAAAAACATGCAGTGCTTTATCTAATATTACATATCTGTGGTTATACATATATATTCTGTATCAGTTTTAATTCAATAGAAATATAATAAAATTGAGGAAAGAAATGATAGACTTTTATGATAAAAATTTGTACATAAATATTTTGCGCATTTATTTAAAAATTTGATACATTTGCTGATGAAAATTTCATGCAGCAACTTCACATTATTGACATGCTATCTTTAGAACTGTGTTAATTTGTTAATCATTACATTTCTATCAGCTTGGGCAAAAGGATTTTATGTCCTTTTTAATTTAATTGGTAAGCTCTGCAAAGATTTTAGACACTGATGTTTCACATTTCCTATTTGTAGATAACTACATAAAGTTGATTATAGCTTTATATGTATTTACAAGATAAAGAATCTTAAAGCATTGGATAATAAGAAATATGATATGGTAATAGAAACTGAAATCCTTAACTCATTTCACTCAGATATGATAGATGGATTTTATAATTAAAACTATAAGATTTTATCACATATTACTTTCAATGTAGTGTAGTTTGCTAGGAAAACAAGAAATTTTAAGGACATGTATGCATTAACTGACAATTTGATGCTAGATCATCTTTATGATTTACTATTTGTAAATTACTAAGCAAAAACTTTAAAAATATGTAAACCCAATGTATACTATGAAGTTTTCCTACAGTAATGTTTTAATAATACATTAATACTTGAGTAAAATATAGATTACATAAAAATAAAACTGCTTACAAATGTCTTGACTCTACAGAAATATTGACATAATGTAGTTATCTCCCTACTCTAGTTTAAACAAATTATTCTTTTTGAGTGAAAAGAAGTTAAAACAACTCAGTGTAATTTTTCTCACATTTTCCCAGGGTTATTTAAAAATGCATTTATATAGTAAACCGAGAAATAATATAACAGGATCGAAGTTTTCAGTTCTTTATTTTCCTCTTTCTCTTTTCTATTCAGGTGAATTTTAAAAAAATTATATGCTGGAAAAATAGTTCTTCCAGATTTATTTTAAAAATACTTTATATGACATAGGCTGGTGGGGAGAGGTAGATAGACAACCTTAAAGACATACGTGGTTATTTCAGTAAAATCAGTTGTTAATGTAGCTGGAGTTCCCTTTAGAAATTAAGAAAAAACAGTCTCTTATTCAAGAAAGAGGTTCCATTTACACATTTTCTTTAAGTTTCTAAAGTTAATCCTAACTGCCTATACCATCACCACCCAATCCAAACATCAGGGTGAAATATCTTCCTACTGTACTAATTCAAAATACACCTTTCACTGTCTTTTATCAAAGTATTTATAATTTTGTATGTCTAACTTCTCAAATTTTTTACTGCTGATCTGAAATCAAAAATACTTAATTCTTATAATATGTGCTTTCTCCTATTTAAGATGAAATTTGTTCCACACTTATATAGATGAAATTTATCTTAAAACAAAACGAAGTAAAATAAAATCTTTGTGCTTTCTCTGTCAATAATTTATGTTCCTAGACAAAAAAATTACATATATATACATATGTGTGTGTGTTATCTACATTTTTTATTAAAGTCCTTGACTACCTAATCCTATGAATTTATAAAGCATACATTTTAAAGATCATAAGGTGTTTTACTCCAGTGTGCCAAATTCAGGATCTTTTTCTATTTCTGCTCATCATGGAATTTACAACCTTTGGGACTGAATTTTGTGCTCTACTCGAGCCTTCTTGCAGCCACTCAGGCTTTTGTAATACTCCAATGTCTTGAACTTTCTTCTTTTCTATTAATCCTTTTCTCTCCCACATATCATATTTTCCTTTAAAGTATAAATTCAATGCAACTTAAACTCATTCATTTTCAACATAAAATGAGCTCTTTTTTAGAAACGATTGTTTTGTTTTGAAAATATGAAAAACTTGATGCCAGCAAATTGAGAATTTATGTCTAATGGACCAATTCATGGAGCCTCAATAAGATAAATGACTGACTTCATGCAAAAATGGCTAAAATCCCATAAGAAAAATACAGGAAAGATGACCCTGGAATACATTTCAACTAAAATCTAGAACAAAATAAGATATCCATATTGACAACTTCTATTGAATATTGTGCTAAAGGTACTATATAATGTAGAAACTACTGCAGGAAAAATATGACAACAACTAATAAAATCAGTATAACAAGCTCAGACAATGCAAGATTAATAGTCAAAATCTAACTTATCTTTATATAACAGCAGCAAACAGTCTGGAAACAAACAAAAAACTGTATTTTGTTCTATTCACTGCATCAGAAAGAATAAACTACTTTGTAATCAATTTAACAAAAGTAGCATAAGACATACCGAAATTTACAGAATACTGTGAAGATAATTAAGGAGATAAATAAATGGAGAGACATTCATGTTAATTGTTAGATTCAATTTTGTCACAAAGGCAATTACCACCAAATGGATCTATAAATTCAATGTTATCTCTATCAAAATCTTAGCAAGCTCACTTATAAAATGAAAGGTTTACCCTAAAATGTATATGGAAAAAGAAAGGAAATCTAAAACACATTTTTTTAAAGCAACACATTTGAAGGAAAATTTTAGTATTCAATTTCAACTTACTTTAAAACCACAGTAATGAAGACTGTATAATCAGAACATTGTCAAGCATATAAATCAATGAACTAGAATTGGAAATCTATAAAAAAAATCCTTACTTAAGTAATTTATTTTCAACACAAGTACCAATACAATTAAATGGGAAAAAGGTATTCTTTTTTTAAATAGTGCTTTTATAATTGGATACCCATATGCAAATAAGAAAAAAAAAAAAAAAAAACAGAAGACTGGGAATTAAAAAAGAAGAGGAGAAGGAGGAGGAAAAAACATTACCCACACCATACAGAAAATTTAACTCAAAATGGATCAAAACATAAAATTCTATTTCTAAGAATCCACCCATGATAAATTGTTTCAATGCCTACACAAAGAATGTGTATAACTGTTCATAGCACATGAATTACTTATAAGAGATCAAGCTGGAAATCATCTAAATGTCTATAAATGATGATTTGGAGGAAAAAAAAATATATATCCATAAAATGAGACACTATTTCACAATCAAAAGGATATACCAATACATGCCACAACATGGATAAACTTCTGAAACACTTCTTGTAAATGAAGGAACTGAGATGCAAAATAATACATACACACACACAAACACACACACTACATACAGATGTTTTTTGATATTTGAATATTTTATACTAGCTTTCAAGCACAAAAAACGTTCAAATCCTAGAACATTGTATACTACAATGTTTTCTTCCAATTCTATAAAGAAAAAAAAGAAATTTGGAATTAACTGTAGCTATTGGAGGGATAAAGGAAGATTTAGATATGATTTTCTCTTTCAAGTCACTTTAGCTCCAAAGGTAAATCAATCTTCCCGAAACACTTACTATTTTTTATATGCACCCCCATGTTCATTGCAGCATTATTTAAAATAGCCAAGAGCTAGAAAAAAATCCAAGTGTCCACAGATTAGTGGGTAAAGAATTTGTGGCACATATACACCCATAGTGCATTCTAAATAGTGGACTAATACAGTTCTAAACAAAAGTAATAGACAAAATCCTGCCATTTATAATATGGATGGACCCTGAAGGAACTATGCTTAATGGGACAAGTCAGAAAAAAATAAAACATCACATGATTTCACTCATACGCAGTATATAGAGAAACCAAATAAACCAATGATGCAAATCAAACAAAAAATACACTTTTAGTCTAGAGCATCCAATCATTGGTTATTAGAAGGGAAGGGGGAGGGTGGTGGGCAAAATGTATAACAGGTATCAGTTATACGATGAAGGATTGAGTTGGCCTGCTGCTGTTAAACAATGTATTATATATATACAGATGTTGATTTACAATGGTGCACATCTTAAACCTGTATGATCTTATGATGCAATTTCAATAAAATTATGTGTGTGTATAAGATATTTGTTAGAATTCACTAGTGAAGATAGCTGGTCCCAGGCTTTTGATTTGAGGAGACTTTTGAGACTGTTTTAGTTTCCTTCCTCACAAGTGATTTATTCAAATGATCTCTTTCTTAATGGTTAAAATATTCTATGTTTTTAATTTCCCTGCTAATTATACTGGTTTCCCTTGCTACATCCCTCGCCCCTTCCTCCCGGAAATTATATTAACTATAATGTCAGCCTTCACGGGAATTTTTATACTTAACCCAATAGTCTGATAAAAGGCTCATGTGTGGCTTATCATAACCCATTAGAAAAACATTTTTGAGGAGGTGAGTTAATGTATGTTCCTCATTTTTAATAGCACAGTGTACATGGGAAGAAAGAATAAGACAGGGTTAAGACTGGTTTCTTTCCATGGTTCTAGAAAGCTTACTGGTAAAATGCAGAAGTCAGTAGAATTGGTAGTGAAGAATCAGACTGGAAGTTTTCTTACATTTCTTACCCACCCTATAGTTAATATGTCATCTTTTTTCTGTCTTGCCCTAACACTAATTTAGAATTATTGTATCTCCAGGAAGCGGGGGGGGGGGGGCTGCAATATTTTATAGTTGCTATTTCTTTAACCAGAATTCTCAAGAGCACATCCAATAATTTTTTCTTCCAGAAATACGTATCATCAAAAGTTGAGAGTAAAATATTTCATGGTTTAATATTTGTCTTTCTTAAATAGAACATCAGTTTGTATTCCCTGAACTGGAATCAAATACCTATTAATTTAATTAAACTATAGACATTAAAATAAATCAGTGAAGTAAAATTTAAAATTATAAAACATCCTATGAAAATATCTAAAAATTTATGTGTCTTAAAATGTACTCTCTTAAAATTAGTAATCAATTTATCATTGGAAAAAATTCCTTTTATATCTCTCATTTTAAAGAGGATATGGCATACTACCTTTAGGAACTATCAAAAGGTGTATTCATTATTTTATTAAATATACAAAACATTTATTTCATATTACATTAGAGTTATGTTATGTCTCCAGTATCAAAAGGAGTTCAGGATAAAATATCTGTGCCTTGTCAAACAAACAAAAAATAAACCCAAATGATTGAACCCTCTAATGTATCAAATGAGATGTATCATGATATAATCTAGATGCTTCCACGGTATTACTTATGTCTGATGGAAATTTGAAGAGTGACATAAATAATTAATAGAGGAAATTATGCTGTAAATAACACACCTATAAATATCCCAGGGGAGAAAGGAAAGTCCAAAGAGCAGTGCAGAATTCAATTATTTGTCTGTTCTAAATAGAAGCCTGTCACCAATGATATTACAAAGGAGACAAAACTCTAACCCAATAGTACTAACATGAGCTGAATGACACAAACATCCATAATGTAAAACAAAACTCTCTAGACAGATTTCTGCGGTAGCTCAGATGTCTATTTTGTGTGTCTTCAGATTTAATCTTCTATAAAGTATATGCTAGAACACAGATCTCACTATCACATTCCAGTTCAAAAAAAAGAACAAGATAACTTAGGATTCACTATTTTATGTACTTTAAAGAGAAATTAAAATTAAGTAAAACAGATGCATATGCATCTGATAGCAATAACTGTAAAATTGTTTACAGATGGCATATATAAGGAGAATTACATTTTAAAAGGGCAACTTTTAGACAAGAGGTTGTCTTACAGCTGCTCAATGGAATTGTCCCTTCAGGGATTTCTGGACATTTGATGCTTTCTTTGAGGTGTGGAACTCTGCAAAACCTCTGTTAAACAAGAAACTGAAGATTCTTGCTATTGATTTGTATTGATCTGAGTCACATACCCTAAGAAATGTTTGCACACATTTTATCACTGTGGTTGCTTTAAGTAACAAGTTACCTCTCCAAACTTTGCTACAATTTTATTCAGCAAAAGTCATTCCCCAAGTCCATTCTAATCTAAGCGAATCCTTATCCCCATCCATGAATACCCAAAAGGAAAATATTCTCTAATTAATCTTTCATGAGGTAAATTCAGTTTTATCTATATTGTGTTCTACTATGCCTCCTCATGAAGCTCATTATTAGAGGAACTATGAATGTTTATCAGAGGAAGAAAATGAGTTCAAGAAAAAGCATCAGAGGAAGGTAAAATCTAGAGTTATATTCAATTTGGCGATAACCTGGGAGCTTTGAACCAAAATGGTTACTTTAACAAGTTGCCAGATGATTCCAATGCATAGTAAACACTGAGTAGCACAGGCATAAAATATATAGATATGAATTCAGCTATCTACTAGAAAGCTACTGAAGCAAAATGCATACATAAAAGAATATTTTCATTTGAATATAGATAGAAACAGATTAACCTGAAAGATAATAAGGAGTGTGCAGTGTGGGAAACATATATGTGAAACTGAAAGCATAAAAATACTTTATAGAGATAATTGAAGTATATTTTAACTAATAAATATGAAATTGTTAAACAGATAAAGATGCTTATCTAAATTATGGGTAGTCATAGGCATGTATATGTATGTATGAATTATACACACATATATACATATGTATAGCTAACAATACTTTCATAGAATATTTAAGAGCAGACTGTACATATAATAGTACTTTAATCATAAATACTTGCATGTATTATATATGATGGCATTGTTACATAACCATAGTAGTTCTCCAAATCCAAAAATTTAATATTACTACAATGTCATTAAATAATCCATAAACTATATATACTTTCAATTTAACTGTTGCAAACGTGGCTGTTACAAGTATTTTCCCAGTCTAAAATCACACACAAGGTTAAATGTAATCGTATGTTTCTTTGTTCTATCCAAAACAGTTTTCTAACCTTCTTTTGTAAACAATGACCCCAGTATTTTTGAAAAGTGTCAGCTAATCATTTTATTGAGTGCCCTTTCAATTGAGCTTGAGTGCTATTTCCTCTTGTTTAGAATCAAGTTATACATTTTGAAGGGACTACAGAGAAATGATTTTGTATCTTTGTCAGCACATTATATCAGGAGACATGTAGGTTTGTTGACTTGTCCCAAGATTGATGGCTCCCTCATTTGCCACCACAAAGTTAACTACTTTTTATTTTGTAAGTAATATGCAATTGGTGGGAGATACTTTACAGTTCTGTGTGTGTATCTGTGTGTGTGTGTGTGTGTGTGTGTGTGTATGTGTGTATCTCATTAATCATTAAATATTTACCCATTAATTATAGCATCAGGATTATTCTTGCATGCATTAATTATTGCATTGACAGTTGCCAAGTGGTGAATTTTATATATTTGATAAGATGTAGCTTTATTCTGGAAAAAGCTATTACTACATTTCATTTCTACATTCTTTATTTTTTTAGCACAGGAGATCAACATTTGGAATGTGATGACTTGTTTTTGTAACTTCTACCATTTAATTTTTCTGTAACTGTAAGTAATTTACCTGTTAAGATTCAGGTGAGTTTTGTTGTTTTTATTTCAAATCGGAAAGTATGTTAACCCTGCAGGATCTTCTCTAATAAAATAATGTATATAAAATCCTTAGCATTAGCATACCTGCCAAGTAGAATGCATAATGTTAATGCACATGCCAGACCATTCTCTAATGGCTATTAATACAGGTAAATAATTTAGAGAGCCAGGTTCTAGGCAGATAATGACAGCCCTTTCGCTATCTCACATAAGCTTGTGTCTAGATAAGTAAGGTTTGTGAGTTTTTAGCCTTTCTAATAGCAAAACCTAACATATTTAACAGAAACCATGTATACAAAAAAAGCTCCGAACATTATCTACTGTCTCAAGCACACAATAGCTTTCTAACTGACCTCTCCAGGTGTCGTCTGTCTCATCTAAAAGATAGATGTAAAGTGATTAGCATTCTTGGCCATCTTGTTCCTGAACATCAACATTGTTATTAATAACTATTATGTATCTAAGGATTCTAAAAGCAGTCTAACAACAAAATTTAGGGAAGGATGATTTTTAAGTTTCAATCTCAATTGTGATTATTATTTCATCTTGAAGTCAACGCTTTTTTTCAGTAAAATACAGGTAATTTCAGAGACACAAAAAATAATGTTTACCATATACTTTTACTGCTAACTTTTTCCAATTTTAGTAACATGTTCCTTTCACTTTTGGCAGATTAATTCCAAAGACAACATTCTCTTAAGCATACAAAGTTATCAACATTTTTGTATATAGCCAGAACTACTTCTGATATTTTCATTTAGTTCAAAATAAATACTGCTATCAATAAAGATATTAAGACTACAAATGATAGCTTCTTGCATTGATACAAAACTTGTTATAAATCACACAATGACCTATCCATATGGGCAGTAATTTTGAGACATAATCAAGTGTCTAGATAGCTCTTTTCTTCTATCATACAGCAAGAAGATAAGGTTATCACTGACACGGAAATGAAAGCTGTTGAAGCAAATGTAAAGCTTAAAGTTAATGAAATATTTTAAATAATTTCTGAGGAGAAAGGTCTAAATTCAACTAAGAAAATTACACATTGCCATTTTCAAATTAAGCAATTTGTATGAAAAGCAATTTGCAAAAAAAAAAGTTTCTCAGGTGATATAAAAGCAAAGATTTGCATTCATGCAAGATATTGAATATTTTGCTTTACATTCTAATCCTGCACTAAAATTCCTGATGATTTTCTACTTACAATTTATGGAACTTCAAACCATTCGATTAAAACAACCTAAGTTATTATTATTATTACTGCTTTGTGTTTCTATGAATTGTTTTCATTACTTGGTTTGGTCTGGGAACAAACAATAATATGAAAAGTATCCAAGTATGCTATAATCATATATTATTGAACTAAAAATGTCATGTTCTCAACAAAATTATTCTGAAATTTCCATTCATAAGTTTTGATCAAATCTATGTAAATCAGCAAAAGATTTTTGTCTACAACTTGGTTTGGCATAAATCTCTCTAATAAAGTAATCATACATACATACATACACACAGAACACATTGTTTTCTAATATGGCACACACTTTTTCCACTTAATCAGTTATTAAGTGTTATTTCATTTATTTGTACGCTAATTACATAATGATTGTAATCCTTATTGGATTGTAATCCTTATTGGATTATAAATTCTAAGATGGTAAAAGTCACGTCCAATGTACTCGTCACTGCATTCTACCACCTAGCATTGTATCCTGACACATTTTTATTCAATAAATATTTTCAATGAAGTCATTAAAATAAAACTTTTTAATAAAAAAATATTATAGACATGTAAATGTATTACAAGAAAAAGTAATTTCAATGCATTAGCTAATAGGTCTAATTCTTAATATTATTTAGGTCATAAATCACTCTATTTTTAAATGACTATAAATTCTGAGGGAAAATAAAACATGTACTTCTGTCAGGCCTATACTGTGTTATATTTTTACTATCCTATCTAGCATCATTCCTACTGTTGGTCAAAAAAGACATAGCCTGAAGTTTGAAATAATATCAAACATAGCTATGTTGATTATAATAAGGTCTATGATAACCATAACTGAGTATTCCATGACTTCTAAGCTATCATCACCACTATTTTAACTTTAATAGGACGAGTCAGTTCAATGTCAGTGTAACTGTAACAGTAACTGTCAATGTCAGTTAAAGCACTCCTTCATTTGTTCATTCATTCTTATTTTTTTACCTGAATCAGTGTTGAGAGAGAGGCTTCCTAATCACTCGGAATGCATTATTTCTGGTTCTTTAATAGATATTAAAGTGCCTTTTTGAAACTTTAGTGTTTCTGAATATGCATATTAACAGTTACTGGCATATAAATTTGTGATTTGCTTTGAATCCATCTCCTTTCCATATATTTCAAATGTACTGTACTCCCATCATATTCCTTCCTTTTATTTTAATTTTTTCATGTCTCACATCCCTTTCATCACATTATGACTAGGGGAAAAATGGACTCTTCATAGTTTGAGTATAACTCCCTCAGCCACCTGCTTCTAATAGTGACCACTCAACCTCGTGACTTATAAGTTCCCAACTCTGTCCCTAGCATGCCTCTTCAGAAAGCTTAGCAGACTGAGGTCACATAGAGTAACCATTCAGGCTAACAGAAGATTTAAGTCTGTATAGCAAACCAAAGATTTACATCTAAAATATATTTAGCATATATCTAAAACTAATGGAGTAGGTGATTTCAGTAAGTTATTGTTTATACCTCAAAAGACCTCTCAGAAATTCAGTAATTTTTTAATAATTGATGCTCAATGTTTTATGTCATATATTTAGTTACCTATATCCTAAAGGAATAAACATGGAAAAAATGAACTATTATTGGAAATATAATTTGATAAATAACAGCACTATCTATTAGTTTTAAAGAAAAATCATAATTTACAGAGAGGACAGAGTTGGTATCTCAAAAAGGGAAACAGATTGAAGAAAGTTTATAAAAGGAAAGGATATAAATGCTAAATTTTAGGTTAAAATAATAGAAATGAACATAAACTCACCACCTTTTAAAACATATGTTGCCAAGAGATGCTCCCATCAGTGATCTTTTGTTACAGAAATTCTGCTCTGAGTTGTGTTTATTGAACATTTCTGTTCTTTTAATTGCACAGATTTACACATGTATAGCAATGTGGAAAAATGTAAATAAGTTACTTTAATTTTCTACAATATTTAAATATGCATTGCCATTTAACAAAATTTCTTGCCTCCTCTCTGACCTGAGACTCTAACCCAGGGGTTTGTGGCCTGCACCCTTTGGAGGCGATTGACCCAACCACTACCTCACCAGTGCACACCAATAATTCCTTTTCTTGAATAAAAGTTATTGGAAAAGTTATGTCCAATATGTAGAATGCTACTCACATTTTTGCTTTGAGGTCGTCTTACAACATTTTGGTACTCAGCAAGTTACGATGATGACCATCATAAACCACAAGGATTATGATCTTTCTCCTTGCTACGTAGTTTTCAATTTACTCTTAGAGTGCTTCCTCTCTTCTTTTTCATTAGTAATCCAAATATAAAGTACAACCTTCACAAAATATGTTACAACACAAATCTTAACGATCACAGTTCTTCGGTGATATTTTCTTGAGGCACTTTTAATGCTTCAGAAGTCAAAATATTAATCTTTCAAATGTTAATATACAAGTACATAACACTCCTCATTCTGCTTGGGAAAATGTATTTTTGAATGTGTGGTTAGATTTCTTGTATCTTGTATGTAAATGTAATATTCCTGTATAAGCCATGTCAGCTTCACTCTAATCTCTACTAATTTAGATGTCAGATAAAATAAAGGACACCCAGTCAAACTGGAATTTCAGATCAAACAATAAATAATTTTAGTGTGTTTCATGTAATATTTGGGACATAGTACACCTGTAAACTCAGTGAAATGAATTGAGACCCAGAAAATCTAGTGATAATGGTGACTGTGGGCAAGTGGGGACTCCCTGAATCCTTACTGAGTAAATAGGCAGATATGGACAGAGTGAAGATCTTGGTGTTTCATTTCTACTTCAACACTTTTATTTCTCTGCTTTACATAAGCTGTTTTTTGTTGCTGTTATTTATTTTAGACCTTACTTCTGAACACAGTAGGTTTAGGATATGACTTGTACATTCAGTCAAAGAATTAACAATTATCCGATGTTATCATCTACCTTTCAAGTATCTCTCTATCGTCCCTCTTGAAAATTTAATAACTTCATAATTTTAATATAAAAATGTCCCAAATATTATAAATAAAATTAAAATAGAATGCTTCTTCCTCCCCTCTCTTCCTGCCTGTCTGCTTATCTTCATTCCTGCCTGTATCTTTTGATTTAAAAAAAAAGAAAGAAAGAAAAGCAATTACCTATACAAAATATCAATCACAGCCACAACTATCACCTCTGCTGCCAGCATCAGTGGTCATTTCTTTAAGTCATATGTTCCCTGAAGATCAGCATCTCGTTCATCTTCAGTGTCTACACTGTTCACCACTCTCCCTCTGGCAATATTCTAACTGCAATGACATTTTCCAAATCAGCCTATTAAGTTAAAATTAATTATACTGCACTCTGACCAAACCACACTAGGTGATGTTATTCACAAGGCACAAGAGTACTTGGTACCATCTTAATGGAAGATAATCAGAAGAACCAAATCCTAAATCATAAATATTACTGTATGTTTTTGGACTCCAGTTAACTATAGAATAGAAAACCATCTATATGCTTAGTCTATGTGTTTTTATATATTTTTATGAAAGAAAGAAATAATGGTTAAAAAAAAAAAAGACATCACAATACCTAAAGAGTATGTTTTCATTATGTGATTTAGTCAGAATTTAGAATTAGCATTGTGCCAAAGAGCACACTGCTTACAAATGAGCTAATCCTGCATTAAAAATTTAGCTTTATGTATTATCTGCTATTAAAAATTGATCAATGCCACCTTTTCAACAGGGAAAAATATCTTTTAAACCAGGTATTTAATTCAAAATACAGTATTTCATACATTTTAAAGAAAGTGTATTTTTTTGTATTTTTATTTCTACTGATGAAAGAAAAATTGATGAGCAAAATATTAGAAGAGTTAGAAAAACAACTCTTCATATTTTATATATGACAATAACTGGATTATTTTTCACAGTTACTGATTATTGTTCATGTTTATGAGTTGAGAAAGTCTCTTCAAAGAAGTTTTATTACCACAGTTTTTATGTGAAACGCAATGTTTGGAATTTTGATTGTCAAAATGTTTTAGTAATTGGCTTCAAGGTTCTATTGTGCTTAACAATAAGGACTTTACATTTCAGTTTGACAAGACAAAGCTTTTAATGTAAAGTTCAGAACCTTTGTATAAGATCCTTTGGGAGCAAAGCTAAATACCAAATCTTCAGAATATCATATTTTTCTGGTATTAAGGGAGATATCAAAGGCAATGACCACAGTGTAAATAGTGACCTCATACTTGATCACTTAATTATGTGAATACAAGCAAGGTTGGGAGCTTGGTAAACCAAAAGATTGAATCACAAGAAAGCCAAATTGTGTTAAATGGCAATGCATATTTAAATATTGTAGAAAATTAAAGTAACTTATTTACATTTTTCCACATTGCTATACATGTGTAAATCTGTGCAATTAAAAAAACATAAATGTTCAATGAACACAACTCAGAGCAGAATTTCTGTAACAAAAGATCACTGATGGGAGCATCTCACATCCCTCAGGTGAGTTGAGGCAGGAAAAGGTACTTGTTTTCTGCCTTATTCATAACAAAGTATAACAAGCTAGGTGACTTAGATGCAAATTTATTATTTTACAGATCTGTAGGTCAAAGTCTAAGTCTAAGATTGCATGGAACAAATATCATGGTGTTGACAGAGCTATGTTGCTTTCTAGAGGTCCTTGGGAAGGAACCATTTCCGGTTTATGTGTGTCACTGACAGATCAGTGCCTTGTAGTTGTAGGACTAAGAGTCCCATTTCTTTGCTAGTTAGCCAAGGGACTTACCAGCTACCCATATTTCTCATTTTCTTTCACCTTTTCAAAGCAACAGAAGCAGACCAAATATCTCTAATGCTTCCAACATTTCCTTATTTCTCTTATTCCTCTCCATAACCCAATTGGCAAAGGAAATCTGCTTTAAATACTCAAGTGATTAAACTAAGTGATTAAATCACCTAGGTAATCCAAGGTAAGTTCTCCATTTTAAGGGCAGAACATTTAATTACACCTGTAAACTACCTTTCACTGTGTAAGGCAACACATTTACAAGTTCTAAGGTTTAGAACATGGCCATCTTTCAAGAAGAGATCATTATTCTGCCTACTAGCTAATCATGTAATGAATAAACATTTTGAGGGATGTCTCAGTTTATACAGCTGTACAAAAGTACAAAATTAACAATATATTCATTTTCACAAAATAATCAATGATATATGTTTATCCTAAGAGAGTACAGAATATCAATTAATTTGGTATATTAAATGATACCTACTGGTGTTGCTTACAAGAAAAAAAAAATTATGTTACTCTACAGAAGTATTTCTGAGATTCCTGAGTAGAGCAAAGTATACAAATCAGCCTTAATAAAATATTCTATCAACAATTGTGTGAAAAGTTTTCTATTAATTCACCTTTAAGAATATTCACAATAGGCACAAAATGGTGGTTCAGGGATAAAGTGTGGGGAGGGGAACAAAAACGAACAACTAAATAAACGAATTAAAATGTTTCTTCCTCCTCTTGCTCTGCCTGCCTGCCTGCCTGCCTGCCTATGGCCTTCATTCCCGCCTGCTTCCTTCCTCTTAGGAAGAGAAAAAAAAAAAAAAATTCACAACAGACTTAAGTAAAGTCGATTGAATAGCAGTGTATTATTCATCTGAGAATTATATTTCTTATGAGCTAAACCTACTTCTTAAGCATTTCACCACAAGCTCTTTGGGTACTTCCCCTATAACACTTGGATTGGCACTCAATTGTTGTTTAAGAATCAGATCCTCCTTTCTCAACTAGACTATCAACAAAGAGGGCATGAATTGTGTGACATGTAGGTGATTTTTAATCCTATCAAGATTCCATCTCATATAGACTTACAAAATGATTACCACAGCTAACAATAAATATATTGATTTTGCTCTCTACAGGACTAAGATCCATGTATCCATTCAATTTGTGATATATGTTACACCCTGATTATTGGGTGTTCTAAGGAAAGTTAATTTAGAAGTTATTGAGAAGTTTTTCCCCAAGGAATTAATTTACATTTTCTTGGCATGTATGGATTGCCTACACTGCTACTTGAGTTTGAAGCTTGAGAAAATTGGGCTCAATTAAAGTTTACACATGCCTGGTGAATATAATTTCCATGTCTGAAGAACCTATTTTTAAAACACCTAGGCATCTAGCTGATAGTAGGTGTAAAATTCAAATAACATGGTGGTATCCCTAGTTATACATTTCAGCTGAAACTATTAAGAGCAGAGTATGAGTTGAACAGATTTGATTATACAAGCATCCTGCTAGTGGGAAATTTTAGCTGAAAAATTTGCCATTCCTTGGAAAAATTGTTTTAATGCATAATGTTTCCCTTACATTTGCTGCCTTCTTCACCATTTACTTGGAATAGGCTTATTAAATATATTATTTGGAAAAGTAAAATATAAAATTTCTTCTTGTTTAAAGAGATAACAAGACTAGAGAGCCATGAAGGTTATTCACAGTTGCCAAGCTGATAAATGACACTAAAGGGAAAATAGTTTCTAAGTATAGGAATCAATTGAGGTTTCCTTCTAAGACATTTGCTATAATTATAATGTCATCACTGATAGATTGACTCATTTCTCATCTATAATCTATCCAGTGTTTTCCCCAAAGAAGAAAAAACTACTAATTGAATTATACATTTTGTTTAGAAAATCGGTTGTTATATCACAGATTTATTTTGACATTTTCACACATAAATATGTTCTTCAAAAATATATTGCAGTTGTGACATTTTTATACTCAACAAGTTTAATAATATTTAAAAAAAATTTTGTGCAGCATTGTCAACACTGTTTTATAAAGAGGGCTACTGTTCTTTTAACAATTAAAGCGTCACATGACATTTGTGATAACAGTAACTATTTAGAATCTCACCAGAAAAGTCACCAAGTATGCAGAATCTGTCAGCCCAGGGTGGCAGATTCAATTTGTCAAGTGACAGGCTTACCTTGTATATTTTTAAGGAAACCTAGTAACAATGTCTGAAAGATGATGGTTGACTTATTTTTCTTTCAGATCAGCATAAAGTCCCATCTACCACCACACCTAGTGCATATCACAACTCAGATAATCTCACAAGTATTTTTATTAAAGTTATTCTCTTTGCTTTGAAGAATTGCTTTATTTAAAAAAGTATATTGTTAATTATTGATATATTTATTTTTGTCATAATATGCCCATTCCAAGGTAAGATTGAATGGCATTAATAATGTTTACTGCTTCAACAAGACATTGTTAATTGGAAGCTAGCTTTTTCTAAACTACTATGTATATGGTGGTAAAGATTCTACGAATACAAGTTAAACTGAGAACATAAAAATGAATTCTATCTAAACTGATTAGAGAATATTTAGAAATTATTGACTATGTATATGTGTGGGGGGGTATTTAATATATTTAATAAGTTATCTTATGGTATCTTTAATATATGTTAGTTTAATATAGGGTATTTCTCAAAGCCACAGCCATAATAAAAGTATGACTTTGTTTCAATCAATAAACAGGAAATAAGATAGCTCTTACCATCTAACTTAAAGCACTTAATCAAGAGAAAAAAATAAGTATCATTTTAAAAAGTAAACTAGCACTGCTTATTTTAAGATAAAAAATGTCAAATAATGATAAATATAGCACTCTAATTTATCTGGCTACATATTACTCAAATATTATTTTGTTACATTATTTCCAATCAGTATCCAATTATACCACAACAATCTGAGAATTTTGAAAAAGACACCTACATCTCTTATTTTAGTGATAATAAGAGACAAATTATTGACATATCAACAAAATAAAAAATACAAAAAATTCCGAATATTTTCAAAACCATTCTCATTCAACTAATTTCTCTACTAAAGCAAATTAAAAAAGTAAAAAAATAGGTATGAATTGTCAAAATATTTATGCAATGCTAGCATTAATTAAATATGATAATTTACCTCAAAATGTCAGAAAACTACATTTTATATAAAAACAAAACCTATTCCATCTAACAGAATTACTAACCAGAAAGTAAAAAGGGCTACATGTAAATCAGAGAATGCCATTCTAAGGAAATAGGAAAAAAACACTTGGACATATGTGCTTGTCTATATTTATATCAGGACAAAAAACAAGTTGTGGAAGGACACCCTTAGATAGTCAACCAGTACAGGGACAATGGAGAAGACTGGAGATGATTGCAGATTTTTTCATTCAAAAACACACATACCCCGCCATCCACACAGAGGAATCTATTACAATGAAATATGTATTACTGACTTCAATTTTTGAAATATAATACATTTTAAATATAAATGACATATCAATTAATAGAGCTAAAACTGCATTGTTGTTAAATAATTTATAGGCATGAACTAAATAAAAGTACAATATTAAAAAGTATTAAAATCTATTTTTAAATTATTTTACTGTCATAAAGTCACATGGATAAATTTTAAGGTATCTAAATTGAAAGTCTACATTATACTATTTTTTTCTACTATGTGACATTTCAAATTGAGCTAACATGAAGCATTAGATTGTTAATGAGACTAGAACAGATCAGAAATCATAACCATTTCAAAGATTATTTCATACAGCAAGGTGTATTTGTTAGAAAACACCTCCATTTCACACAGCAGAGAGTCATAGAGCGTATATGATAATCTCCAAAGATTCATGCCTCACAAATCCATGGAGTATAGACTTATTTTCCATAAGCAATCACTTATCTAAAACACTGTCGAAACATAATCTATAAGTCAAAATTCCTCATCTGAAAAGTATTATCTGATCATTTACTAGGATTTCAGTGAGATTAGACTGGGTCTTCTTTCTTTCCCACAACTCTTTAATCAAAAAAGAAATAAACCATAAGCTGTTTTAATTCCTTGCTCAAAATTTTTCTACATAATCTCTCTGTATCAATTAATTTTAGTTTTTTTCACAGCATGGCAAACTCTAGGAAATAACACTTCTTAAGAGCTGGACGTTTCCAGAGTGAGCAGAAGTACCACCAAATTTATGAACTAGCCTCAAGTCACATAGTGTCACTTCTGTATACTTTATTGGTTAAAGAGAGAAAATAAAGGAAGTGAGGGAAGGAGGGAGGCAGGGAGGGAGGGAGGGAGAAAGGAAGGGAAAAAGGAAGGTCCGACCCAGTTATAACTTTGTAAAAGTTGTAGCCAACTTTGGGAATTATTAATTCCCTATGTTCCACCTACTGTCCAAAATAAATGACAATCTTCTCACATCACTATGTAATATTGACACAGACATAGGACAATCACTATAGACACTACATTAAAAATAAATATTACTCTTTAAGAATTTCCATGATTGCATCATAAATTTTAGCCTGCTAGTAATAATAATCATCATTTTAAAAATCTGGAAATACCAATGACCAGATTACTGTAAAGGTTGCTATGACCATAAAAGACTTAACTCGATCGCTTGTTTAACTAGTCTGTACCACAGGAAATAATACTCTATACCAAACTGGACATTATGTAAATAAATAGAGCTTTTGTAAAAAATTTAATATACCTTTACCCAGCACAATGCCCTTGCTTTAAAAAACAGGAACTGATATGAAGGCAGGCTTAAAAGATGTTCAGAGAATGACTTAAAATTGGGCTTTAATGAAAATGAAGGCAAAATTAGCAAATGTAGTGAGTTAAATAGAATAGAAGGCAATGCAATTTTAAAAATAGGGGTATGCATCTGTAATGCAGAACCGGGTGCTGGCAGATTTCAGAAGGCAAAGACATAGGATCAGTAACATGGAGAAGAATTCTGCCCTAAACGTCCATCTAAATTACCTAGCATTTTCATTGGACAGTCTAGATCAATACACAATGGAATCCCAACCTTCTTTCTGACCTGTGGTTGTGGAATGGACTTTGACTCAAACGGGGTGCATGTGTCTTTAGCTGCCTTGTTGAGACTGTTGCCTGACTCAGCAGCCAGATTCAATTCCCTACTAGCAACTATTATTGAAAGAACACATATTCACTGATTTCACCTTACAGATGAATGAAAACACAGCAAGGCCCTGGTCTCTCATTATCAACAATTAGGAAAGAAACAAGGTCATCTACCGGTTACAAATGACCTCATGCTCTAGCTTCCTGTTTGACAACACCAGCCAACCAAACTAAAAGTTTCAAAATAACCTAAGTTCCGGTCACTACCCTGCCAGATGCTTTAAATCGCCACTATTCCCTGAGTCTGGGCTAACCCACGTTGGGACTACCTATGGTTGTGGATCTCAATCATGATCCTTATTCTTGAATATTTTCTTGATTATATTACAGCCTGACTTTTTCTTGATAAACAAGGTCATATGGAATGGTAACAAGAATCAAATTCCTATCAAGATTCAATTCATTTGGCCCAGGGTTAGGGAAAACATAACAAAAAATATCCTCATCTCCCAATTCATAACATGTTTTCTTTGGTTTGGTTTGGTTTTCGCTTGTTTCATTTTTAATCTATAAACCTTCACCTTGGTACCAGAGATTCAACCAAGGAACATTTTTAGAGATTAGGGAATGAGGACCAACTTTAAACATTTAGAAGCAAAGGTCAGTGTCCTTTATTTTGACCTTATCTGTCTTTACACAATGGAATAAACATGTCAAGGGCAGGCAGCAGGGAAGCATGAGAGCTATCATTGCTATAAATGAACTTAAGATATAATTTGCATAATACAAAAGAAGATAAGGTTTAAAAGGTATGATGAGTTGAATTTGAAAATTACTGAGTTTGAGACAATAGACCACATATGATAGTAGCCATAATTTACTTCAGAACCGTTCATTTTAGATAGTGTGATGTTTTAGCTAACAACCTCAGGCAGTCATTTATTCCTGGCTGAATTCACTCTCCAGAAATGGTCAGATCTTTTTCCACAGAAAGGGATGTTTTAGAAGCTGTTACAAATGCTTCAGACCCCATCTAGGCCTTAGATTGGTTGATCTGTTAATTTGAATAAGAAATGTGAGAGATGTGTTTTTGTTGTAAGTAAATTGAAGTAAATCCTTAAATTTGCCTAGGGCATGTTTTAATAAAAGGAATCTCATTATTAAAATCAATACTATTTGTTACACTGGTAGACACTGATGCATTTTACGAAAGCATTAGTCTAAAATAAATTAGAAATCAGAAAAATACCAGGAAACTTTTCACTGAAAAGAGTTGTCTGATCATCTTAAATGGTAGAAAAATAAAACTGAGTGCAAACAAAATAGGTCATATAAACTTCTTTGTACTTGATTACTAATTATTTCTGTATATGTGGCAAAAGCTGATCTAAAATTATACTTGGAAAGTAGAGTTGTCAGAGTCGCCAACCAGTTCAAAGGGTTGTTTGTGAACAAACTGGCTTTAGATTGGGTCACATCATCTGAAAAAAAAATCAGTATGGAGCTTCAAAAAGAGATTAAGCAGTGAGAAATAGTTTTGGCCATCATCAATGTAGAAGGCAATTGTTAAAGTCTAATACACAAATCAGATCATGTTTATCAAGCAGTGAACTTAGAATCACAAATTGTTGAGGAAATAAAACATCATACAAACTACCTTAGCTCAATTATCTGATAAAAAGAAGTTATAAAAGATGATTTTACTACAGTCAATCTTTACATAAGTAAGCAATTTTTGTTTTTCCCCATAACCCTGCTTCTATGGATGCAGAATTTTCTTTTCCATTGACTCACTAAAGCACTAATTATTTAATGTCATAATTATTGTTTTACTTTAAAATTTTCCAAAAGAAGTATGGGTAGCTCAACCAAGAATCACATTTTGTCTCTGTGTTACACTATTTCTTCACTCTGTATCTAATTCAATATCTGGCTTACAACAAGCAAACACTAATTATATAATGAATTAAATAAGCATGTGTACATTTATTTGTGAATGTATATTTATGTGCATATGCATATATATATTTAACATATAGGTGTATATATACATATATTGTATATACACACATAGCATATATATATATATATATATACACACACACTCACATATCATACAACGTGTTAATTGTACCAATTTGGATTTACAAAACTGGTTTCATATAACTTTCTTTTCCCTAGTTTTATTAAGATATAAATGACATGTAACATTATATAAAATGTATAATGCTATGACTTGATGCAAGTACATATTGCAAAATGGTTACCACGATTTGGGTAGTTGACATATCCATTGCCTCACATAACTATAATGTGTGTACATGTGTATCGCATATGTGATTTGCATATAAGACCTTAATTATCAACCTTCAAGTGTAAAATACATTACTGTTAAGTATAATCACTCTGTTATGCATTAGATCTCCAGAACTTATAAGTGGAAATTTGTTACCTCTAACCACTCTCTTCCGTTTCCCCCTAACTCCCAGTCTCTGGTAACCAGCATTCGTCTCTCTGTTTGCAGTTTAGAAATATCTAAATCATTAGAGCTTTCCTTTCAGATATGACCAAGAGTTAGTGCCATGTCTTTACTCGGGTTTTTGGAGATAAGCACAGGGTTGCGAGAGCTCATACTCAGATGATATTAACCTTGTATTTTATGTTTGGAAACACCTGTGCATATGTGCTGGGAGGGAGAGAGGGAGGAGGGAGGGTAAGAGAGAGGAAAGAAGTGAAGCCATGAAGGAGGCACTCAACAATGCAAAGAAACTTGCTCCAAAGGAATCTGTTAGTAAATCAATATATTTCCCTGAAAGGTGATATATCATGGTTTCAATCATATTTCAATAACAAAAACAATTATTAGTCTTTTCCCTGAACTTACTTGGAAGTTGAGCAATCTATCCTTTAAATCAAAAATGCACACACACACCTTGCCATAGGTAAAACTTTTTTAAAAGTGAATTTTACATTGAAAGCAGTGAATAGCCAACATAACTATTGTATGCATTAAGCTTAGATGGGGCAAACAGTGAGTTCTAAACAGTGAAATAATAGATTCATCAACAAAAAGGTTTTCCAACTAGTCTCCTGTTCTTATAAATGTTTTCCATTTGTATATCCCTAATGGTCTTGCTATTTTCCAACTGTGAAACAATGTGCACCTCTTAAGCTTCAGTTTTTTCATTTTTGTATAATGAGGATAAAAATAGTATCTTTCTCACTATGTTTTATGGAAATTAAATTTTTTCATAAAATATTTAAAACAGAGTGCCTAACAAAAAATAATGCTCAAGAGAATTAGATACAATTGTTATTGTTAGTAGCAGTAGAATGCAATATAATGCTACTGAGCATTCTCATACGTTTTATTATTTCCTAATAATGTTTTAATGGTCAGGAGTTGTTTTATATGTTTTTGTGCACTTCTTTATATCAATTTTTTCCAAATTCTCTGTTGATGCTCCATGAGCTTGATTGTTCATTTAATTAGCATATATTTTAGCATTTGTTGGTAATGATATGTTCTATTTCTTCTTTATAGTCTCTGATTAATCAGATCTAATGTCTCTTTTTCTCTTAGTTAAAAAAAAATAAATTACATCAATGTTTTAATCCCACATTTCCCGGAAAAAGAATCATGACACCAGAAAATTTGAATGCATTACAAATTGCATTATTTTATAAGCATTTCCAAAATTTTAAATAGGCATAGCAAGAACTATTGTATTATATAAATTATTTTCATTAACTGACTAGGAAACATATTCAGAATTACCCAAAGTACTTACAACTTCCTGGCTATTTATACTACTTCAGCACTCACAGTAAGTTCTTAATATATGAAAGGAACCAAATAATGCACCTACCTTTACTATCTCCTTCTAGAGAAGAAAACAAGTATGATGAGACAACCTCAATAGGTATGATTTTTTAAATAAGGTAAAGTAAAAATCTAATTTCTATTCAAAAATAAAAAAATGCCATAATTGAAACAACCAGACCTATCAGTTAAAGGAATTAAGACAGATGGTACAGAGATCTTTGTATTAGCCTGCATTTTCCTGGAAAGAAAATTTATAAAAATGACTCAGAGTGAAATAGTTAATATATTTACTGCTCCAATCAATGAGCAGACTCACCTACAAATCAGCCACTGCATTTTAACTTCTGTGGAGTAAAAGCTTTATCATTTTCAGTCCTCTTCCCCCTCCCCCTCCTCCATTGTATTTTTCCTATAGCATTTTAAAAGATATTCATCAGAAGCACCCACCACACATGAATGAAAGATGGAATTGTTAACATTTTTAAATGAGTATCTGGGAACATCACAATATAAATTTTTAATGTTTGAGCTCTGGGATTCTGATACACTTGTTTCCAGTTGTACCACACTGGTGCCTGCTTTGTACAATAATATGCATGCACGGCAGGTGAACTGGACAAAAAGGGATGTAATAATCAGTAATGGCCCAAATTCTAAAATGTCAGATTCTGCTAAGTTGGAAACAATCAGTTTCCACTGGGATTTCTGTTTATTCTCAACTTTTTTAAAGTATCCACTAGAAGACAACTGAGCTATTAATGCCTAATTTCCAGTTGATCAGAAAGCAGAAAGTATTTAAAAGGAATTTGAACTTCTACACACAGAATCAACTGTGTATCATATGGGAATAAAGGAGGTGACACACATTATATATTATTCACTGTTTGGTAGTTAATATCATATCTACAAATACAAACCCTCTTTTACATTATTCATCACACATGAAAGAGTCCATGGAGAGATTTAAAATGCTAAGTTCTCTGTATTTGAATGCTAGAAAACTATTTTAATTTGATACATTTCTGTAACAGATAACAAAATAACATATGGCATTACAGAAATTACAGAATTTAAACTAGTGCTATTACATAACCTACTAAGTGCTTTTTTAACTGCATTGCTGAGAGAAGAAAATCAGTGTGTATATATATATAGAGAGAGAGAGAGACAGATGTATGTGTATATGTGTATGCATTACCTGCACATGTTAGTATTAAATGAGTTTCACTGCACTTAAAACTTAAAAAAAAAAAGTTTCCATGTTGAATTTTTGAAATAAAAATGTTGAATCAAAATTTTCAAAATTTTAGGTGCCAGGTAGAGAATAAATGAAAAACAAAATCAAGTGAATAAAAATGCAAGTAAAATTTCATAACTTTAAAGAACAGAGAGATTACCTTGTTTAGTTAACTTTGAAAGTTACAGAAAACTCTTTTAATTGATGTTAATGAAGAAATATTGCGTTAAACCTATTTAATTTCTCCCTATGATACCTTAACAAAATAGTGTACAAGTCCCATGACAGAAATATCACTAATAATGACAGTCAGAAAGCTACTAGAGATTAAGATGTTTGGACTCTGTATTCTTTGTCTACCTTTCTGAGGAAATTACTATTAACAGCAGGAATACTTAGCAGTAGGAGAGCTGAAATGACCAGTCTTCTGAGCCTGAATATGTACCCCAAGCACCTTTTGAAGCCCAAGTTTCTCTAAGAGCCTCAGATTCACTTTAAAAATTCAGAGAGATTTGCATTTTACTGTAAAAATGCATCCCTAATTCACTCTCTGTGAGAGTGAGATCAGTCTTTAAATTTCTCAAACTCTGTACTGAACTAAAGAGCAACAAAAGCATCCAGCTTGGCTCAGGATCTGATTTTTCCTTGATGTTATGGTGTTTTCAGAAACAAGTTCATATAATAATATGCATAAAAAGGCAAATGTATCTGCATGCATGAATCTACACATACTTCTCTGAGTGTATGGGTTATTTCAGAGTAGACATTGGGCAGTAGATGAGAAAATACTACCAAAGAGGGAATATTAATTAAGTATCCATGTTATTTGTAATTTTTGAATTGTTTCAAGTTGAGATATCAATTTATTGTGAATCTTGTGAAGGACTAAATGCTGATCCATCTGTCCATTTGGTAGACATTTTGAGGAATTATTTTTGAAACAGATGCCTGATATTAATCCTTATTTTTTTAAGCATGAACACTGCTATTTTCATAATATAAATGACCCAAATATCTCAAAGGATACATACATAAATCCCCTCTTTTACATAACACTTAGACCTTATTTTCTCTAAAGCAATCTTATCATGAGGCATTGAAAGATTGTCTTGCATTGATTTGATGCATGAGTGTATCCATCTTGAAAATACCTATGATGGTTGAATCACTTTATGGATCATTCTTTATCATTAAAAGGATTACTGCCCTCATTCGTCAGATCAAAAACTTCAGTGCTTTTCATAGTACCATTTTTCCAAAATGAAAAATCTTAAAACAAGCAATTTTTATTCAGCTCATAAAATTCTAAACAGCAGTTATCTGCACAAAGCCAGAATGTATCTGCTTAATAAAGCCTACAAAGGTATACATCATTATATACTTATAAAAAATATGTATTTGAAGAAAAATTTTAATTTTTCGGCATTTTATTATTCATGAAAACTCAAATAAAGTAAAAATAAAACTCTTTGAAGGTACTTGGTGCCAATGGATGCAGTGAGGGTGCTTAGAGACCTGAGGTAAGGTAGCTATAATGCCAGTTTTTATTTTTCCCCAATTAGTACTTTGCTCACATGCTCACAGATACACACAATTTACTTGCTCAAAAATTTCTTCACTGATTATTTTATCATCAAATACTTTGAAAACCGATATGTATTCATAGATACTATTATTAACATAGTTATAATAAGATAAATAGGCAGTTTTCTTAATATTTATACTTTTATCCAGATCTTAGGAAAATAGCTAATGAAACTTGAATTTCACCTAAATTTTTATGTTTATTTTCTGAGTGAAAAAATGCATAGTCTCATATTATTGTATAATAAATCATCATTTGACTTGATCTTTTTTGACAAAAAGTTATAGTTTTGTCACGATTTAATATTTCTGAATTTTCTTCTGAGACTTCTGTCTCAAGGCAATTCTAGAACAGACTGTAAATAAGGTTTCAAACAATGTCTAAAATAATATATTGATATATATATATATACTGTGTTTGTTGTAAGAGCTTCTAACCAAGACATCCATATTGCTGGTTGAAGGAAAATTCTTATGTTTTTCTTCAAAAAGGCACACAATTACTTTTTAAATGTAGCTATAAGAATTTCAGTGTCATTCAATGGAGTGCTTTCTAAATGATATCTCTAACTGATTAGACTCCAAAGATCTAAGCACCTCCATATTTATTGCAGTATTATTTACAATAATCAAGAGCTGAATAAAAACTGAGTACCCATCAACAGATGAGTGGATAAAGATGTGGCATATAAGCACAATGGAATAATAGTCTACTAACAAAAGTGGTGAAATCCTGCCACTTGCAGCAACAGGGATAAACTTGGAGGGAATTACACTTAGTGAGATAAGCCAGGAGGAGAAAGACAGACATCATATGATATTACTCATATGTTGCATATAGGGATACTAGGAAAACAAGTGAGCTAGATTAAACAAAAATAGACTTTTAAGAAAATGAACTAAATCAAACATAGTAGATTTCTACTCAAAAAAGGAGATCAATGGTTGCAGGATGAGAAGGAGGGTGTGTGGGCAAAAGGGGATTAATGTATACAGATAGAAAAACTGGAAGAGTGGTGAACTTGGTGTTTTATATAAAATGTTGATTTACTGTGTCGTACTCCTTAAGCCTATGTTATAATGCAATCAATTGTTCCTTCAAAAATTAGGCAATTTATAGCTTCACACAACATAAAACAATTTTAAAGTAGTTTTCAAATTATCCCTATTCCTTGTAGATGGTTACTGTTGACTACTCTTTTCACTTGGCCTCAAATCCACATTCAAAGGCAGTGCTAAACCTTTGCGAGTTATTTTAAATGCCATCTCAGTCTGCATTGCTGTCTCTACCTCCATACACCCCTTTAAAAAAAAATGAGGTAGGAGCATTATGACAAGCACATCTATTTGTTATCTTTAAATAAATACTGAAGAAATGACATACAGGGTCTTTAAGATTACTTTCTAGCTCCAGTGTCTAGGAATTTTTTAGTAACCTCTAGAAGAGAAGATGACATACACAGTAATTTTACTCCAGAATGTAGGCTAGATTATTTTCAGTTAAGACATTTTAGCATTTTAAGACATTTCTTCATGAAAGCTTTGGGGGAGAAGGTTATTTACTAATCAAGCAGTATGCTTTGAATTTAGAATGAATATATAATATGCAAAATTTCTAACATAAATCTCTAATTTTATTATTTCCATTTAATTTAAATTTGGTTTGTGAAAAGTAGATCTTCTCTCCTTTCACTTTACTTTTAAACTATTTACATTACTTAATTCAGTCCATTCATTGCTTTTATTATTATTACCAAAGACAGATTCTCAGACCCTCTTTTTCCCTGTCTCTCCCTCCCTCTGGAGGAATTAAAGAAAATCTTATTGAGCTATGGTATCGGCCTAGAGTGATGGCCACATTGATGAAGCCACCCTTGCCTTTGTCAGCCTTGAATTCTCAAAGGTAACAGGAAAATAAGTCTAGCTTCCTGGTAAAGCTTATTTAAACTATACCTAACAAGGTGGTTTTCTAATAGCTATGGTAAATAGCATGGACTTATTTTTAATACAAATTTCTGTAAAATATAAACCCTAAATGTTTTGTGTTATATGTTAAAGACCAGGTAGAGCTTCTCTATACTCAGAGGTGAAGTTTTCAGAATTACATTCAGGGATATAGGCTCAAGATGTCAGCGTAGGAAAGACCTAAATATACCTCCTTCCACAGAGACAACAAATCTAAAAAAAAAAAATTATATGGGATAATTTTCAAGGAAAGAAACTTAAAAAACAGACAAAGAAATCCTATAACAAAAAATAAAAGGACAGTACCCAGATGGGTTAGAAAGACAGAAACAAGTTCTTGCCAAGGAAGAAACCCCACCCCAGGTATCAAGATGTATGGTGGCAGCACACCACAGCTAGTGCCACCCACCCAGCATAACACAGTTGCATGCCTCAGCTGTGCCCACCCACTAAACTGTATATAGCTGGGCTAGGTGGAGTACCTCCCACACCATGTCACACTAACATAGTAGAGGGCAGGGACAGATGACACAGGGATGCACCTGGATGCTCTGGATGACCAGAGGGTACTGTGCTCCAGGAATCCTGACCCAGCAAGTACACAAGAATCTTCTTGTAGGAGAGAAGTGTTGACTAACACAGAGACGCAAGCACAGAGAATCAGGCAATTGGGGAGACAGAGTAATATGTCCCATTTGAAGAGTAAGGCAAAATTTCAGAAGAAGACTTTAAAGAAATGGATACACGAGAAGTACATGATGAAGAATTCAAAATAGTAGTTATGAAAATACTCACTGAAGTCAGCAGGAGACTAGATTAAGCAGAAATTTTTCAAAGATCCAAACAGAAGTTACAGAACTGAAGGCTACAAAGAAAAAATGGAAGAATACAATGAGAGAGCGGAAAATGCAATAGAGGGGTTCAACAACAGACTTCCTAAACCAGAGGGGTAGATAGTGAGCCGGAAGGTAAAACAAACAAACAAACAAAAAAAAAAAAAACTCAGACAAAACAGCAAAATAAAAAGTAATTTTAAAAAAAGCAAAGACTCCTTCTGTAGCAATATTGAGGAGTCATTTTCACTTTATAGGTGTTCCAAAAAGAGAAGAAAAAATGACCAGAAAAATAATCTGAGGAAATAATGGTCAAAAACTTCCCTAATCTGGAGAAGAAAACAGACATCCATATATTAGAGACCCAGAGAGTTCCAAATGAGAGGATCCCAAAAAGATTCACACTGAGACATATTAAAATGACAAAAGTTAAAGAGAGAAAACATTTGAAAGATAAAAGAGAGGATCTAAAAAAATAGCAAAAGAAAAGCAGTTGGTAACAATCAAAGCAAACCCCACACATCTGTCAGCAGATTTTTCAGCAGAAATGTTTGAGGTCCTAAAAAAATGTCATGGCATACTCAGTGCTGAAAGGAAGAAACTTCCATCCAACAATGCTTTACTTGGTGAAATTAACATCCAGATTTGAAGGACAGAGTAAGAGTTTCCCAAGTAAGCAAACTAGAGTTCATCACCACTGAACTGGTCTTGCAAGAAATGTTAAAGGATCTTCTTTAAGCTGAAAATAAATGGAACCAACAAGAAAACACATAAAAGAAAAAAAAGCTCAAAGGAAAATGTAATGACATTGCAAACATATTCCCTTTATTGTATGTTTCATTTCTCTTTGTACCCTTCATTTCTCTTTGTATTCTTCAGCTCTGGAACTAATGCTTGGATCTCTTAAGTTTCCTATTTAATTCATTCTCCTGCTGAGTTCAGTATCTTTACAACCATTACATTGAATTCTTCAGATCACTCACTTATAAGGCAAATGTGAAGAATAAAAGATGAAACAAGTATGAAGAATAAGGATGAAAGTAAAAGTAAACTTAAAATTATTAGTCAAGTCATAAACTATAAAGATACAAAATAAGACCTCAAAAATATATAACATGGGGCAAGGAATAAAAAATGTAAATTTTAGGACTGTGTTCAAAGTTAAGGAGTTATTAATCCATAACAGAGCATCATGCATAAGGAATGTTTTTAAGTGAAATAGATGGAGAAAGACAAATGCTATGTGATCTCATGTGCAGAATCTAAAATAATCATACTAATAGGGATATATAACAGATTGGTGGTTGACAAAGGCAGGAGTGGAGAAAATGGGTGTAAGTGGTCATAAGAAAAAAAACTCAGGTTATAATATAAATAAGTTCTAGGGATGTGATGTAATGGTGTCTATGGCTAATAATAACATTATATATTTGAAAGTTGCTAAGAGTTGATCTTAAAAGTTCTCATCACAAGAAGAAAATATAACCATGTGAGGTAATAGATGTCAACTAAACTTATTGTGGTACATTTATAATACATGTATATGTATGTATATATATCAATCAAATAACTGTGTGATCTACCTCAAACTAATTCAAAATTATATGTTAAAACCGAGGGGAAAATAATCATTAAGTATAGTACAATATGTATAACTGTATTCAAAAAGTATAAAAAGTGCCCACACTTAAGAAAGAATTACACTCACGGTAATATTTCAAAGCAATTACATCACACTCTGAAGTTAGCCTTCTACCTTAGATGCCCCCCAATGATATACCTTCTCTGGGAGCATTAAACCGTACATCCTCTAGACTAAAAGCTCATTTCTAAAGTAATTCTGCAGACAGTCATCTGTTAAATGTGGCGATCTATGATTTAATAGTCACCATTGGTACTGTCCCTAAATCACCTCTTTGGAGTAAAATAATCTCTATTCCATTACTCAAGGAAAAGAGTTTGAAGTTATTCCAATTCAACATTTTCACATTGAAGTGACAAAGATTTCTTTATAACAATAGGAAGTGTGACCATATATAAAAGGAGTATACAATAGTCGTAAATGACTCAGTGTCCATTATTATCTTTGAAGAATTAGCATACTAAAAATAATTATGTTTCACCTTGTCTATACAACACTAATCTGTATTTTTCTACTTCAAATTTGGAAAATCCTTAACTATCATTAGTTTTCAGAGTTGTCAGCAGCCTTGGATAATCTGTGGCACTCACTCATGAGGACATGTCCATAGGCAGTCTCTTGTGGCTAAAATACATTTCATATTGACAGATGCTGACATAAGAACAGGGCTAGGTTTTTGCTGTCTTGAGCGGCATTATAGGTCATCAATCCTTACAATAGGAATTATATTTACTTCTCATGATTTCACAGTGTATGTTTTATTAAATGCTCAGCATTGCTTGATGATGGAACTTTAAATTATTAAGCTTTCATACAGAAACCCCAGTCAGCCAGTCATGGTTAGCTCAGGCAGAAAAATTCAGAGAAATGGAAAATTAGAAATGAAATAAAAGCATAGGATAGTTGGTGTTTAGGACACATTCTTCAATCTAACAAAGCTGACTTTCCAACATTCTAATAGACTACAGACTGCAATTCAATGGTAAAAATAAGTAAATTATGGGTAAAAGCTTAAGGTCAGTTCACTTAGAATATGGATGCTATCTCTGATGGTGTCCTGAACTAATATTAAAAGCAAGAGTTCTGTATCAAAAGGAAATATATTTTAGTCTATATAATCAATTAGAGATTACCAGAAGGGAAGGGAAGGGTGAGAACATTGAGTAAAAAGAGACATTATATGGTTAAGGAGACTAACTGGACTGTTGGTGGTAGACTTAAAGCATTATGTACAGATGCTGATTTATAATGACATGCACCTTTAACCTATATATTATGATACAATATTCTTTCATGGATTTTTTTAAAAAAGAAGCATTCTAGGGACTTAATGCAAGAATTTTGATGGTAAAAGCTTCTAATTATAACCTGGATGCAGTATGAAAAATTATACTGATACTTTAGGAATGACCAGAAGTTTGCAGAATTAATCATGTGGAGTTGCCCCCAAACTCTGTTATATAAAACAAACAAAACCAAAAGTGTAAGAGGGAGGAAAACAGACATCAGTATCATGATTATTCTGGACTCAGAGCAATATAAACAGCTAAGTCTTTGAGGGAAGGAAAGGAAGTGAGGATTCATCAATCATCTCTCTTAAAATAACAGTTTGTATATTTAATGAAATGGAGTACTGGGTTCTCATGCTGCTAAGAAGATGTAAGATATAGATAGAAGGATTCAAAGACTGATAACCTTGTGTTAAATTTCGTATATTTCAAACCAGTTGCAATGTGATTTAACTTTCTAGTTGAGAATTTAATTTCATGTATAATTTCATCTTTCATTAAGCAAGAATATGATCACTTTTTAATTCACCAAAGAATAGTTTTATTAATTTTCTAAAATAATAAAATAGAATGTAAGCAGGAAACTCACTGTCTTCAGATAATGATGGCTTCAGGTTTATAATAGTTATTTATAAACAATTCACCGATCCTTTTTTATAATGGTATCAGCAAAGAAAATGATTTAAAATTATTTATTTAAAATAATTACTAAGCATATTTTAAGCTACCAGAATATATAAATTAAAAAAAAATAAAGGAGACATAAAAATTCTATCTATTGAGGATGTGCTATAAGGCCAAATCATGCTTGCATAAGTTGCCATAGTGAACTGAACATTTTTGTTGTGAATTAAATCAACATACCCTCTTTACTTGTATAGATGAGCTGCATGTTAGTCGCCAGATAATACTGGTTTCCTCAAAAGGGAAGAGCATATATTCTGATCATTTTTAAACTTCATCTCTCTCTCTCTCTCTCTCTCTCTCTCTCTCTCTCTCTCTCTGTCTGTCTCTCTCTCTCTCTCATCATAGAACTAAAAGTCCCCAATCAAAAATGAAACATAGATCAATCATTAATTCCAGAGGGATGTACATATCCTAAAACTTTTGATTAATTGATCTTTCTGAAATGACTAAGCTGTTTTTGTTTATTTGGGTTTTGGCTTTGTGAAGGGTTTTGCATTTTTTCTATTTTATTCTATTATGTTTTACTAACTAAATTCTTATTTCTGATAAGACATATTTTACTTTGCTTTGTTTTCCTTTGGAGGAGGAATCATTGCTCTCCATTCTCATTTCCTATGGTAACATGTTGTATCTCCATGCCTCAATCCTCCTACCCTCATCAAGAACAGGGATTATAACACAGACTTGACTAATCACTGTTTTCTAATTTTTTGGCTAAACAATTAGCTCATAAATGTCATGATCTCAAATTGACTGAATAGAGTAAAACCTTGAACTTTCACTGAATTATAAAAAAGCACTCTATTTATGCTGATCTACTTAGTTAGTGGAATGACTATATCATAAATTCACTGCAAGACCATAAAACACAACAAAGGAAGACAGAGCAGAACCACAGAAAGAATTAGCTGTATACTTCAAATGATGCTATCATTCAAAATTTGGATCCAGTTATGTCTTAAACTAGTGAAATTAATTCTCTTGAACTTCCTAGTTTTATAAGTCAAAATATTATCCTTCAAATATGTAACTCATGTTTTTTCTATTACCTTAACTATAATTCTATGTGATGAACATTTTAATACATTTGGACATATTTGTTTTAAAGATATTTTGAAAGACAATCTTAATTTGCCTCAGAATTCTCACAAGACACACATGTTTAATCATTGCTGATCAAACTTTTCTGTACTTCCTTCTTATACCATGGGACAATCCCACTTCCCTCAAGTTTCTCATTTCTTGAATTCTTTCCTATTGTGCTATTTCATAGAGGCAGTATGATTTGGGAGAAATGTAAACAGGTGGAGTACCAACTCTGTGACCTTTGAAAATTATTTGTGTTTTCAAAACTGTATTTCCTTCATCTATAGAATAATCACTGAAGAGACCAAAAAATATGCATCTCTTTAGTTCCTTTCCCCATACATGTATCCAGATCTTCCTTATTCAACTGCATCTCCTTCTATCTGATCTTTGAAAAATAAAACTTTCCTAAGTCTATACTCTTTTGTACTTTCATTCCAATCAGTAAGTGTATATCTCTTCCTTACGTCTTTAGTTTCTTCAGAGTCTAATACTGTAAAGAATCAAGCCTATATGTAATCATTATAAAGCACAGCAGTATTTAAAAATTGTGTTTCATCTTCAGTTGAAGTTTGAACTATACGAGCACTTTGTTTTAATGATGAATGCAACTTCTGTGTAAATCAAAATAATGATTACTAGAAACGTGTTAAATACTTTTTAGAGGAGGAGACCTTGAGCTGAAGCTTTAAAAACATGACGTACATGGAATTAAAGTGATAGATATATGAGAAAAGTCCATTCAGAGAAAATTGGATACAGTATTAAATATTTATATTAATAGAGAGTGATGTGTAACTAGGTCACCTTAAAAAGTTCATTACAACTTAAAATAAAAATGCCAATAATAATGGTGTATGTCCAGAAAAACAAATATTAAGTGTTTGTGTTAGGTGTGTATGTGTGTGCCATAGACTTAAGGAGTGATAAGGTTTCAATAAAATAGAATGTAAGCATGGTAACTTATTGTAAGATCAAATCTTTAATAACTTACAAATAAAAAAATCACTTTAAAATGAAGGTATTTGGGTGTAGTAGACTGGTAATTAGGTCAATCGCCTCTGAAGGAGCTCAAACCCCTGAGTTTGACTCCCAATCCAGGAGGAAGCAACTAGTGTGAACAACTAAATCAAAATAAAATAAAATGTTTCTTCCTCTTCTCTCCTCCTGACTGCCTGCTTACGCCCCTTCATTCCTGCCTGTACCTTTCCTTAGGAAAAAAAAAAATAATATATGTAAAATACAGAAATAACTTTATGTTTATTCACATAAAGCTTTCTTTTAAGTAAACAAATTATGGACTACTTTTTGTGTGTCAAAAACAAACGAGATGGAATTAATTTCTAGGTATTAATCTAACTTGTCCTTTAACTCACTTCTTTGATCACGATTACACCCCATGTATTCGATAGTCCAAACCAAAGAATAGTAGGGGGCATCAACACCCCAGCTGTATCAATAGACAGATAATCCAGACAAAAAAAAATAGCAAAGAAGTGAGAACCCTAATTGAAACTACAGATCATTTGGGACTAACAGACATATGTTGGGTGTTCTAACCCAACAAAAAATGTGTACATTATTCTTAGGTATACATAAAGCTATCTCAAGGATAGACCATATCTTAGACACGAAACAAGTCTCAGCAAATTTGGCAAGACTGAAATTATTGAAAGTAACTTCTCTGATCACAAGGGGATAAATTAGAAATAAATCAAAAGAACAAAACTGCAAGAACCACAAAGATGTGGAAATTGAACAACATGCTTTTCATAACAATCCCTGGATCACTGAGGAAATTAAGACTTATTTGAAAACAAATGAAAATTTGGAGAGGAGCTAAGAGAACATAGAGGATATGACAAAAACAGTTCTTAGAGGAATGTTTATAGCCATACAAGTACATATCAAAATTCAAAAGAGAGCACAAATTAAATACCTAATCATTCACCTGAGGGAACTAAAAGGGAGGAAGAATCAAAATCAAAATAGTGGCAGCCCCACGGATCAGATACTTCTCACCAACCCTGAGTGGTACACTCTGCCAGGCTCTGAGAAGGAAGTGAACGCAGGAATGGCCCCTGGAACAGTGAATATCCCGGAATAAAAAAAGGACCCAGCTCAGGCTTGCCCACTGTCAGAAGGAAAATCTGATCCACTTTCACCGAGATTACTGCAAATATTATTACTGGGATCTCTCAGTCAGGGAAGTCCGGGGGAGGGAATGTTATAACTTCTGTGTGAGTGGAGTGTGAATGACTCGTTGTCCCACCCACTGCGCGAGCCAATCCCTGCGGTTCCATTGTTGTCATAGGCATAAGGATAATTCTCATGGTTCTGGAATTATATGGATGTATCTTAGCTAAAATGGCTTTGTTTTCATGAAAAAAAATGGTGGGGCAGGGCTAAGTGGTGGAGTTGGATGCTCCTCGCGGCTGAGAGGGGAGTTGCCACCCCCTCCATGTCCAAGACACTCCAGCTGGAGGCCCCCTCTAGTTGAGCAGTAGTGGCGAAAATGCCAGCCAGCCTGGCTCTCCAGGGATCTCAGCACCTTTGTTTTGTGCTCTCAGCACTTTCACACTCTGTGCCCCTGCCTTCCTTCCCCTTCCCCCTGGCTGCTGGTTGAAGGCTACAGCAACAGCAGAGGAAGCTGCACTGAAGGTCTGAGTGGGGAAGGTAGTGGTGTGGCGCAGGTGGGCAGGATCCAGACCAGCCATGGCAGCAGATTGCTCAGGGTGCAGGCTACTGCCAAAACAAAAAGCAGGCTTCTGGCAGAGGCCCGGCCTTTCCCTGCCCCACCTGGGACTTTTCTGCAGCCACCTCAGCAGCAGGAATGGGGATGAAATGGGCGTCTGGTGCCAGGTGCCAGGTGCCTGAGCCCAGGGGCAGGCAGTGGCTCTCCAGTTGAATTTCTGCACAGAATAACGGTGTTTTGACTGATGCTTGGCGAAAGTTGAAAATCGCTTAAGTTGAGCCACTGTGGATCTGATTGTGTCTTGGAATAATGTAAAGAATTTCCATCCAGACAAAATTCTTATGTGGAGTCTGGGTTAAGAATTGCCCAAGGGCTGCCCTCAGGAGTGTGGTTCATTCAATCAGAAAGGATTAAGCTAGGAGGGAAGATGGGCCCCTGGCTCAGGCTTACAGCAAAGAGTTTGGTACCTTCCAAAGAGGACTGTCCTGCTCGCTGCTTGCCCGCGGGACCAAATAGCCAAGTGCCAGGCTCAGATTCCATTTGGTTTGAACGGAACAGTATCCCTGCTTCTGAAACCTGAAACCACAGGGAGCATTTGAGAATGGCAGGCCAGGCCAGGGCCAAGCCAGTGGCGGGAAGGGGCGTGCGCTGCCCGCCATGCTGCACTTGTCCAACGTGAGAAAAAAAAAAAAAAAAGGAAGGAAAAAAAACCCAAATGCCAGTTTCAAACACTTGGGAAACATTTGCCCACCCCACCCCACCAGCATCGCGCATGTGTCCTACCCACGCTCTGCCGCCTAGCCCAAATGCCTGTACCAATATCCTAACCCCTGAGAAGCTACGCTAAGGGTATATGGTTGACTGAGGAGCCTCCATGGGCCTTGGATAGGCGGTTCACCGCCGTCCCCACCAGTGGGCCCACCCCACGTGCGCAAATCCAGCACGCATCCAGCAGCGCATCCCGCCACATGTAGGGACCAGGGTGCCATATGCAGAGCCACTCTTCTCAGGGTATGTAGGGCCACTCTTGCTGTAAGACAGGGTATGGCTGGAAAGGTGGTCGCCCAGGGGCGCCCCAGGTTTTCAAGAGGACAGATGCACCTCCAGGAGCTGAGAATGACCCAAGGAGAAGCAGGTAGTACATGACTCAGCATCACACCTCTTGTAGCACAGTCAGAGGAAAAGGCTATGATGTCAGTGAACTTCAAATCCATCTTCTCCAGGGCCCACCATTTAGTCTGCACCAGCGGGAACTTTCGGAGGGTGAGCTTCTTGGTCCCCACCACACAGCCTTTCAGCATGACAAAGTCATTGGTCACCTCACCATAATGGACAAAGCCACCCAGCGGGTTAATGCTCTTGTCAGGCAGGTCATAGTCAGTGGAGGCGTTGTTCTTGATCAGCTTGCCGTCCTTGATGAGGTATCCCTGGCCAATCTTGTAGATGTGGTTGTTGATCTCAGTGCGGTGGTGGTAGCCTTTCTGCCCAGCATGCGTCACAGAGAAGGCCACTTGGGCAGATGCCACGCCCCAATGCAGACAACCTTGTGCAGCCCTCAGTGGGTCTTGCGGGGCAGCTTCTTGGTGTGCCAGCGGCTGGTGACACCCTTGTGGCCTTTGCCCTTGGTCACCCCAATGACGTCGATCATCTCATCCTGTCCAAACACTTGGTTCACACGGACCTGCTGCTCCAGCTGCTCATGGTCCCAGCTGAGCTTTTCAGCCATCGTGCCTCTTCAGGCACGTTCACCTGGATCTCCTTCTAACACAGGGGCGGCCGGCATGTCTGGGTGTGGGCGATGACTCAGATGACCTGGCAGTGCTTCTTCATGCTGCTGGAGTTCTTCTCCAGCTGCTTCTTGCCATCATCATCCTGCCACTTCTTGAAGTATTCGGTGAAAGCCTTCTTCTTAGACTTATGCCAGTTCTTATAGAAGTGCCTTTTGTACTCATGGCCAATATGCTCAGCAAAGATGGTCTTGAAGGTATGAAGACCTCGAGGAGTTTCCACGTAGCCCACGATGCCCACCACCACCATGGGTGGGGTCTCCATGATGGTGACAGCCTCCACAACTTCCTTCTTGTTCACCTTGGATCCAGGCCTGTCTGCCTCCCACACGATGTGGGTCATGCCAGCCTCGTAGCCCAGGAAGGCTGTGAGGTGGACGGGCTTGGAGAAGTCATCCTTGGGGAAGCTCTTCACCTTCCCCCGGTGCCGGCTGCTCTGTTTCTGAGGCAAGAAGCCCAGGGACCCATGTTTGGGAGCGGAGAACTTCCTGTAAGACATGGCTCGCTGAAAAGCTGCTGGTAGAGTTGGCTTTCAGTAGAGGTCACAATTCTGTATTAAAGAAAAATGATGGCAGCTTCCAGATGGACATGCACTTGAAATCCAGCTTGTCACAGACTATCATCAGCTAACCCACCTTGGGAAGACATCTTTGGAAATGCTTCTTCAAAAGCAGTTTTACATCAGTAAGCTCTCTGCCCTCTGTAGGACTGTTACAGAACAGCGCATCACATGTGCTAGAAACAATGCCAACCTGTCCCATGTCCATCCCAGAAGTGCAGCAGACGGGCAATGCCCCCTTCGAGAACATTGAAGTAGACTTCACTGAGCTGCCCCAGGCTCAAGGTTACCAGTACCTCCTCATCTTGATCTGCACCTATTCAAACTGGACAGAGGCAGTTCCTACCAAAACCAAAAAGAGTAGGAAAGTCACAAAAGTGTTCCTCAGAGATAACTTCCAGGTATGGCATATCCCTAAACATCCATAGCGATATGGGGCAGCATTTGTAACCAATCCAGTCCAGAGAAGGATTAGGGGTAATTCGGAGAGTTGAGTGAATGAACCACACCCCAAGGATGCTTTTGAAAGGGTTGTTCAAGAAAACAGATCATAATTGAGTGGGCTTCATGCCCTAGCTTTTCTCTGGGTAAGATGCACTCCAGGAAAGCATGGGTTCTCTCCATTTGAGATTCTGTAAGAAAGGCCCACACCAATCCTGGGTAACTTCCCCAGGAGCCTTCCTCAATTGGGGGACAAGCATCTGTGGGAACAAGTCCAGGCTCTAGGTGTCGCCTTTCAGACTATAAACAAATATGTACTAGAGAGAGCCCCGGTTTCATTAGGAACCCCAGTTCATCCGTATGAACCTGAATATCAGGTTTGGGTCAAAGATTGGAAGAATGTACCACTGAAACCTCAGTGGACAGGTCCCCATACTGTTGTGTTTGTTACTCCAACTGCTCTTAGAGTTTCAGGTCTAGCTCCATGGGTGCACTACTCGTGAGTGAAAACAGTTCATCACAGCAGGAATCATCCAACTAGGAGGGAGAGCCCGCTGGCCAGAGCTCCGCCTGGACTGCCCGGCAGCTGTCTCCCACCTGTCTCAAGCTGACCCGCAATTCATCAGAAACTTAGAGGAGCTGATGACGCACCAGGAGACTCCGTGTTTATCTCTGTTCATTGCCCTGTTCATACTCTGGGCTTTACTTCTTCCATTTGCCCTTATCAGTCAGTCCTGCGGACCCTTCCATGGATTGCTGCCTGTCAGCATATATAGATACTTGGAAAAGCCAACCTTTCTTGAATTTTACTCTGGAATGTTGTTCCGGTTTTACTGCATCCCTTAAATCATGAACCTAGTATACACTCTGTTCACAGTGTTCATTCACCCATCATGGACCCCCACCCCCAATAACAAATCAACATACACCTAACTGCTTCTTGCAGCTGTCCCAGGTTATAACAACTACTTTTAATTTATCCAGCTGCTGGTATGTGGTGGTCCAGGGCCAAAAACAAACAGGCCCTGGGTCGCCGCCCCCCTACACCTTGAGTGGATTCTGAGTAACCTCTCTGAGGTCCATCATGGGACAGGTTGGTGGAACCCAGAGACAAACCATGATTGGCCATTGGTAGAAACGCCCCCTGGAATGTTTTGTCTAAAACAGACCATTGCAAGATCAGAAGTCTTCCTTGGCCACAGTCATTGTAATTAGACATATGCCAGGAAGGCGTTTCCCCTCGACTGTGCATCTGCAAATAAATGACAATGGAAAGATAGTTAAGGATATTGCCAGATGTATGCAGAAAATAGTACATGTCCCAGTCCAGAAATGGGAATTCCTCTTTGACTCTAAATGTCTCTCTTGGTTCTCCTGGGCCAGTGAATTCAAAACTTTGTTGGGATTTATGAGACTTATTTTGGAAATTTGCATATTGCTTTTCTTCTGCCTGTCATAATTGTTAGGCTGGCCCAGAGGGACAAAATGGCGGCTATACCCGGGAAAAAGGCGACTGACGTCAAACTGAGGAAACGAAACCCACACCTGGAATCACAGGACCAATCCCCAACCGTCATGCATGAAGCCCGTGAAGTTTTTTTTTTTTTTTGCTTGAAGAGCGCGTTTCCCTTTGTTCGGGCGCGACTTCCCCGGCCACTGTTCTGCGGACCGGAGAACCATGCCCAGGTGCGCAAACCCCAATAAAGCCCTGGCTATTCGACTTTTTGTCTGATTGGCATTCTTTCCTCATGGAGCCTGGAGAAAAAAAAACCTTTCAATAATAAGCTTGATTCAGTCCACCATAAACACAGTTATTCAACAGGTCACAACGAAGCATGTCTGCTGGCTCGGTAGTATAACCCCGTACCCCCTGATGATGAACAAGAATGCTAACTATACTCTGTTCTATATTCAGAAGGTCCAAGATGCTGAAACCCCCACTATGGCCCCATCCAGCGGGAAGCAGCCAGATCTAGTCTTCACCCCAATTCCTCATCTATGGACTTTCAAGGCTAATTGTCATCAGTTTAAAAACAAAATGAGGGAATGTAGAAGAGAGGAAGCCGCACCCCAGTTTCTAGCCACTGAGGACCAACAGTGGCCACCCAGCCACCAGGCACCTGAAAGTCTAGACTGGCTGGAAGCTACTGACTAGATAAAAGGGACCCCTTTCTGAGAATGAAACCCTATGTGCATTTTACAATTATGTGAATCTGTGTGTTATCTATGTGAGAAATTCACAAATGAATAACTGAATTCCGTTTGTAATTCCTGTTCTAATTCATGCCTTCCCCTCTCCCTCACCAATAAAAGTGTATCCCAAAAGTATTTCAGGGCTCAGAGTCTATATCTGGCCCACCTGTAATAAAGCTGTCTTCACTACTTCTAAAAGAGCACCGTTTGGATTTTGTCGGTTGAGAGAGAGCTATTACAGTGCTAGTGCTAAGTGTGGTGTGAAATATACATAAAGTGAAGTAAGAATTCAGTATCATAGTAAGTATATAGTGATGTGGAATAATAAAACAACTAAAAATAAATAACAAGGAAAGTCTCAAAAATTACAGAATGAAAAAGAAAATTTCAACTGGAAGAACATTTTAAATTGTGCTTGAATGTGACTACAAGAGATTTTATTAGTATATTCTCTTTTGTTACAAGAAATAATAGAATATATTTTATAATTATTATAAAATTAATTTTAGTTCCTATTTGCATAATGTGCACAATGGACATTTATTTCTAAATATAGTATCAAGAAAAATTAATCTTAGTTATAGTGCTATGTTCACAGTTCAGATAACACCTTGTTTGAAATGGCTGCCAAGTCATAGTCCTAGGTGATAAGCACAATAATTATATTACTCTGTCAGAGTTTGAGTATTTTATTCATCTCTTTTATGTCCTTAGTTTACTAGTTTAATAGGGAAAAATGGAAGTGTTGCAAATTTGGAAGTTTTATTAATTTGGCATTCACTATTTCTGTATCAGATCACATTATTAAATCCTAATTAGGATAAATATGAGAAAAAAACATGATTATTTTTTACTATGAGATTCTGAACATTAGAAGAGAGTTTCACTTTTATCTTACACACATATGAATCTATTAATATGTTATAGCTTTACATAGTTTTAAAGTTATTTATTTCAAATGTTTCTAAATAATCTATAGCCATAGAAAAAACTACTATGATCAGGTCACAAAGTTTGTAGGTGTATAAAAAATGCAGTGACCTCCATTCTTACATTGCTTTTCAACTGGAAGTGTTAAACATTAAACCATTAATATAAAAATGAAGTTCAGTGTTTTCTTTTTTATATCCTATGAAAAAGGCCATATGAATATGAAGTTAAACAGAAACATCCAAAGTTATGTGACATTAGTTTTCTGGTCTTTGTATAATATACAGTGGAAGGATGTTGATATATCATTGTCACTGCCATCACCAATAATATGTCTCAGGTGGAGATGATGAACCAGGAGAATCTGTAAAGCAAAACACAGAGTGAAGGCTACAGTCATTAATTTTATTTTATGGTGTTCTATTTTTCATTATATTTGATGTTTAGATTGTTTACTTCCAGAGTATTAGCCTGTGGCACTAAAGGGAAGTTAGAATTTGTCCTAGAAGCTAGGAAAATACACATACATATATACATACATACATCTCATTGAGAATCAAAATGTTAGTTTAAATTTAATAAGAAAGGCTATACACAAACCACCGAATTCACCGGAAATATGAGCTGAAGGAAATTTGTACAAAGGTATTGTTAAGAAGTGTTAAATAGTTCTTCACTAAGAATGTAATTAGACTGCCTTATACATCTTTTTTGGGAATCAAAAACCAGACATGGGAATTCTGCTTCAATACACAAATATACCAGTTGCAACCGTGGACCATAATAAGCTTCAGAGACTAAAGTTTTCAAACATTTAACTGTGTTAAATGCCTATTATTTTTGTTTGTTTGTTTGAGGAGCATTTTATTTATCTCCCCAGGTAGATTGAAACATAACAGATATATAACATATACCGTCTCTGGGCTGGGAGAAGGGCGTAGAAAAGCAGCTGAACTCTTTAAAACTCAGGTACCAGAAACTCCTCTAGTCACTTCCTTTCAGAAGGGCCTATCCTCACGTTTATCTGGGGTGCAGTTTTTCTTTTTTTCGTCCTAAATAAACACCTTTTGTCTCACTCCTGTGCTAACTGTCCTTTCTTCTGACACAAGAGAGCTTGTGTGAAATTTTCTTCTGAGCCCACAAGAACTCAATGAAATCAAAGGAATTCCAGTGGTATCAAGGAATGCTGGGCAGTGCTAATAGGTGCCTTTTCCAAAGGTCTTAATGGGTAGAGCTGGGAGAACCCAAGGAAGGGAACAGAAGGATATAATTCTAGGAGGAAAGGCATTTGGGGCTGTTCCCATCTCTGGGGTCTAGCCTGTCATCACCTCTAAGGGTGTACTTTGCTTCCCTAAACTCATTTGCTTTGCTATATATCCTTTCCTGTCTCTCATCTGAAATATTTGGCAAGAAGATAAATAACCAAGGTGTGAGAACATCTGGTAACACAATTAGGCAGTAAATCAGGACCCAGTGAACCATCCATCCAGCAAAATTAGCTAAAATGAAGTATCTGTGACATTTAATTAACAAATAGTCTAATTACAGACAAGCTTAACTTGGAGAGGCAGAGAAACATGGATAATGGATTGAAATGGTTTTCCACTCCAGCCAAAGATTTGTGATAGGGCCATGCCTGATGGCTCAGACACTAAGTCCGTATTTGCAGTCCACATAAACCCAAGGACACAAGAAATGAGTAAATAAAATGTTCCCCCCTTTCCCTTCCAGCCTGCTGCCTGACTTCATTCCTGTCTACCTTCCTTCCTCCTAAAAAATAAAAAAATTTGTGATAGTTCTAATAAGTTAGCAGACCCCCTATTGATGCTGCATTATCCCTTCACCATTGCCAATACCTGCACAATTCCTCAAATACCTCACTTTCCTGCAAGCTGCCTGCTTCATGTGTCTCCAAATACCTACTTTCTCCCACACTGCTGCCTCCACACGTCTATATAACTTCTGTCCCCAGCAGTCAGGCAAGTGCATCTAAGACAGAGCAGGTCTCCCACTTATTCCTTAGGTCTCTCTAGATTATAAGCCTACTTTTCTTCCACCGACATTCATCTTCTCAGACTTTCCAGATGTCTAACTGTGTATCTGGGTACAATAACAAATACTCAAAGAGAAAATGGTAGTCACGATAAAAAATGTTTTTACTCTAAAATATGTGCCTTGTCCAATCAAATGATAAAATAAGCACCTATATCCTGAATTTTCTATACAGACTTTGATTTATAATAATGCACAGCTTAAACCTATGCAATGTTATGATGCATTGCCCCATTGATAAAATATTAAAAAATAAAGTTTAATGAAAATAGAAGTAGTCATTTACCTTTTTGAAGTTTGAGCCAATTGCCATTTTAAAAA
The DNA here is from genome assembly GCA_004363575.1 of Solenodon paradoxus. Classification (NCBI taxonomy): domain Eukaryota; kingdom Metazoa; phylum Chordata; class Mammalia; order Eulipotyphla; family Solenodontidae; genus Solenodon; species Solenodon paradoxus. Next base: position 499,474 of record RJWH01000231.1, on the reverse strand, counting down.
GACATAGCATTTTTTAATCATAAATTCAAAAATTCTAAGTCAAAAGCTATAGTCCTAATCTACCTAAGCACCAGAATTAGATCTCAAGTGCAAATGAATCCACAAAAGGGTAGATTCCTTAGGTACAAGAGTGGGGGTTTGGGGAGAAGGAAGGGCAGGAGAAATTGAAGAGAACTGGGTCTGCTGTTCACAACTGTGTGAATCAAAACATCTCTATCTCCCATCATTTTTTATCTCTTTTTCCCAGTTTATTTAAAAGTCCTTTCAAGTGGCTTTTTGCATCCTAACAATACCTAATGTAACCTTTTTTTTCAAAACCTCTGAAATAAAAGTATGTGTAAAGAAAATACTTTTTTTGCATGTTTGATTTAGGAGAGCAGGAGACGTAAAGTACAGGTGGCAGTGTTTTGTCTTTCTCCATCCATCATTTGCCACATCAACTCTCCTTTAAAAATAATCTTTGGTTTCTAGGATGAGAGAGGAACCAAATGACTTCAATGCAATGCAGTCATCTTTTATCAAACAGCCTGCTAAATCTTAGGGAAATGCCAAGTATCTACTGTGAGGTGCAGATGTTCCCAAGGTTAGAAAAAGCAAGGTTAAAATTCAAAGCAGGTAATATTCTCTTAGAGGAAATATGTTTCTTTTTATCCAGAGATAAAGGGGTTCCAGTAAATAAGCAATAATTAAAAAAAAAGAAAACGTTCCTGAAAGCACAATATGTGCACTGCTATGTACTAGAACGAAGTCATTGACTTAGAACCTATTGAGGTAGTTTTGAATATTCACTATCAAATGTCTTCAAAATTCAACAGAATTCTGTTGTTACACAAGTGATGTTAGCTTTTATAGAACATACACATGCACACATACACTCATAACGGGCAACAACAACAGGGTAATATGATAATAGCCCATAGCCAAAAATCTATTTCATTTCCTACATATTTATTTCCTCAAAATTCAAACATGCTCAGTAACCTAGAAATATACCACAACTTTTAAAAGCTTCATTATGTAATGATCCTTTTATTAAAAAATTATAGTTGTTATAAAAGAAATAAAGATACTGAGAAAACCATCTCCACCCTTTATTCTGACATATAACCTTTCAAAAAAATAATAATAGGACCCCTCGTGCAAGTATATGGTTCCCCTTATCTTGGGACAAGTTTACTGTCAGAGCAAAATGATCCTCAGGAAAACTGATAACTGATAGTTAACATATTCCTCAGCACAATGGGTATCAAAGATTTTAGTGGAAATACTGAAAATGTTTCATAATCTTTGAATAAATACCTAGAAGTAGGTTTGCTTGATCATGAGATAGCTCTATTTTTTTTGAGCACTCTCAATACTGTTTTCTATAGAGGTTACATTCTCACCAACAGTGCCAGAGAGCTCCCTTTTCACCACACCATCTTCAACACTCGTTTTCAGTTTTTTGATATAGACCATTCTCCCAAAAATTAGCAAAAGGCAACACAAATTCTGAGGTTCTGAAATCAAACAGAGGTTACTAAAAGGGAGGAGGGGAAGGGACCTACAGATAGATGGGGTCAAATTTATAGCGATGGAAGGCACTAGCACTCTGGTGATGGGCGATGGGTGATACATTAAGCAAGGTGTGGGTTATTCTTTGGAAAATTTTTTTTAAATGTTGAGTATTAATTTAACCACAGAGCAAACTATCATTAAAAATATGTTAATTTGGAACTCAAACTTTTATTCTAACACTGTACTCCAAGGAGAATAATTCAATTCACAAAACAACAGAACACTTATGCAGATGGTGTTTTAACATAATCTAACTTCATAGCATGAGAATCCCTCAACTATACAAACCACATACATGAATGGCTTATGCTGTCTATTTTAATGGATTTTTATAAAGATATTTAAAAATTTCTCTACCTACTGAAGATGCTATCAAATTAATATACAAACAAATAGTACTTGCACTTAAAGTAACAGAGCCAGCTGTTATTATGGTTAAATATTTTGTCAGAACACATGAAATTAGATTTGAACAGAAGCTTAAAAACATAAAAAAACATTTTTTTTCTGTTTTTATTTTCTATTTTCTTTTTCAGTATTCATATTTATTATTTCTATTTTTATAACACTATATTCATTTTAGTATATTGAAATTACATATCAATTTATATTTTACAATACAACTTCCACCAGAGTTTAGTATCCTTTACTACCATATTTTCCCCTCTTCCCTTCCCTCTCTCCACCATCTCCCTGGCATTCATTTTGTATCCTGTGAATTTTTGCTATTTGTTTCATTTCATTACATTCCACATATGATTTAAATCATCCTGTATTTCTTTTTCTTTCTCGCTTATTTCACTTAACAGGATCCCTTCCAGCTCCATCCAGATTGTTGCAAAGGGCACAATTTCATTTTTTTTTTTTAATTAGCTGCATAGAATTCTGCTGAATATATATCTCCATATCTTGGCTGTTGTGAATTGTGCTGCTATGAACATAGGGGTACACATATTACTTTTTTGATAAGAGAATTTCTATCCTCTGTGTATATGCCCAAGAGTAGAATTGCTAGATCAAATGGTAAATCTATTTTTATTTGTTTGAGGAATTTCTATAATGTTGTCCAAAGAGGTTGCTCCAATTTGCATTCCCACCAACAGTGTAAGAGGGTTCCTTTTTCTTCACAACTCCATCAGTAACTGCCATTTCCAGTATTTTTGATATAGGGTATTCTCACTAATAAAATACATTGTAATATTATAAATCATATATATCAATTCTTAATTTACTATATTTTCTTGTTGTCTCTGCTTCATTTTTTGTTTTTAATAGTAATATTTATTGTTTCTTTAGTTTACCATGCTAAATTCCATTTAGAATACTGAAATTGCATCTCAGTCCGTATTTCACACCACACCCACCATTAGAGTACCAGTGTCCCTTACCACCATCTTTTACTTCACCCACCTCCCCCCATAACAAGTCTTGAGTCCTGTTATTTTTGGTGAAATTCGTGCCTTTTCCAGAATCTTATTTGCCATTCATATACTTGACAATATAAATAGAAGACTCAAGTCACTTTGGGCTCAAATTTAACAAGACTTATTCTGATATATAATAATGTTGAATACAGCTAGATTTACTATGAGTACACCAAACTTTGAAATGTTATACAAGTTGGTTACCAATTTTTATAAGTTCATACTATGTATTGAGTTACAAAACTGGATTATATAAAAATGAAGAAATGTATTTTCATGTCCTCAGGCAAGTTAACATATTGGTGCCAATGGCTAGGATTTACATAAACAATAGTAAAAGTTACTATAAAATGGTCCAGAGGGAGGCGTGGGGTTGAGAGGACTATTGTGATATCCTTTCATTCATGAAGGAAATAAGTGAGTTGAACTTTTATGTATTGTAGGAGCTCACCAGGCACAGAAGACTGTCTGATACATTAGAATTTTTAAGAAGCTACAAAAGTCAAAAGCATCCTTCTTGTGTGAAAAGGAAGAGTTTCCTGAGTGAGAGACTGTATATAGAGAGGTTGAGGAAGAAGGCCCAATAAAGGAATGGAGAGAACTGTCAGTACTAAATTCCAGAGAAAATTCTGAGGTTCTCCATCCCTGCCTTTTCTCTGACAAGGAAACTTATGCATCAGTCTCCATCTATCTCTGTAACACCTTGGCTTGCTTTCCTAACTGTTAAGTAAAGAATGCATAATATCCAGTAATTTTTACCAATGTGTCAGACTGGAAGACATATAAGTGCCTCACTAGTTAGATAACAAGACTCATTTCCTGATGATATGGTAGGGTCTGACTGAGCCTCTCTGAAACCATAAAAAAAATAAGTCCTCGAGCATGATAGATCACAAAACCAATTCTTCTTACCTTTCCTAAGGAGGGAGCTACAGTGTACTGTGAAACAACCCACCCTACTACTAGTCAGGGGATATAAAGGATAGAAATTGTTCTTCCTGAATTCACTATATCCTTACTGAAATAAAGAAACACTAATTTTATCCTTAGTATCCTTCTTTATCTCTTTGAGAGGCAAGTTTTTTAAGTAAAAAATGGGTGGAAAATTATGAATTCAGGCACACTGATGAAATAGCAATTCGGTTCACTGCCTCTGGCTGAGAGCACAGTCCATGTACATCTCAAGAACTCAGGTTTGTGTCTCAGGGCCATGGGGAACAACCAAGATGAACAACTCAATAAAATATATATGAATTTTTTTACTTCTAAACTCTAACAAAATCAATAGGTATCCAATGATTACTTATTACAACCCACATTGGGCTAGGCCCTATGCAGAAATACAAAGGAAAGGAAAACATAAAATACCAAAGTCACTTAGAATCTATTTCAGAATGCAAAGGATGTTAAACATAATTAGAGAAAATAATAAAAGACACATAACTGAATATTAAATTATTTGATAAGAATTCAGAAATAGAAAATACACAATGTTTACAATCATTAGGAAAGACTTACTATAGAAGGTAAGATGAGATAAATTAGAGAGAAAATGGGATAAAAATTATCAATCTCACCTCAGATGAGAGATAGATAGGATTGACTTGACTTTTTCATCATATTATTCAAAATAGAATCCATATTATATAAGAACAAGTCAGAGAAACATTACTTCAGGTAAAAGCATATTCTGCAAAATTTCTATCTGAACGCCTACACAACTCAGGGAATATATTTCCCATCCTCTTTTAAGTAGAAATACTCAGCATGATTTTCTTCCCTTTAATACAAAAAGGAGCTGAACTTCAATTTCTCTCTCTTACATGAAAGGGGGAAAAATTTCTTGTGCACAGAAATTATGGAAACATATAAAGTTCTACCTTGTGCTGTGTACTATGAGCCTTACAGTCTTTTATTTTTCAAAGAAAATTTTAAAGAAAGGAAGAAAGGGAGAGGAACAAGAAGCATTTTGCTGGAAGGAAAGAAGGAACATTTTTATTTGTTTTTGTCATTTCTCCCTAACGTGGGTTGAGAACTTGAGTCCTCAGACTTTACTTGCATTGACTTAGCACCTGAGCCACTAGGATGCATTACAAAATAATTTTAACAAATATGTGCTACTCTCCCCATTTTATTGATGATGAAGCTGCAAGGCATAAGGAATATGGAAAAAAATTAAAATTCTTGCACATTCCAAAGTTCATTCTCTTAATCTTATCTCATTATTATAAAGGACATATAAATCCTGGGATGGGGAAGGTTTTTACAAACACCCTAATCTACCTGAGAGGGGTAAGGCTATTAGAAACATTTTCATGAGGATTGTTTCTTTTATAAAACTCCCCCTGAGATGAAAGCTCCTGTAGACATACCATTTATAGACTCAGGTCATATATTTATATACTCCTAGCATCTAATGACAGCAAATGGATAATAGGTTCATCTTCCCTTTTTAGATACATAAAGCCATGTACTCCTAGTAGCATTATTCATAAGTATTCTATTTTAAAAGGCATATTTGAATAAGCATACAAATTATGTGTCAAAGCTAAAAGTATTTTAATGAAAGATTTATCTTATTCCTTAATATTTATAGTATGATGCTATAAAATTATGCTAAAAAACATGTGAAAGTCAGCAATTTGTAGGAAAAAGTTAGAAAACACGACTTCTCTTGTTCCCAGATGGTGCACAGGGCAAATTATTCAGGATCTAAACTGATGCTGTCTTTTCACTGATTATAATGCTTTTATAATAGGTAAGCAGTATTTTCCAAATGATTTTTGACCCTACAATACTATTGCAAGGGTGTACAGCAAAAGATAGTTTCTATCTATTAATAACTGGAGAAAAAAACTTTACTGAAAACTCGTTTGGATAAAATAATCCTGGGAGAGGGACTGCAAAATGCAGATGTTTTTCTAGAGATGTCAGAAAAAATCTGACCCTAGGAAAGAGTCTATAAAATAAGGATAAACCTAGTGAGCTAGTCTGGAGTACCAAACTGAAGAAATTAACCTCTGACTTATTCTTTGAAGTCTGGAAATTATTGGCAACATTAATAACCATTGTAACTGAAATGAGGGTAAAAAGGCTCATGTTTCATCTGTAGAGTATTAAAGACAGGTGATACTGAGGACAATTATTGTTGCTGGATAACATGAATGAAATATAGAGTCTGCTATAAATCTCGTCATGCCCGAGGGTCATGATAAAAACATCAGGAAAAAACAGAGATTTTTCCAAAGATGGACAGGAAGAAGAACATGTGGACTTAGAGTTACAACAAGGAGATCTTCTATAAAGAGCCAGGATTCTCCAAATTCCCTCAGCTGAAACTAGACAACTGACTTTGTATGAGAGCTTACAGCATGTGTTACTCAGGAGAAGGCATGGCTGTGGATATATTTGGTCTGAGGTTGAACTAAAGCTGGATAGATCAATCCTCTCTTAAAAGATTCAAAAACTGGGATATACTGTTGTCCCCAGAGAAAACGCAGTCTCATTAACATTCTGATTACCATTACTTTCCTAATTTCAAAAGTGTGATGATCGATCCATTACCTAATCTGATGCAAGTGGCTATAAGTCTAATGTGGGGGCTCTTTCCACACTTCTAATCAGTAGCTCAATACAATAGATGCTGACTTTCCAGAAAAAAAAACTTAGTTATTGAACAGCTGACAGTTGACATTAAACTTATACATCTTTTTTTAAAACCTAGAGGAAAATAGTTATATAAATTTTAATTAGCTAAAATGCCCCAACTTTTTATTTTCAATGTTAAAAATATATATATTTCCTTAAAATTGTGTTTTTCCTTTATTTTTCTCTTACCAACTAACACATATGTTCTTGAATTAAAATGTATCTTTTTAGTCTATAAGCAGACATTAGAACCACAAATTTCAGTGTATCAGTGAATATGAAAGTAATAGTCAGTGAAAAGATAAAACATCAGCTGAGATCCCGGATAATTTAATCTGTGCACAATATGGGAACATGATAAACTTTATTTTATAACCTTTTTCCTATAAATTTTAAACCTTTCACATACACTTTAGCAGCCTGGCAAATTAAATAGAAAATGTTCTTATTTTAATGGAGCATCTGGAGTACACAGACTGAGTAACATCAGTTATAAGCCAGGTGAATCAGAAGCAACCAAATTCACTTTATTTCAATCATTAATCAAAAAGGCAACAGTCTCAGAGTCTAGCTAGCTGTTCAGCAAACTACTCACCTTTCCTCTCTGGCTCACAGAAGGATGACATTGCCCAACCTCAGCTGTGAGGAGCCATGAGACATGTCAGAGAATGGGCCATGGGTGGCAACAATGCACACCACCTAAGATCTACAAAACCCTGTCTTGACACCCTCAATTCGTGTTTTCCAACAACCCAATCAGTGGAGAAGGTCCTAAGTCCTAGAATAGAAAAAGACACGAAGAGGGACTTGAAAGGGTCTCACTACCTAATGAATTTTTTTTCTAAATTAACCTATTCAAAAATGCAGATATTTATGCATTTTTAATCAGAATGAATGTTTCAAACCACAGTCTCTCTAATTGCTACTAGCAATTCAAGTTCACTCGCATCTTGCCTAATTTTGACATCTCCTTTACATTCAGAAAGGGAACATCATTCCGTTTCTGTTGGTCTTTAATAGATGGAACAATATAATCCAGGATCCTAGAAATCACTAAGCATCGACAAGAAAGACTTACACTATGCTGTCCAAAGCTTAATTCTGGGAATTAAAGAATATTTAATGTCAGAAAATAATACATAGGAAGCAAGTGTTTCTATTTTCCTCTTGTTTTATAGAATAATATTTCAACATTATTTTAATTTTTCTGTGTAAATATGACTTGAGAGCTGCCTGCTTTATTTTTGAAATGTACTTATGACTTTCTTTAAATGAATGAGAAGCTAGTTGACATCAAATATAAATAGATGCACAGTATTCAAAAATAGAAAGTTAACTTGTTTCCCAACATGATGAAATTCAATTACAGCCTTAGTTTGTTGTGATATGATTGCTACATGAGAGAAAGCTTTTGTTTTTGTTCTTAGTGAACATTTATCTTTTGGCATTATATTGACTTGTTATCAGGTCAGTGATGCTTTGATTTCAAACTAGAAGGTCGAAATTAAATTTAGTAAAACTGAGTTGTGATGTCATTTTTACAGAATCTATATCTTAGCATGATCTCTAATAGAATTGAGAAGAATCCTTTAAAAAACTTTGCCACAGATTTAAAAAACAAGCTGGTAATGCTCCTCTGTTGGGAGCATGTGAAATTGTTTGACATACCTGGGTCTATTTGTTTCTGATTGCTGTTTTAGTGATCCTAAGACTCACGCAAGAAAATAGCAACTTGCTGCTTAGGCACAATTACCAGCCTGACATGAGAAAGCAAATTTGAGAAACAAACTCATTTGTGTGATGTTTCTAATCCTGCTTTAATGTGGATGCCCTTCAAGCATACTGTTTTTCAAATCCACAGAATTTCATTAAATCTCTAAAAACAGCAGGAATGTCTGTTCCATGGAAACAGATATACACAGAAAAGTGTTTACAGAAAATGTAGGGAGCATAATTTGTTGAAGGAAAATTCAGTGACTGAACCACAAAGGAGTGTTCAAAACATTTTTTTGTGTCTAGTTGTCAGACCCTCAATTTAACTCCATTATGACAAAAATCACATTTTCCCATGTTTGGGAAACTGTTATGTCCTTTTAAATATATTTCCCTTATATTCTCAAAAATATCTATCACTCCTTTAAAAAGCAAGAGCTGATGTGTGAGAAAACACATATTCTGCTAGACACTGCAAAAAAGGGAGTTAATATAAAAATTAAGAACAATATCATGTTTATTTTGGTGATGTGCTGAAAAATAAAAGGAACAACTCAGAATCTGAATGTAGTGGGAAGGCTGGTGCCAGCAAAATAGATGTTTGGGTTAAGTAGGAGTAGCAGGAATGGAAACTTCTGGTGTGTAAGCTGGGCTCGAATTACTGGGACTGTTTCTGCCACTGACAGACAAGTATCAAGCCCAGGCAAGCTGTGTACTGCATTAAGCACCCAGCTAAGTGTTAGAGAATTCGATTTCACCTGCATTCTCTCTCATCTGATGAAGCACTCTGGCATTAGCTTCCAGCCAGGGAGGAAGGTGAAGGCTGTGTTGATACACATGTATGTGATACACACACACACACACACACACACACACCACACCACACACCACACACACACTTCTGTTAGTCAAGTCAGACTTGTGTACCTATGTGAGGATCCATCTGTCCTCCAAGGACAACTAATTCCGAGTTTTCACTAAGGTTCACAGAGGCTAGCACAGACCTTAAAACTAGCGAAGTCACCCTATGCTGCCTCTGATGCCAGTATTCTAGGGCTAACATGTGCACAGGATAGGTGAAATTGACAGCACAATTTGAAAAGCATTCCAGTTAGTCGTTAGATCGGGTTCTGGCTCCTACTCCACCATCACCAACCATGCTGACCCTCCTTCTCCTCATGAACAACATACAGATGCTGCCTTTTCACAATCACAAAGGGTGGTGATATGCCACAAACGATCAACTAATCACACCATAGCTTGAAACTACTATGGACATAGATGCAGAGAGTGAAGTCAACTTGGAAGAATAAAGGCAACCTCTACTCAGATACTATTTATGAGTTGGCAGAGTAAATTATTTTTCCTAATAAAAAATAAAAAAATTGGAGCAAAGCAAAAGCTTTTAACTCAACACATTACACAAACTTCAAATCCAGAAGTCAATTTAAAATATCCAGAAAGAATGTCTGAGGCTGGAAAATTGTCTAGCTAAGTTAAAATGTTTCCTACTATTGCTTACAGGGTCTCATGATGTATATTGAACTAAATGAGCTCTTACAAAAAAGACTAACAGAGGAGAACTCACAAAAATGGGAGAACCTCTGCTCCCACAATAATAAACTCCACTATGAATACAAGTAAAGAGATATAAACTGTTTTCTCAAATGTTCTCAATCTCTCAAATGTTCTCAATCCCAAAGTTTTTCTGCCAGCTAGAGCAAACCACTCATCAGCACAAGTAGTGAGTTAAAGATACATTAGGCATCTGTTTATCTGATACTCAAAAGCAGTGATGTATTCAAAACTAGAGTAAAAAAATGTTCCTGTTAGAATCTGTGCTGCAATATTGTGAAGAAACTGAAAATATTCTAAAGTACTATTTATTATATTTGGATTGTACCTTGCCCATGTTAGAATTTATATCACATTTAAAATTTGATTCCACTCTATTATTAAATAATTCTACAACCTACTGGAATGACTTCCTAAATTATCTCCCCTGGTTCTAACCTTGGCTCTTCCAACTGATCCTTTAAGAGCTACCTAAGTGATCATTTTAAAATGAAAATCATATCATTTTTTCCCCTGATTTAAATCTTTCCTGATGAAGCTTTATTATGGAGAGTAAATGCCAAGTTATTTAGTTTGGCATAAAATAATTCCCTTGACTTGACCCCTAAATATTCATTTCCATCTCATCACACCAACCATTCCAAGCTAACACTTAATGCCCCAGCCAAACTGAACAGTTCTAGACAATTATTTAAGCCTGCATGCCTCCAATATCTCCCACCTTCTTTTCTGTCTGCAAGTCTGTTATTTATCTTTCAAAATTCAGATAATGTATTACCTCGCAGAGGAAGTCTTTTTAGCCTTACATTATAAAATTTACTAGATTGTGAATTTCTTAAAAGTGACCACTACAACTTTATTTTTCCAGTGACTGGTACAATACTGGGCTCATTAAAAATATTCCATTTTTTTTTACAAATGAATCAATAAAGTGTTACTGCATTAGGATCTCGCTTGGTAGCTGATACCAACTGAATCTCTTTGCCATTTTACTATCCTCTAAGATCAGAATACCTAAGCTTTTTCTCATTCTTTATTTAAGATTCTCCATAATTTCTCCCTGAAACCTAGTCCCTGTCAAGCAGATTTACTGATTCCCTGGAACTGACTTTTCATTGTCCGATTTTCTATGTTTGCTGTCTTTGTCTACAATAACAAAGCTCACAGGCTTCATGGTACAAAACAACAAAATATATTTCTCTCTCACATGTAGCTCTTGCTACAGATTGACTAAGGGACTGAAATCAAAGGGAAAGAGATTTTCTCCATCTCTCTCTTAATTGTGGGATTCAGACAGAAGGGCAGCCTTTATCTGGAGCACCTGTTCTCTCATGGATGAGGGCAGGAAAGACAGACAATAAAGCAACTGCACAATCACATTCAACATTTCTGCTTAACTCCATGATTTATTGGAAAAGCAAGTCATCTGTCTTAGTCCAACAACAGAACCCAGAAACATCCTCTCTACCTACAAGGAGGCAAGCCAAGAGCAAAGATGAATAATTCCCCTGCATGAAAGAACAGATAATTTGTCACAATAATATAATCTACTACAAAACCATTAAAATATGCCATACTCTTCCACTACAATTTGATCATATCATGAGACATGAACTGACAGTCCAACTAAATTTGTTCAATTTCTTGGACATAGAATCTCTAATGCTGGCCCCAGTAAGGTATAGACTAAATATGGCCAGAAATAGGAAAAAAGGAATGCTCACATTCTTCTTTCTGATTAAGGTAGCTAAGGCATCGAAACTAAAGTAAAAGAAAGTATCTGGAAACTGAAGTTTACAAATTCTCAGCAAGGAGAAAATTTTTTATACTTCTTTTCAAATATGTGACCTCAATAGCAGTCAATTAAGACAACAATGACTATCAAGGGATCTCTTCTTGAGAGTACATATTGTGCCAGAGCTTTATTTTTTAAAACTTTTGTATTTATGTAATTGGAAGAAATGATATGGTTTCAACAGCATTTGTTATATGTTGAGAGTACTGATTGTCTCCCCTTAGCAAAATAGAAAGGGGTGCCACCAACACACATTTCTTAGATTTACTTTCATAGGCTAGGAGAACTATACTATAATTCCAGTGTCTTTTTATTTAGCTATAAAAGACTTTATTCATATCTAAACTTTATCCATATCAACAAAGCATAATTAAAATTTACTATGAAACAAACTCATTACAATAAAGAACTTATTCCACTCAGTGCATTGCACACTTTAATAACATGTCTAGAATGAACCAATGAATGGGAAATACAGTGGCTATTGAAATCTGAATGACAAGGGTAATCATGTTGATTCATAAATTCTGAGAGGGTGTAAAATGAGTAATTTTGATTCAGTGTATCAAACTGTTAGTACACAAACCTGAAATTGTCCTTCTTTACTATATAACCAATTGAGTTGGCAAGCTCTCCTTTGCCACAGATCCCTTGATGATTATCTCAAGCCAATTTTGTTAAGTTTCAGGCACTTTCATTTATAAAAACAGCAGAATATCAATTGTTTATTTGCATCCCCATATGTTTATTAGAATTTGCAACATGTTTTATTATAAATTTGCATACCCCTCATGTGGGCTTACACTTGTTGCCTACTAACTTGGTGTAAAGGTGCGTTGTGCCCACTCTCCAATCTCTCCATATACCTTAATTAGGCCTGATACTAGACCCTAGTATCAGAGTAGGGAGGGGGGGAAGAGAAATAAGATCTATTTATGTGAGTACCTAGGCAAAGTTTGTTTTCTTCTTTATTTTCCTATCACCATTAAGCTAGAGTCAGTGACAGTAACAAGCAATTACCCTAAGTAAGCTTTAGTGTCTTTGTAATGAACTGTAATCCTCCCCAAATCCACCTTTCCCCAGCCTTCCACAAACACTATAGCCTTGCAAAGCATCACTTTGGTACATGGACTTCCTTGCTCTGATAGCTCCAGCAATCCCAGTGCTAGTGTCTTATTTAACTTCTATGGCCTCAACATGGTAAAATCCATCTTTCATAGTTCTAAAGACAAGGAAGTCATGGGGTAGTCTCTATAACCAAACTACTTGTCAAATCTGTTGTTCTGGTATCTTTACCTGGTGTTTATCTCTAATTCTGGGTATGAAGCATATGGACAAGTCCAATTACCAAGCAGAGAGGCCACAGGGGAAAGAGCCACCTTTTCTGGCATATACACGCTAATTTTATGAACACAATCTTCCCAGTTCATCACTTTAAGTTTGGCGAAGAGAATCAATAGAATAACTTTTCTTTCCCAAAAGGAAGTTAAAGGAACAGGTCTTTGTTAACTTCTTTGAACTATATATTCCATAAAGGTAATCTGCCTTACCTCCCAGTATCTTATCTCCTAGTCTTGCTTCTAATCCCCCATGGTGGATGTGTGTGTGTGTGTGTGTGTGTGTGTGTGTGTGTGTGTGTGTGTTTGATGTTGGCTTATTTTACAACTAGGGAATCATTGACTTTACTCCAAAATCCAGTCCTTCTTTTAAACAACCTTGAAAATTTAGCAATTGTTTTCATCAGGCATTTCTGCTGTTATTCCCTAAACAATTTTGCAATTTAAGTGAAACTCTGCACCAGTTTCTTATGTAATTCTCACTGAAAGTAGAGCTTTTTATAATAAAAATGTAAATTTAAATACACATATCGTACATAGGACGCATATACTCCTTTAACAAACGAGCCACTTTTCCACAATGTTCAAAAGTCTTGTAGCTTTTAAAATTCCTCTTGTAATCTGCTTCAAAAGTAGAGTCAGATTTATAAAAAACAAAAACTTGGGGCAATAACTGTACATCTACAGATAAGTAATGATGCCATTGAAAGAGCAGTTAGAATTTACCATTTCTTGCCTAGTCTCACAAATTCTGTTGTATACAAGATCTGCCAAAGAATCTCATGAAAAGGAAAACAGTTAGTAACCAGAAACATAATTTCAACAGAAGATGAGCATGTCTCTATTCAATGGTGATAAACATAAAACATGTGTCCCTATCACAGAACTGTTTCAAATCAAGAAGACAAAGAGATACAGAGCCAATTATCAGTTACCATGATTTACACTAACAAACTGAATGCCTAGGGGCCATGGTTTTAGAGAAGCTCATAATGGGTCATAATAACAATTTATAGTCACCATTTTAACCTTTAAAGCAGTGCTTGATTACTAAAAGCTCTATAGAAAGTAATTTAGAATATTCAAAAAGTATTTAGAAAATTTTGCAACCAAATTCCTTTCATATTTCAAGGCATAAACAATATCCAGTTCACCCAAATTTAAGTGAGAACATGTCCATTAATAATGTAGCCATACTAATAAATCTTAAAAAATATTTTACATGGCATAAATTACTCTGGAATTAAATGCTGATTGTTTCCATGAAATACAGCTTTTAACAAGTCTAGAAAGCACTGTCAGCATGTTTATTACCCCGTATTCACTCAAAAAAAAAGTGGATACACCAGAATACACACATTGGAAAGTATTTTTGTTAGAACAAGATAGAGTTAAGTAATAAAACAAATGAATAAATCTAAAGAGACAATGCTATTCCAAAGAGACAGTATGTCTTGGGAGTACTCAGGATCAACCTCATTCCATGTTTCTTTATCATATAACATGGAAGTACTCAGCATGATAACCTCCCTATTGCTAACCTTCACAGTGAGAATAAGTGATGGAGTATTAGAGGTTTATCAAAGTCTAGTCCATGGAAATTACATAATTTTACATAATTCTTTGCAACACCTTGATAAAATATAGACCCTTTCTTCATAAGAAATATTTATTTGCATTTTGAGTCATGGTTCTCAAAAATAAAATTAGCTGAAATATAAGTTACTTTCTATTCAATTTTTTCTTCTGTCAATTTTTTATTTGTAGATCACAAAATTCTGTTATTAGCGATTTCAGAATTGTCTTTGTAACAAATTACCATTTATCATTACAAAATATCTCATTTTATCATATGAATATTTTTCTTAAAACCTACTGTCTGAAAGTAATAGTTACTCTAATTTACTCAGAAGTAAGACTTACATGATATATGTTTCAACTACTCTTAATTTCAATATTTGTGTCTTTATAATCAAAGCGAATTTCTTGCAGACAAGATATATCTAGGTCTTGTATTTATATCCAGTCTGAAAAGATCTACCTTTTAAGGTATATATTGATACAATTGGGTTTAAATCTATCATATGGATATACATTCTCCATTAGGTCTCTCAATGTCTTCTTTTTCTTTTTTTTTTAAGGAAAGGTGAAGGTAGTAGTGAAGACAGTGGAAGGAAGACAAGAGGAGAAAGGAAGAAGAATCACTTTTTATTTAGTTGTTCACATTAACCCCAAACTTGAACCCAGGAGTATGTGATCTGCATCCTTCAGAGGCAATTGACATAACAGCTATTCTACCAGGGCATACCTCAATGTCTTCTTTCATTTCCTTTATGGAATAACACAAATTCTTAGTATTACATTTATTGTCTTACAAATGCTGCATGTTCATCTCGACTAAAAACCCCTCTAGTTTGTGAGATTCATTCTCCAACTTTTGACTACACTGTGGCTCTCATTGCAGTTGAGATTTAGGCTTTTAAATGACTACCTGGAGTAGGCATTATTTCAAGAGGTGCTCCTAAGTCACTTTTTTTCTGCTTCTCAGTTAAATACTCAGGTAGATACATGATCCCTCCACTCTGGATGGAGAAGTACAGTAGTCCTCAGCACTGCACAAGCCGAGGAATTTCTCTTCCATTCCCAGTCCAATAGCCACTGTTCTCTGAGTAGCCTTGTGTGGCCTTACTTTGAACAAGTGCTACCCAGACTCCAGGTATGTATCTACAGAGGTTTTCTATCCCCAATCAACCTCTCTGACCGTATGCTCTTTATCCCAGCAGGTCCTATTGCTATACCTTCCCAGAACTCTTGTTTCTTCACCCCAGCTCACCACCACCACTACCGCAGTGAGAAAATTACAGTCAGAAAGTTGGGCGCCTATTACTCAATAACCTGAAAACTATTGTGCAATACATTTATTCTGGCTTTCTCTTTATTGTAGAGGGAACAAATCTAATACTGATTCCTCCATCTTAGCCGGTTGACTTACTTCTTCCATGTAGAGATCTCCATATCCCTGAATCGATGATCCAAAGCATTTAGAATTTTAAATATATTGTCTTTAATTCCTCCTTAAAAAATTAGATGAGCCACATGTTAAAAAAAAAAAAAAACAGCTTAGTGCTGTAAAATTTGGTTTATAGTCTTTTCTAGTTATGACTTGTTTTAAGTCTTATTTTACAGTATTTTCTAGACATCACCAATTGAGAAAAAATTATGAGAACCTCCAGGATAGCAGTTAGGTAAGTCAATTAAATTAGACATGCAGGGACTATCTGTTTATAAGCCACAAATTATTTATGTAAGACAGTTAACTAGTACTAAGTGGAAAAACCAAAGAAATATGGCAATTTGAGATTTTGCTTCATTTTTTTAGGAAATTTAGGAATGGACCTCATCCACAAAATGATTATGTAAGGCCAGCAAAAGAATTTCCTCTACACAATGCTTAATGGAACATAATAATTTCAGAAGGAAAAATCAGTCAAGGATTTCCTGGGGCTTCTGACATACTATGGAAAGCAGAAGCTACTGCATGGAATATGGGATATCATATGTATAGAGCGTTTCCTTAGATGATGTTTCCTGTATAAGTTAATCTAAAAGAGGAGATAGCATGAATGATGTCACATAGTATTGAGGAGATATTTAGAGATAAAAGCATAAGTTTTCTTTCCTGTGGATTCCTATTAGAGTGTGTCAAAGTAATTACCTGGATACAAAAGAAAACTGAAGTGGAGAATAAGAATTACAACACAGAAAAGTTTTAAGTGTATATTTATTTGTTGATTATCAATTTAAAGAGTTTATATGAAATAAAAATATAGAGAAACCAGTTATATATAAATCACAAATAATTACAAAGGATGGGTAGAAAATGTTTTCTTTGTAACTTTCATAACTTCTCAGCATCTGGAAGTGAATCCAGTATATAGTATGTTGAAAAAAATTAGTGGATTCAAAAGTAAACTAACAACTGAACTATGCTCATAAAATTATCAGTGTTGTAAGTACTTAACTAGGAACTTAAACGAAATATCTGAATTCTATCATTATCAAACACAATTTCTACTTCTCTTTGACAAAAGCAGGATACCCACCCTCTGTTCAGCTTATTCTTCAGTACCTCAATCATACATCATCAAATATCTCTATCTTTGACACCAAGCTGATATTTAGATTACAGCAAGGTTTTGGCAAACTATTGTTGAACATGGACATGTATATTGTATGATCCTATTCTTCCCAAGTTCCTGACAAAATACTATGGTTTAAAATTTTGTATTTTGGGAGCCCACTCTTATGGTTCAGGTGGCTGAGATGTTAGAGTGTAGATGAGATCATGTAAAGCCCAAGGGCCTGGGTTCTCAACCTGGGGTTGGAGTAAAGAAACAAAAATATAATAAATAACAATGCTTCTTCCTTCCTTCCCTCCCTTTCTTTCCTTCTTTGAAATGATTCTTCTTCCTCTCCCTTCTAAAGAAATGATGTATATTGAACTAACCTTGAAAAAGTTAGAAGATTTTTTACTGGTTATATCTTATGTAATTTTAAAATCATTTAAAAAGTAAAATGGTCCAGAAGTGTTGTTTATGGTCATTTTGAATGATTATTATCATCCTCTTCCAATCTCAATAATGGGTTTACTTGTTGGATTCTAGATATTTATGATCACTAAGGAAAATCCAATACTAAAGTGTTGAAAATTTATGAGATACTACAAACTCAAATTCAGCATTTGCCTAGTGATAATCATCATTACATATTGAAAAAATGCTTATATCATACCGAGGACTCTAAAATCTCAGCAAAGACTACTTTCGTTATTATGAAAAGATTTCCTAACTATACACATTCTTCACATCATATTTACTGGCATAAATTTACTTCATACATATAAACTTGTTCAATGGGTATAAATTTTCATTCATGCTGTATTAATATATTTCTGAAATCCGTAACTTGCATATGTCCAAACTCATCAAACTGTGCACATTAAATATATACACATCTTTGAATATCAATTGTACCTCAACAAAGATGTCAAAATCTGTGTACATAACTCAAATGCAAATAATTTCAAGAGATATTTCATGAACTATTTAGATAGTGTTGTTGTAGGTACTAATGAACTATATCATGATACATTTCACTCAACAGAACTCTAAAAATGAACTTAAAAGAAGCTTAGTTTTAGAAATACATCTAGTAGACTTACATGATTTTTTCCTCTAATACTTTTCACATTTGCTGTGATGTGTTTCAGTGTACATGTTCATATATACACATATTTATCTTAAATAATATTTTACTCTGTGATAAACTTCCCCAATGCCTCCACTTATAAAACTACCACACTAAATGAAATCACTGTAGCAATGAATAGATAACTGAAGTGGTTAGACTCATGAACATAGAGAGTATTCTCATGGTTTTCTTTCCAGAACATTTATAGATTTCTAAACTCCTTCTGTTATAACTTCTTGAGGAGGAAGGAAGAAAAAAGAACAAGTTCGTGACATCAGAAAAGCATAAAGTAGAAAAATGTGCTTGACACTAAAAAAAGAACTAAAATAATGAGTAAGTTATAATGTAAATACACAGAATCTGGCAATAGTGAATAGCCAAGTTCAGGTGCACATGCTAAAATTGAACCAACTCCTGTTTCAACAAGACTTCCTTGATTTCAGAGCTCTAGATCTTGAACATACCTCACAACCCTGATCTTGGAACATAAATATAATTTAAATATATTTTTAATTTTATATATTAAACAATAAAAAACAGAAAAAATAGAAGCAGCCATTTTCCTCTGGTATCATTTAAAACCTTGATAAGACAATATAGATTCTAGACAGAATAAGAAATTCTCTTATAAAGACAATCTCCTGCATAATTTTGCCTTTTACCTCACTGCTAGAATTGTCAGAGATAAAGTCAACATTGTAAGAATGCTAACAATAGGTGGTTTTCTCTGCCTGTCCTCATTTGTGGATGACTCACTGTCCAATGTCATCGCACTGCCTGTATTCACAATGTTAAGTTAGCGTCACTTAGTGAATGATTTCTATGTACTGAGATGTTCTCAAATATTATCACGTTTAATATTCAAAACCTGGAAGGGACTATCTCCATTTTAAAGAGAAAGAAACAGACGTTAAGTCAAATTAAAGATCTTCCCCATCAAAACTCAGCAGTAAGTGATGGGATACAGACTAAAACTTACTTCATCCTAACTCCAAAGTCCAATTTCCTTCTATAGGACAATATTAATTTCAGGAGCATCTGGAAACCATAAAGGTCAAGGTGTGCCACAACAGAACTGTCAAAGTTCAGTCAAAGACCCTTTGTCTAGGATGTACCTGGTAGCACTATTTTAAGAGGACCTATTTATTAGTGGTCATCAAATTTTAGAATGTACATAATTGTTTTCATCGCAGAAATCTCTGCCACAATCTGCAGTAATGGTGGATGTTGGGATCCATCTAGTTATACATTACCACTCCAGGTGTCGCAATGTTCTATCTATAGACACAAAGGTGGCAGCAGTTGCCATAGGATAACTTCTAGAAACTTCGAAGTATTAAAGAATTCTAAACAATCATTATATGTTAGGGCTGTTTCTCTGGGAATAAGGTCCAAAGTGTTTCTTAAGATGCCATTTGAAATTGCTTTTCTCATCTTATTTTTAAATTCAAAGAATTTAATGTTTTTGTACAGAAAGGTCAATTTCTCAGAATAATCTTTCTTCAGATCATTTTTAATGAAGTACAATTTCCATGAAATAAAATGCACAAATCTCAAATATTCAGGATAATGAATTTTGACAGCTGTGGTATACCAGTGTAACCACCACAACAAATAAAATACAAATCATTGTCTTCCCTGCTCCCATCCTTTACTCCCTCCAAAATAAAACCACTTTTAATATTCATCATCAGAGGGTAGTATGGAACTGACTGCTTTTGTTCAGTAGAATTTTGTGGCATTTGTCCAAGTTGTTACATTTTAATCTCTAACTTTTGTAATTTATTGGGAGAAAATGAACTTTATGTTGCTACACAGAGAACAATAAATATCCTTGAGAAGATAATAAATTAGTCTTTCTGAATAAATCAGAAATATCTAATGTTTGACTAGCTGAATACAACCAAAGTATAGCAATTGCTTTAAAAGAAGAAATATCAAAAAAGGAATAGATCAGGTATTGGCATCAATAGTGTTTAATTCAATGTAAGTTTAAAATATTCAGAATTCACTAAATCCTTTAGTTTAGGATCATCAGCGAGGTGACTTACTATTCTACTCTACATTATAATAAGCCATGGCTATTCAAACACAATACTGAGTATGTATGTCTGCCATTGGAAAACATAGTGATCTTCAGAAGCATTTCATATAGATGTCGTTTAAGCACTGATTTCTGTGAACTGCAGAAAGAAGTATTTCTTCTATCACTAGCTACAGTCATTTACCCACAAGTCCCACTATCACATATATATATATATATATATATATATATATATATATATATATATATAATACAAAGTGTGAATAAGCCCAGGAAACTCCATTTCACTTAAGTCAACCAAGGACACTTTAAAACCTTGACTACCAGAGCAGCACTGACATGAGTAGCTAAAAATGCATCAGTGTGATGATGTAAAATATGTCAAGAATTACAAAGAGGATCATCCCCTTGATATATGTTGTCTTTTAGGTATAAAACTATCAAGAGCAAGTTGATATAAAGCTCAGTGGCTACAGTAAGGTAATGCATACGCTATTGCTCATTTTTTTTAAAGAGAAGTAGCAAAATGTATTTTAAAGCTAGTGTATGGCTAGGACTCAGAGTTCAATTCAGGCTTGAAGCCTTTACTGAGAGCCATGGTTGAATCATACAGTGCTTGACTATAAAGGACCTTAGTAATCTGAACATCTTGCTGTATTGATAAATAAATCAAATCCTCAAGGTCATGCTGCTGGTCCATGGCAGAGGCTATAGTTGAAGTCTCCTGATCCCTAGTCCTCTCCTCTTTCCATAATAATATATTACATTCCTCTGAAATTCTTCAATGATTACTCACACCTACAAAACTTATTTTGATCCTTACTTCCATTCCTTTTAAACTTATCTTAACTGTTTCTTAGATCTGTGGGTTAAAGAATTGTAGGTTAAATCCCTCTCAAAGGAACACAGGAAAGCATTTCTTAGTGAGTCTAAAACAAAATTGGAACCTCTAGCTTATCATCCCTTGTAACCCTCAGTCGGTCTTATTTCTGAGAATACAACCTTAAGATGTAGAGGAAGAGGAAGAAAGGGTGAAAAGGGAAATGGTGAGTTTATAGACCATCGCTAGAGATGGCAAACTATTCAACTGTTCTTTGCTGTGCTGTCCTTCATGACCACAGGAATGGAGGGGAGCCAGTGTACTGAGTAATAACAGGCATGCGCACCAAGCATAGTTATCAGACCAAGTCTCCTGACTGCACTGCTGTTGCCAAAGCTAAGATCACACTGACGATTTAATATTATAAATATAGCTCTTTATGTCTCAGTGCCAGAACATCTAGGATTCCGAATGATTCTAGAGAATGTGTCCAAGATGAGTACTCAATATTTTATTATTTTGTTTTTTCCGTCTTAGAAACAGTGACCACCTCACAAAGTCTCGCGTTAATTAATGTGATCTTCCACTTTTATGTGTTGTTAACACCCTGACTTCTAACCAGAATCCTTAGGTTTTAAGAAACTGAGTTCACATCTCATGTGTACTATACACTTACACTGATCTTACTAGACTGTCAAATAGAAACTCAAAGAACTGTGATACTATATTCAAGTAATGATCACCTGCTTGATCATTGAAAACATTAACCTGAATAACTGACTGCAGTTCATCTGTGGATTTCATGACTCACTAAAACTATGGCTTATAAACCTCACAAAGACAAGCAATTTTTAAAAACTTTCTAGGTCAAGATGCTCATTCAATAAAAGTGGATATGTATTGAATATATACTCTAGATCCA
This sequence comes from Solenodon paradoxus, assembly GCA_004363575.1. NCBI lineage: Eukaryota > Metazoa > Chordata > Mammalia > Eulipotyphla > Solenodontidae > Solenodon > Solenodon paradoxus. The sequence goes on along the minus strand of RJWH01000231.1, from coordinate 477,389 downwards.
CAGCTAGAGTCAGAAATTACCTACCAAATCATATTCCAGAGAAGCAAACTAAGTCTATTGTAATAATCAAGGAATACATATCTGTCTCCTTAGTAATAGCTGATTTCAGAAATAATTTTTAAAAATAAGAGAAACACTAAATTAGAGACTGTGAGAATAAAATCTCACCATATTGGAAGAGAAAGACGAAAAATAGCAACAAGAGGACAAAATAATATAGAAAATGTTTTTCAGGCATTCAGTACAAAAAAATTAAATTAAATATAAAAATTCAAATTTTTTTTTATGATATTCTCTAGAACAATTGAGCCAGGCATTATAATCTCTAATTTAGAAAAAAAAGAGAGATAATTTTTAAGCCTTATTTTATATTAGACCTTTATTGCCACGTTATTCTTTTGCACTCAATTTTCAGTATTTGTCTATACAAAAATGTGCCTTCCCATGGATCTATCTAACGTGACAGCATAATTCTTCTCACTATAACAATCAAGCTGGAGCTTGATTTTACCATTTAAGTGAAGTTGATTTTCTAATGAAAAAATGTCTCAAAATTGCATCAATATAATTTCTGTGGTCATTTAACAATGCAAGATTCAACATTAACTCTTTATTTTGCAAAAATTCTTCTGAAAATTGTTTCTCAAGACACCAACCATTCTGTTTGTATTTATTTGGTTGATCGGTTTTCACTTCGGTCTTATTTTACTAGATAATATCTTGCTAGTTCATTTTTGAAACCCAACTATTTAACAAGGTACCAGAAAAGATGAATCCTTTGTGATATACATATCACTAATGCAGCAATTTATTTTCTTAATATTTTTAAATAACAGTCAACACTTTTAATTTAAAGATGCATATTACTTCCAGCAAAGCTGAAGATTGGCAACAAGTACCAAAGTTATTGATAATTCAAAAAAATTCCAAAGGCAAACAACTGGGATCTCTTTTTAAATGTTTGCTCTTTGTACGTTTCCACATTTTAGGTAATTAATAACTTGCACAGAAAATAAAAAACATACAAAATTCACATTTTATATTTTCCTGACTGTATATCAAATTAGACATATCTATATCCTACTATCTTTAAAAAAAGCACAAAACACAAAAGGATTTCATTAATCAGCTAAGAGTTTTAATATTATTAAACAATTGTATATAGAAGGAAATCTTTGCAGAAACAATAAATATTCTAAAGGTTATATGACAAAGATTACCAGTGTTGACTGATTTAATGACCTAGAGTTATTCCTGAGAAATTTTAAATCCTTAATAAAGTATTATAAATTCAGTAGACTCTTAATTAAGAGCAAACCAAATATACCATATTGGGAAAGTCCTTGAGTCATGGAAGGAAGTTCATTTCAACATCCTAATAAGGTATTTGAAGGTCTTCACACAATGCCTTCCTATTCCAATATTGTAAAAACTGTGTGCAACAAAAAAGATTCTGCTCCTTTAATATTAATAGAGGAAAAATTTATCACCATCTTAAAGGAAAATGACTCTATATAAAGTTACATGCTGTCATGTTCTAAAATATGTTTACCAACCAGTTCTCCAGGGAGAAGGAATGATTTGTAGCCTTTGCCAATTTCTATGAAATAAATAGTACCACCATAACCAACTGACTCACTGACCTGACTTCCTTGAATGACATGTTCTGAAGAATGAGTAGTACCACACTCTTACATGGTATTTCCACCATACAAATATAATAGATTTAAATAAATTCAAGAACACAGATAATAAAAATAATAATATGATTAAGTGATAATATTTGATTATTCTTTGTTCTTAGCATAATTTATGCTTCAATTTACATCATTTTATTTCTAATAATGGCTCATGTAATTCCTAAAAATTTACCAATTACTTTTATGAGTCAGTAAATGCCAACTCTTGTACGCCATTTATGACATAGTTTGTGGGAAAAAAAATGTATCTTTCAGTCCATAGCAAGAAAGAGTGAAGATGTTGGGTTACCAAGACAGGAGCTCAGGAGAAGAAATTTGCCCATGCACATTTGTCCAACCATATTAAAAACTGGGAAATAGGTAATATCATAGGGAAAAAATGATGAGCAAAGCTATATTCTCCAAAATATGTATGGTTTAACATTAGTCCAATGAGATAATCCATCCAGTAACTATTAGATAACTACATATCAGTTTTTGTTTCCATTGCTGGCAAGTTAGATATTTAGTTCCTGGAATACTTGATGAGCTCCTATTGTATTGAGCCCATTGCTTTAACCATGAGCTCTGTGATCACATGTCTATGTCATCAGAAATAGGCTAGCTGATGACAAAAGTTGCTTCATGTAAACCAAACGAGTTATTTCGTCTACTTGATTAAAATGAGTTGGCTTTGGTGAGTGTGTTTCTGGTGCAGCATTATCATGGGATACAAAAATGCTCATTGCTTAAATGTCCATAAATATGCCTCTACCCCAGGTATCTTCATTCTTGAACTTTAAAGATTTATTCTTGACCACTGGACTTTCGTCCATGTATTTTCTTACCTTGAGACCCTCTCTACTCTGAATGAATGGCTACACACAGGTATGTTCTTTCCTTTTGATGATATAGATAATACCATATGACATTATACAAGAAAATTAACTCCAGGAAATTTTCCAAAATTGACTCTGATGTACCTGGCTTAAGTTATGAGCTCATCCACAAATCAATCCTTGTGGGTAAAGATGTGAGATATTTTTATGACAGATAAAATAGGGTAAACCCCTGTGATCAAGGGGAAAGTTAGCCATAATCAAAACAGGAAAACTGAGAATTAATTCCTTGTGAAATTTAAAAAATATAGGAGTTCTATTATTCAAAGTAGAAAGAATAAAGCTTGATGGCATGATATTCAGGTAAAAATGTAACACTAAATCACTAAAGATGATTAGATAGATGGTAGATAGAGAGCTACGGACGTATCCATATATTCTATACATATCCATATACGTATATATGGATATGTATAGATATATGTATATACTTTACTTCTTTCTGCCAACTTATATCACATTCTTAGACTCTGAGTAACTTAAGAATCAAAGAATGATTCACACCTTGCAATTTTTTTTAATAAATGGTAACATCATGGTTTTCTTATAAGAACAAGAATAGAAATGCAATTTTTCTTCTCCAGATAAATTAAACAGAGAGATTATTGGATATAATCACAGCCCTAACATGAGTCATTTTATCAGAAACTTGCTTTCTGTGGCAACTTGTTTTCTCTGTTGTTAGCAGTTTCAAACACACAGATTGTCAGAAGTACTGATGTCCTTTCTCTTCCTTGGTCTAGGTGTTAAGCTGCTGTTTCTCTCGCTATATTAATGTGGTACTATCGTTGGTCATCACTGACAATGTCACTGCCCTTTTGTATGCAGTTCAGTAAAGTGTCTTAAAATACCTTTGTTACTCAGTTATAATCAAAGAGGTAAAATGACTTTGGCAACACTTATAATCCAATTTACCAAGATACTTAGTTGGGCAGATCCCTAATGATACAGCATTGACAGTACCATTATGCAATTCTAAACTTGTGTCTCTATATTGGATCATAATACCTATCGGATGTAATTAATAATATAATTATGTTTCAAGTAATAAATAATTAGAATGTATTAGATGTAAAATAATTTTAAGACAATATGTGTCAAATTGTGTGTGTACTAAAACAGTATTTTTATCAATGTAAATAAAGCTATATCACAATCTTGTAATAGTAATTAGCATTTCATTTTTCGTAACCTTTTTATTTAAAAAAATTCAAGATTTTTAGAAAAGTTGCAAAACAAAAAGAAGAAAAACAAACTTAGGAATTTCTTGATTTCACCCCAGAGAGATTTATGTTGGATATCCAACCTACAGAACTATAAGAAAATACATGTCTTAAGTTACTAAGTTTTGCTAGTTTGTTTAGCAGCAACAGAAAAATAATACAAAATGTTTATATATATATATGTGTGTATATATATATATAAAACTTCCTGAGCTCATGACATTGCTAGCAGCAACTGTAGGAAGAAAAGTCTTCACATTTTTTTGTTTACCTTTGAATAGTACACAAAGATAAAATTCTACAGGTGAGATGAGAATGGGAGTTAGGTGCATTCTTGTATATCTGTGTATTCATTCTTCTTTAATTTAGTTGTGATCAATCAGTTTCATATTCTCTATAGTTTTGCTTAACTTGCCAGAAAGGAAGGCATTCACCTACTCTCATCTTTTAAGTTTTCAAGATTTGGATGTATGAAAACCAGAAAACATTCTTCTTTAAAATAATTTTAAAAATTAGAAATATCAAGGTAAAATTTTAAACTATTAAATAGATGCTCACCAATAATATCAAGTTATTTGAAATATACTAATGATACCAGGAAGAGATGTGACATGCATGAAGATATTTATTAGCCATTTACCATTATTCGAGTTGTTACTATACTCTGATCTCTTCAGGTTTAATAGCCTTCTGTTGTCCTGATAGGAACATATCCAATTGTACAGACACAGAATATGTCTCAGTTCATTAAAGGAAGAAGCACTTACTCCAGCACATTTTAGTGTGCTCTGCACTCCATTTAAAGTAAAGCTAAAGAATATGCATTAACACAATTTTGCTCTTTATGGGAGCTTTTTTATTATCATTATTGAGGTATCTAGTTATAACCTCCTCAGGCTCTATAGTCTCTCTTTAAAAAAATTATCTTCTGCAATTTGTGTGTATGTTATAACAACTGGAAAATAAATCATGGCACTTAATGTAAAATCTCTCTTCTGTTAATTAAAAAATAAACCAGTTTCATGAAAACAGCAATTCTCTTAAGTAAAACTCATTCAGTATTTGTAATGACTTTTCTGTTTCTTTTAAAACTAGAGGAAATCACATGCACTAAAAGACAAAAGAATTACATTTTCCGTTTCTCTTCTTATGCTTATTCTCTAATGTTATTTGAAAATGTTAGTATAGATTTGTATTTAGTGTAGGAAAATAGGAGAAATCTAGGAGGAAGAATGCAATTTTAAGTTTAGGACTAAATACTGAGTAAGATTTCAGCAGTTAGAGTTGAGAAAATTGCAGAAAATAGATTAAAAAGTAGATTATTAAGAACTGCTGTTTACTAATTGCCTGCTTTGTCCTAATATTGTTACTTACTTTCATCCAATTTCATGATATTTTCATTATACTTATTTTTGAACATTGAAAGTGAGGTGAAATTATATTTATTTTGCTAGTTAGGAAACTGAAGTTATTACATATGAGACTACCCAGGATAATCAAACAAGTATTTGAACTGAATCTAAAGAGGCAAAGATTTAACCTAGGTCTACCAACAGCAAAGCCAAAGTTCTTTGCACTGAAGAACATGAAAGCATTTATCAGTAGTTTCTATTACTATTATTTTCTATTTTTTGGCAAAAGACAGACATTGTGGGTTTCAAGAGAAGGAAGATGGTGGCTAATGTTGATTCTTGATTAATGTCTGGGAATAAAAGCAAGACTTTTCCAGAGGAAATGCTAGTGGGGACCTCTTTGGCTCTCCTATGTGGGAGGACTCACATAGAAACAGCCTAAACCAGGGAGCTAGAAGGTGAGTGAGTGTGACACACAGATTGCAGTGGTAGGCCGAAGCACTTACAGCAGCAGCAGCAGGGGTGGTGGCAGGCACCCCCAGCAGACTGACTAAGCCAGGAGACTGACTAACCCAAAGCAATCCAAATTGAGTCCTAAGGAGGGAGGAACAAAATTACTGGCAATGTGAAAACTTGGCTTGAGAAAAGCCCAAAGAGAAGGGATTTGGCTCAGGAGACCAGTCTCCACACAAGTTGGAATCATAGCAAGGAACACAGTGGAAGTACAGCACTCCTCTACTGCAAAACCCTTGTGACCTGGGTTCCAATAGGGAAGAGCTCTAGCAGCACAGTTTCTGAAAAGCAGGACCCAGTTTTGCAGGTTTGAAAAGGAGGAATGGCCTGGATGATACCTGTGGGAACTGGTTCCACACCCCCTGACAGACAACCAAAAACAGCTACACCTCTCCTCCAACCTGTGTCTCACCACTCCCCTCACCCAACAACCATCTTACACTCTCTGACACAGTAAAACATAAACACGCACACACGCACACACACACACACACACACACACACACACACTTTGGAAGGTTGCAAGGGTCAAAACAGCAGCTAAACAATGAGGACCAATATCATGGGGGGGAAAATGAAAATAATATACTTAAAAATATCAAGGTATTATGGCATCACAAGAAAATGACAGCCCATCAAAAACCAGCTTTGAAGACACAGACAATTGTTTCTTTTCATTGATAAAGAATTCAAAGTTGCAATCAAAAAGAAATTCAAAGAGATAAAAGTAAAAAACAAGTCAATGAGCTCAAAAATACAATTGAGGCGCCAAAGACAGCAATTAAAGTTTGACAAAAAATTTAGATTTGGGAGTTAGAGAATGAAATAAATGAAATAAAAAGTACCAAAGAAAGTTGTGGATACAGAATTGACCAAATGGAAGGAAAGATCAATGATCTTGAGAATAAAAATAGAGGAGTTAGGTGGAAGAAGCAATATATATTAAATGTAAAATTATTTTTTTTAATTAAAGAAGAAACACTGAGAACTATCCAATTCCATTAGGAAACATAAGAATAAAGGGTATTTTAGAAGTTGAAGAAAATAAGAAGGAAAAAAAACATTCAAAGAAATGTTAAAAAATTCCCAAACCTTGGAAAGAAAATGAACATATAATTTAATGATGCCAATAAAACTCCTAGTTATTAAATGCAAAAAGATCTGTAACGAGACATATAACTATGAAACATAAAAATCCAAGACAAAGAAAAAATTCTAAAGGTGGTCAGGGAGAAGAACAGCAAGTAATACAGAAAGGTACTCCCATCAGGCAATTGTCAGACTTCTTAGCAGAAACCTTATAGACCAGGAAGGAAGGGAATGATGTTTTCAAAATACTACAAGATAAATTCCAGCCAAAAATACTATACCTATGTGTGCCCTGATGGTCTACTGTAAAAGGTCACCAGATGTGACCCACATACATTCCAAGGACCCAGGTCTGAGACTCAGGGCTGGGTCTCAAGTTAAACAACTAATAAAGTACTTCTTTCTCCTCTCTCTTTCTGGCCTGCCTGACTATTCATGTTCATTCCTGCCTGCACCTTTCTTTTAAAGAAGTAATAATAATCTTATGTCCAGCAAAACTCTTCAGATTTGAGGTAGAAATAACACTTTTCCAAATAAAAGCTAAAGGAATTTGCAGCCACAAGTCCTCCTCTACAAGAAATGTTAAAAGAGGCTCTCCAATCTAAATCGAAGAGAATAAATTTTACCAAAAACCAAACAAGGTAACAGAAAGCACCAGAAAACAAAAATCAAATTGGCAGCAACAAGTCCACAAGTATCAATAATCACTCTGAAGGTAAATGGACTGAATTCACCAATTAAAAGACACAGAGTAGCTAGATGGATTAAGAAACAAAACCAAGCTATAATCTGTTTACAAGAAATTCACCTAAGATCTAGAGACAAACATAGACCTAAGCAAAGGGATGAAGAAAGTGACTTCAAGCAAAAGGTAAATCTAAAAAGTCAGGAAGTACTATACGCATCTCAGATAAAATAGACTTTCAACAGAAAAGGTTAACAAATAATAAAGACGGTAATTATATAATGATAAAATGAACAACAAAGACATCACACACACACATATACACACACGTACTGTATATGCACTCAGTAAAGGAGGACCCAAATATAGAAAGTAAATATTAACAGATCTAAATGGGGGCATTGACAACAACATATAATAGAAGACATTAACATTCTACTCTCAGAAAAATAAAGATCATACAGACAGAAGTTCAATAAAGAAACAAAAGACTAAAACAATACATCAGAAAAGATGAACTTAATAGATATAGAGTGTTTCACCCTAAAACAATAGACTGCACATTCTTTTCAATTTCCTGTGGAACATTCTCAAATCAAGTCTCAATTTTCAAAAATTAAAATCATATTTGGCATTTTATTGAATTAAAATGACATTAAATTTATTGGACAATTACTGGGTCAATGAGGAAATCAAAATAAAATTAAAAAGTACCCAGAGTCAAATGAAAGGAAAACACAATGTACCAGAATCTGTGGTATACAGCAAAACAGTAACAGGAGATAAATTTATACAAATGCAATCTTACCTGAAGAAATAAGAATAATCACAAATAAAAACCTGAACATTGATCTAAAGGAACTAGAAAAAAATCTAGAAGAAAATACTAAATATAGAGCAGATATCAATGAAATACACATGAAAAAATCAATGAAACCAAGACCTATTTTTTGAAAGTATAAACAAAATAGATGAACCACTAGCCAGATTCACAAAGTGGAGAGGAAAAAAACAAAACAAAACAAATCAATTCAGTAATGAAAGAGGAATAAGAACAACTGCTACAACAGAAGTAGAAGATCATAAGAGAATACTATGCACACTTACATGGCAACAAATTGAATAACTTAGAAGAAATATATCCATTCTTGGAAATATATAACATTCTAAAACTAAACCAGAAAGAAATATCATAAACAGATTGATCACAAGAAAGGAAATTGAAACAATAATTTAAAATCTCCCCCAAAACCAAAGCTCCAGACTAGATATTTTTGTTGGTGAATTCTACCAAATGTTCAAAAAAATTAATACCAAACATCTCAAACTGTTCCAAAGAATTGAAGTGGCAAACCAGAAAATTTAACACCAAAAAAAGAAAATTATAGACCTATATTTTTGATAAATATTAATTCAAAAATCTTTAACAAAATACTAGAAAACTGAATTCAACAACACATTAAATGAATCACATACCATGATCAAATGAGATTTATTTCAGAAATTCAAGGATGATTCAATTTCTACAAGTCCATAAATGTAATACACTACATCGACAAAAGGAAGGGCAAAAACTATCACTTCAGTAGATACAGAAAGACCATTTGAAAGATTCAACACCTTTTCATATTAAAAACTCTCCAAATTTGAATATAGATGTGATGTATGTCAACATAGTAAAGGTTATATGAACACACAGTCAACATCATACTCAATGGAGAAAAACTGAAAGCTTTGCCGCTAACATAAGGAAGAAAGTAAGAATATCTACTCTTACCACTAACATTTAATAACATTTAATTTCTACTCTCACCACTAACATTTAACTCTCACCAGGCCAGTGGAGTCAGACAAGAAAAAGATATAAAAAAAATCTCAATTGGGAAGAAATAATTGAAACTGTAACTATTTGCAAATGATATATAGAGAGAGAACCCAAAGACTCAAGTAAAAATCTGCTAGAAATAACAAAAAAATAAAAGTGTCAGGCCACAAAATAAGAAAAAATTTATTGCATTTCTCCATGCAAGTAAATAAATTGCAGAAAGAGAACTCTGGAAAACAATTCTATTCACAATTTCAACAAAAATAATAAAATGTCTTGGAATAAACTTTACCAAAGAAGCAAAAGACTTAAAATGAAAACTATAAGATTGCGTTAAAAGAATAGAAGATGAGAAAAAAAATAAAAAGATATTTCGTACTCATGGGTTGGAAGAATTAGCATAGTAAAAATGATCATATTACCTAAAGCAATGTACAGATTTGATGCTATCCCCATTAAGATTCAACATCTCTCTTCACAGAAAAAGAACAATCATAAAATTTATTTGGAATTATGAAAGACCCAGGAGAGCAAACAATCCTGAGGAAACAGAATAAACATTGAGATGTCACTCTGTCTGACTTTGAACCCTACTGCCAAGAAGTAATAATCACTTCAGCATAATGTTGGAATTAAAACAGATATACAGATCAATGAAACAGAATTTAGAGCCCAGAAATAAACCCACAAATAAATGAACAATTATCAACAAAGGAGTCAAACGTTTACAATGAGGCAAGAACTGTCTCAATAAATTGTACTGGGAAAACCAGATGCAAAAAATTGAAACTAGATCACTAAGACTGTATACAAAAATTAAAAGTGGATTTAATGACTTAGATGTAAAGCCAGAAAACATAAAATACACAAAAGAAAACATAAGCAAAGCACGACTGAACATTCACCTAGGAGATGTCTTTGGGAGCTTGATTCTAAGAGCAAGGGAAATAAAATTCAAAATAAATAAATGGGATTATTTATTTTTCAAACTAAAAGGTATCTGCACAATGAGGGGGCAAGATATCTCATCAAGACAAAAAGACATCCTACTAAATGGGTGGAGATATTTGAATATCATACATCGAACAATGGGTCAATGTCCAAAATATATAAAGAACTCATAAAACTCAACATTAAATCTAATAATCCTATTTAGAAAATGGACAGAGGATCTTAATAGATAGTTCCCTAAAGAAGACATACAAGTGATCAATAGGCACAAAAAAAGATTCTACCGCTCCTTCATTAGGGAAATGCAAATCAAAACTACATTGAAATATCATCTCATACCAGCAAGAATGGAAGCCAGAAGTGCTGAAAAGAACATGGAGAAAAAACTTTTATACTATTGGTAGGCGTGTAAAACCATGTCAAAAGCAGTATGATGTTTTCTCAGAAGGTTGAAACTAGAAATTCCATATGATCCAGTTATTTCTCTAGTGGGTATTTACCCTAAAAACTGAAAACACGGTATTAGCAGAGATATATGCATCCCTGTGATCAGTATAGCATTATTTACAATTGTCAAGAGCTGGAAAGAACCTAAATGCTCATTTACAGATGAGTGGATAAAGAAGACATATATGAATCCTATGAAGCTATCAAAAGGTGAAATCATTCCATTTGCAGCAACATGGACTTGGAGGAAATTATGATTAGTGAGATAAACCAAAAGGAGAAATACAGACATATGATATCACTCATGTTATATAGAGAGATATCAAGCCAACAAATGAACCAAATTAAACAAAAATGGACTAAGTCAAAGAAATTACTAGAACTAATCAACAAATACAGTAAGTGGCAGGCTACAAAATCAAGGCATGAAAGTCCATCATATTCTTACATGCAAACAACATACTAGAAGAAAATGAAATCAAGAAAATCACACCATTTAAAATAGAAGTAAAAAGAATCAACTATTTTGAAATATACTTAACAAAGGAAGTGAAAGACCTGTACATTGAAAACTACAAGTCCTTTTTAAGAGAAATAGAGGATGCAAAGAGATGGAAAGACACCCCCTGTTCATGATTGGGAAGAATTAAAATTGTCATCTCACCTAAAGTAATTACAGATTTAATGCAATCCTTATTAAAATCCCTTGGGTTTATTTCCAGCAAATAGAACAAAAAGTCTTGAAATTTGTATGGAAAAACAAAAGACTTCAAATAGTCAAAGCAATTTTAAGAATAAATAATGAATCTGGAGGGACTAACTTCCCAGACATTGAGCTAGACTACAAAGCGATAGTGATCAAAACAGTATGGTATTGGATGCCAAAAATATATATATATAAACAGTGTGAAAAGGAAACAATCAGAATGACTGAAAATATTTACAAATCATGTATCTTACAAGGGGTTAATATTCGGAATGTACCAAGAATTCCTGTACCAAAACAAAAACAAAATAACTCTAAAACAAAGAACTGGAAGGATATGTGTGTTAATGTATAATTCAGACATACATCAATATTCATTTGTATATCTCATCTTCTGTGCTTTTACCATAGTTACTTTTATATATGCTATGAAACTAAAGTGCATTGTTACATTGTAGTGTTTTTGTTTTATTTTGTTTTTCCTTTTGGTATTTACTTTTTGGAGCAACTAAGAACAAAAAAATATAACTTGCTTTGTATCATACCACCAGTTGGTTTTGTGAGTTATTGGATTTCTTTGCCATGTAATAAATCTGTAATGATATCTCACTACTGCTTTCATTTTAATTTCTTTAATGATATTGAGCAGCTTTTTATATGCATATTTGCTATACAGCATTTTTCTTGAAGTGTGTCTTCAAACTTTTTGCCCATATTTTTAAATTATGTTCTCTCCTATTTTGAGTTGGAAGAATATCAATATATTCTCCTTACACATCCTTTAACAGGTGATTTGCAAATATCTTTTCATTAGTCTGTGGCTCTTCATTCTCTTAACTGTATCTTTTTCAGAATAAAAGTTGTGTGTTTGTGTTATTTTTTTTTTCTTTTCCAGTTAACATATTTTGGTTGCGTGTTTAAAATGGATCTTCACTTGTGTCTTAGATCTAGATCATGTGTTTCCTGCTCTTTTCTCATTGACCCAGTCTTTCATTTAATGGAGTACAGTCCCTTAAGCCTTTCCTGCAGTGCTGTTTGCTCCTCTTTAAGACTCCACTGAGGAGACAGGCATTTCTGGTCTCCCACCACACCTCCAACCTTCCTTCTGAACCCAGTGAGAGTTTCATAGTGAGGAGCATGAAAGTGGATGCAAATTCCCTTTTTGTCTCTGTGACTCAGAGCAGTTACCTTCTCACTATACCCACTGGATTCTCACGTGTGGATAAGGAGCCCAGCATCTCATCTGCCCAAGTCATGCACATTAGGATTGTTCTTGAGTCCTACACCACAGAGGGATCTGTTTATCTTTATACATCCAGTAAGTCATTCATCTTGTGTTTTCTGGTTTCTGATGAATAATAACAAAGTGTTTTGTTTTGCTTTCAGTTCATTTAGCTTGCTCTTGTTTGGCTGAGCCTGACTCACTTTTTCCAACTTTCTGTACTCCAGGCAGAAGCAGAACTCTAATATCTAAAATCGCTCATAGAAACACAATTCACAATAGCCAAGACATGGAAACAACCTAAATGTCCATCGGCTGACGACTGAACAAAGAAGTTGTGCTATTTGTACTTAAAAGAACTCTCTTTAAGCTATCAAAAAAAAAAAAAAAAAGAAAAAGAAAGAAAGGATTTGTGTCTTTTTACAACAACCTGAGGGAATTTGAGGGGACTGTGCTAAATGAAATAACACAGGAAGAAAAAGAAAAGTACCAGATGGCTGCTCTCACATGTGGAATATAAAGAAACAAAATAAACAAGTTGACAAAACACAACTCACAAGATGCAAGACTGTGGTTACCAGAGGGATAGGAGCAGGTCGGGGAGAGGTAACCAGCGGGTGAAGGAGCGAAAACAGTGGTAGCTGTGGTGTGATGTGTCCATAGAGTGAGGAGCAAATACATAATCTTAAAAATCACCTAGCAATACAAACAAAAAAAAATAATAAAAATAAAATAAATTACTTTAGCATAACAAACAGTAAACACCTCAAATGGTTACCCAAATTTACTGTGTTTGTGTATATATACATAAACAGAAAGTGAGAGAGGCAGTTATCCAGTTTATTCTAATAAGTAATGTTACAAATAGGTTAATGAAGATTTTCAAAAATGCTGAAGTGTGACACAATTTATTATACAATTTAGGCTAATTTCATAGTTGATTTATACACTGGCATTTTATATTAGATGCCAGTAAGCATAATGAGATATAAAATTATGGGACTGCATGATGCTGGTAAGGAGGACAGGAATATATATCAAATATAAGTTACTGTTCAAGGAAATTGCTGATGGTCTGTCCTTTACCCTGGGTTATTAAAGATCAACAATTTCAAGAATAGTTTGAGAAAAATGTGTCTGAGGATACCATTTCTGTTATATCTGCTAAATGAACAAATATCAGTAGTATATGAATTTTGCTCTTGATATGGTCTAGAGTGCTTTGGATATTCTTCCTCACAGCATAAATTGTAGAGCTCTGCCCACACTAACTATAGAAATGTCTCACTCCAGAAACAAATTTGAAAAGCAAGCCCAAACCCCTATAGGCATCAACAGGAACCATCAAAATTACAGTGTCATCTTCACTGAAAATGCAGCCAATGTTACTATCAACACAGCATTGGCTACGGATAGTAAGCCAGCCAACAGGATGACTGCAAACTATTGACAAGCCAACTAGAAACCTGCTGGATTAGGGGGAGGAGAGAATGAGTCTTGCGAGCACTCAGGTTTCCCATGTTAAAGAATCTAGCATGGAAATCATTTTGTTCTCAAGAGCTGTGTTTGTATTGTTTTATTTTTTCATCGGTTTTGTTTCTTTGTCTTCATGAGTGAAAACATATGGTGTTTATTTTTCTTCATCTGACTTATTTCATTTAGCATAATATCCTTTAGGTCCATCCATGTTGTTGCAAATGGCAGAATTTCATCTTTTTTGTTGTTGTTGTATAGCAAAATAATGGTGATCAGATTGGAAAGGAGGGGAGCAGTAAATTTAGTTGAAAGAGTGAATTGGATGTTGAATGAAAAAAAAACTTAGATTTTTGGTGACCAACATAATGTACTATGTATAGATGTCAATTCACATTGCCGTATACCTGAAATGTGTATAATGTTATTTACCAATGTTACTTTAATTTTAAAAAAAAGTAAAATAACACAATGTGGAAAGGCATGTTAATGGTATCTTGAATTATTTGTCAGTTGGATAAGTGGGATTCAAGCAAGCTTTGCTTATGACACAGACGTTAAACTGATCCAAATCCATCATTCATTAACTCTATAACTGCAGTATTATACTTCTTACTTTAACCTTAAGATAGTGAATATCGTCAAACTATTTTAAAACATATTTGTGAAAACCTCACATTTAACCTTACTTTAATGCATTTTTGAAAGACCATGGACATCACATAGATTATAAAATGAAAGACATCTCATAAATTAGAAAGCCAGTACTGTACTTTTACCCTAGCTATTTGATAGGGATGCAGTTTTAAAGGAATGTGAAGTACTGTTTCAGAAACAGCAATTTTGGGCACCCTAACCTGGATATACATCACCATAGATCCTTCCCAAAGACCTTTAAATTCCTGGAACAAAAATCACTGCTTAGGAACCAAAATTTAAGGATAAAATGTCCCAGAGCATATTCAGTAGCTGTGGGTCCCTTAAACACAAAAAGTCAGTCCTGATGCCTACTTCACCATCTATGTACAGTCCAATCAAAATGAGCACACAAAAATTTTATTGTTCTCTTCCAGTCCTTGGTCCTTTAAGCTCTCAGTCCACCCCATGCAGAAGGAGATTTGAGTCCAGCTGCTCCTGTCTCCATGCTGTCAAGGCTTTCTAGAAAACTTTCCCTTTTGCAAAAACTGGTGTCACAATATTTGGATTCTGAGCATCAGGCAAAAACACCCTCGCATTTGGGTAACATTTAACATAGACATCTTTGTCTAAAATGAGCTTTGTATCAGATCTATCCTGAAAATTTATAATTCTTTATACTTTGAACTCCAAATATATACCCAGTTTAGGAAGCCCGTAATTGCTGCTTCTGAAACATCAATCAAGAGCAAAAAAAGGACTTCCTGATTAGTCACCAAGAAATTCAAACTTTAAATCACATAAATAGCATGGAAAGCATTTTGATCCTAATCATGATTAGAGCTGGGCACCAATTTACCAGGGTGATATAGATCTGTGCACCAAACTTACTAAATTCACGAAACCAAATGGAATTTTTTTTATTTTTAACCTTCTTAAATTGTGTATATAGAACTCATGAAATCTGACATTTCTTATTTGTTCCCTTATCTATTCTCCCTCCTCCTCCCCCTCTTCCCTCCATTCTTCCCTCTCTACTTCCCTACAATGATTTTTTTTTTCTTTTTCCTTTCTCACATTTCAAACCTTCTTTACAATGAGCCTGCAAACCTATCATTAACCAGTGAATTCATCTTTCCTTACCAGATGCCCTCATATTCCCCAACCATTGCTGTCTTCTTCAGTTTTACTTTTCCATAATGAAGCTTTACTATTTCCACCCCCAATCCCACAGATTCATAATTGTCTCTCATTTGCATATCATTAAAAACTCCTGAAACTGGAGTGAAATATTCTTGAAATCTTTGCTGAGTCAATCTTGTTGAAAACTTTCTAGAAGTTAGAGTCAAACATGGAGGGAAAAGGCAGTGGCTGTGTAGCACAGGATTCAGTAACTAATTTTACTCTGGTGGAAAATTTGTCACCTCATATATCTTTGCTCAGACCAAATGATTTAGACCACTATATTACTTTGCTAATGAAATAAAATGATTCAGAAAGCACAATATATTGACTAATTGGACTGTTGCACCTTCAAATTCAATATGCAGAAAATCTTTAAATAATATTATAACTTGTTTATAGAGAGGGAAGTAGCTTTTTCTATAAATCCTGCATTCAAATACCCTCTGATCTCTGTTCCCATTTCCCTGACCACATTTCATATCATCCACATGACTTTTGAGTCGTTTTAAGACATCAAAATTCATGTTCAGTAAGTAACACTCAGATTTAGGTATCAAGAATTATAAATCAAAACTTCAGTCTTGTTTTCCATGCAAAGATTTCCTCTTCCGATACGAGCTGGAGGCATCATTTCAGACCTACAGTGGGAAAGGAAAGTGTTCTTTCACTCCGTTTGACTTCATTCCCCGCTATTTTCTAGCTTTTCTAGAAGAATTTACAAAGACAGAGAGACAAAGTGACATTGTATACCTGCATTTCTCCCTCCTGGTCCACAGTGGATGACCTCAATGACCCTCTGTGCTGCAGGTAGGAAATGTGCAGTCTGTTTAGGTTCCTCAGAGGCGCTGCGAGGACCAAGACCTGTCACGTTTTCCGGATATGGATATTACACTTGGTCCATAACCTTACAATTCATCCTACACCAGTCTGACTCCCCAGGGGACACAGTACAACTTTTTATTTTTGGAATCCCCTATTCCGGGGTGCTGCAGTATGACTTTTATTACCTTTGCCCGTGAGAGTAGAAAACAGAGAGACAGTCCTTTTCTATTATGTCAGCTCATTCCAGGAACTTTCCTGTTTTCAATCTGCATAAAGTTCTTTATTAATGTGTGTGATTTTTCCATGTCAACAAAATATACTAAATATACAAAACACTGTCATATTCTAAGAAGCGAGTTTGTTATTCTCAGATATACCATTGTAGAAAATATTTGCACTGCTGATCAGTCCCAGGCATGTCTCTTTTCTTATGAGAACACTTATTAATGTCCATTTGCAATATATGTGAAAGATTGAAGTCTTCAACTCCTGACAATACGTATCTATGCTCCCAGAACACCAACATCAAGAGTTTTCTTTTTTGACTATATCAGATGTAAATTCACGCTTACAAATTCCCCTTACCTAGGTAAATTTACTCTGCTTGTCATTTTTATAACTTCTACTTTGTAACTGACCAGCTAAGAGCCTGAATGTCAGTTCTATTCAGAATAATGGATTTGAAATTGCCAGTGACAAAACTCCTATTGTCAACTTCTATTTATATTAGAAAAAGTAATAGAGGGCAGTGGATTTAACAGACCTGACAGTGAAGCTTTTCATCATTGCAGACCCAAAACATTGTAGAAAGCAAAAATGCCAAATAATTCACACAAGGCCACAATAAGAGGAAGCAAAGTTTATGATGCATGGTATTTTTTTCCACTAAAACATTTCTTTATACATGCTAGAATTTGCCTAAAGTGTGGAGTTCAGGGAACACACACTTGCCATTTGTTTACTGCCCTATATACAGTGTTAACAAATATTGAACTTTGCACATACTCTTTGCTTATAAAAACACTTTCCTGCTTCAAAAACAAGGCTTTATTGAAGAAGGGGATGTGGTCCAGGACAACCAGAGCAGACACAGGGATATGAGCATACTAATCCCCCTCACTCTCTCGACATGTCTTCAGGGATAAGGTCACGTTTATTCTCCAGCAACTACTATGAGAAGTCTCACCCTAACCAAAGGTGGCCCCTCTCCTCAAGGTTATCCTCTTCCAGATTATAGAAAACACTCACTTCTCTTATTTTTTGTTTGTTTGTTTTGGTTTGGGTTGGGGTTTTTTTTTGTTGTTTTTTTGTTTGTTTTTCAGGTCAAGAGTAATAGCAGCTCCAGAACACAATGTTCCACCACTTCTTAAAAATATTCCCTTTATTAAAACAGTCTTGAATTGTGCAGTTTGGAGTTTGTCACTATTTCCTGCTGGAAGCTTGACTGATCAATCTGAGAGTAGAGAATATTCCTGCCTCATTCTCTACCAAGTATTTTGACTAATGTGTGACAGGGCCACAAAACATACATTGATTGAATGGACAAATGAAAGTTTGACAGAAAGGGAAGAAAAGAGCATGGGAGGGAGGGAAGGAAAAAGAAAAAGTAGAAGAGTAAGAAGAAAGAAATATGCCCACGAACTTACATTTAAAATTAAGAAAGGAGTGGTAAAGGATGCTAGTACTTTGGTGGAGGGAGTGGTGAGAAATAAAAATTGAGATACAGTGCTAGCATTCAAAAATGAATGCAGCATTGTGAACAAAAGAGATAATATCTATCATTAATTTTAAAAATTAACAATGGAAAGTTCTATTTGCTTTTTGCGTTCTTTCTGATGATTATCTGGGAGGGGCATACAGATTGACTGCAAAATGTCTCTGCCTTAGGTCTCCCCTCCAACAGCTCATCTGGACTTTTAAAAACTGTAACTACTTTCTTAGTTTTTATTTTAAATCTCAGTTTAATTCTCCACATGAAAGTCAGGCTGATTTCTCTAAAAATGCATCTCTCATTCCTGTAGCTCCCAAGTGACTCCCAGGCTTCCAGATCAAGCCTAGATCACCAATATGACACATAAAATTTGCCATTGCTAGTCCCCTACTATCCTATCTAGACTCATTATCACATCTGTAACATCAACCCTCAAATCCTGTTCCAGTCACAGTGACTTCCTTTCTCCAAATGTACAAACTTTCTTCTTTACGATTTTCACCACTGCTGCTTGTTCCTTTTGTCTTCATTCACTCTGCCAGAATACTTCCTGCACATTCTTCCAGACCTGAAACTAGCATATTATTCTAGAATTCTACGGTCCTTTCAGGAGCCTCTGAAGTCCCTCAAAACACCATTCTTCTATTTCTTAGGGCATTTCTCACCTTGCATTGCAAATTACTATTTATTTCTAATCACCTTTCAATATCCCATATCTATCTAACATACATAAAGCACAAAAACATAAAGCACACAGCAAATTATTTGATCAATTAATGATCAAAGACTGAATGAATATGGTTAATGTGAGCATAATTCCTACATGGTTCAAGCCACATTCCCCAATTCTGATAGCTCAAATATTCTATAGACTTTTCACTCTGACAATAATACAGTATGCTCCCTTCAAAATAAAGAATTTTTGGTAGGATAGATACATGATCTGCGTCAAATACATTCTGGAAGCATATAAGGAGAAAACATTTTAAAATCATTATACAATGATCATGGAAGAAAATTAGTCTATCAAATCACTAAGTTCAAACATCTTTGTCTTTACAACACCAGGTATCTTCGCTCCCTGGGTTTATGTTCCTATAGAAATCCGACATTTCATATTTGTAGGTACTATTAAAGCATTGAATCAACCAGAGATTTTTTCTCTATTGCTTCAACATAAAGTGATTGACTAACATGATTAGAAAAGGAATCTATTGGAAAACAGCCAGGCAACTCAGAGTATCAGTGGGAGGAATAAGAGATCCAAATTGGGTAAAAGGATGAAGGACTTTTAAGGTCAAGAATGCTGACACTGCTAAACATTTGCTCACAGGCCACCACCACTTGACTGCATGAGCTCCATCTGTATTTTTTTTGTCCAGTAACAGTGTGCAGAGCATCTAGATATATACTCTCATTCAAATTTGAACAATAGGAGAACATTAATTCTCAAAAAGGAAATCAAATTCTATTAACAACAGAATATAAACAATATACTGAGGAAAAGATACAAAATTGCTATGTGAAATAGCTAACATCCACTGAAATTATGTTCAGTCATTTGGTTAAACTCATAAAATGGGAAAAATACACCTAGTGAATAATCATGGTAATGAAGAATTTAGGAACTATAAATGTAGGACCTAGACATTAGTATGATGAAGGGTTAAAAAGGCATAATTTTTAAATGTTTTAGATGACAAAATTACATTAATCCAGATCTAAGTTACTATAACAAAACTAAAGGTCAAAACTCTGTGGGATGTTTAAATGATTATTGAATGACTTGGTTGTCATGCAGTTTAGTTTTTTAAAGGATTTTTCTTGCATTGAAATATTTGAGCGCACTTTGTTTTGTTTGCCTCTCTCTGAACCAATTTCAGTAAAGAAACAAGGCCAGTTCAACTGGTAAGCTCACTGGAATGAATAGACTCAATACCCAAAGAACAATCACAGTATTGGACCTATTCAGAAAAGCAATTAATCAATAGAGGAGGATGCAGTTCTGTGTTGTTCCTCTCGTGATGTGCAAACTAAAGACCTTGCTTTTTGTTGTTGCTGCTTCACATAGCTTGCAGAACATAATTACAGAATTATAGGCTGTCTACCTACCTAGGATGGATGTTTAATCTAAAAAAAAAACCAGATCATACATAGCTTGTCCCCTTTGTTTTGGTCCCCTTTAATATCAGTTACAATGACTGTCAGTTTGACACAATTTTAGCACAAAGATTATAAGATTATATTTGGTTATATATCACCCAGGGAAGGAAAATTCAATGTTTCTCAGCTCTATTATACTAGCCTCTCCCATCTGCCTTCGACATTTATAGCTTTATAAGGAGAGGAGGCATCAGTGATAAAAAGTCCTGTCAGTGAATATTACAAAAAACAGGTATATAATTTCATGTATAAATTCCTCATCTATTGGGTACAGTGGTCATAAACCAACTCACACAAACTTAGTTAAAAGATAATCATTTAGTTGAAAGAAAATTGAGTGTGGTTTTGTATTTTGTCATGAAATAGTGACTCTGATCCCACAGGAAAACTAAAACTCTGAATCTCCCTCCCTTTAAGATGACCCAACATTTTGTGAACATTACAGGTTAGGTTCTCCTGAAACAGATTCTGAGACAGAGGTTGGAGAGCAAGATATTTATGAGGGAGCATCACTAGGATGGGCATTGGGTGAGGGGAGGAAGGAGAAGAGCAGGGGAAGAGCAAGAACTGCCATGCATGTCTGACAGCATCACCAGGAGTCACCTGGAGAAAAAGTGACCCTTCAGATTTATCCTGATTTAAGACAAATCACATGGGCCTTTAGTCCTCTGTCTCCGTCAGTCAGTGGTTAGGAACTGACCCAGGAAGGACGAGTCTCTAGTTTAGACAGTTTTGCAGTTGAGACCATCATTCAACAGGGAAAGATGTTTGCAGAGCACCTGATATAACATACCCTTCCTTGAGAGAGATCTGGGGGCACATTTACTGATCCGTGCAGAGTCCTTTGCATCATAGAAATCCTATTTGTCAGGGAACAGCATCTGCAGGAATCTACTGAACCTTACTTCCTTGGCTTCCCTGGTCTCCCTAACCTGAAGAAAGTTAGTGGATAGGAACTACTGCCTGCTTCACAAATGATACTGCTTTTCACCTTCCTCTGCTACCCATGCTAGATTCCCCTGACTCTCAGCTTCCACCTTTCCTGGTCTTGTTGGTGACATAACACAACCTTTCATCCCACAGGGGACTGAGTCCAAAGCTTGTGTGCTATTTTCAGACTGGAATGACCATAATTGTTCATTTGCAGTTGAAAAATGACTACAGGGGTACATTATTTCACTCAGGCTGCTGTTAACAGAATAACACATACTAGGCGTTCAAACCACAGAAACTTTCTCACAGTTCTGGAGGGTTGATTTAAGAGTAATATCCGGTAAAGTTGGTTTGTGGTGAGGCCTCTCTTCCTGGCTTGCAAAGGGCCAGCTTCTTGACATGCCTTCAAATGGCATTTCCTCTTTACATGTGCAGAGAAAACTCTGGTATCTCTTCCTCTTTTTCTCAGGCTATGGTGTTAACAGAGTAGAGTTCCTCTCTTGTGATCTCATTTAACCCTGATCACCTCTTTAAGTGTCCTGCTTCCAAACGCACCCACATTGGGTGGTAAGGATTCAACATATGAATTTAGGGAGGAAGGAGACACAATTCAATCATTAAAAGCAGAACTAAAAGGAATCTAAGTAGCTCCTTCACCTAGGTTCCTTAAGTGATCCCCCTGCCCCAAATGGGTATCAGAAGTCCTCCTCCTCATGATACTCTAATCAGTTACTCCTTCCAAGATGATGTCTCCACTTCTTACTTGTTAGTCTCTGAACACAAGCTGTTCAAAATGCCCATCTGGCTGCTATTTACTGTACTTTAATGGGATCCTGGAAGAGTATGCTCACCTAACCTAATAAAGTCTAGAGTTACAGAGATGGGAAGCATCTAGACCCAATAAGGTCATAAATTGGGGGGCAAGTGAGATCATTCCTGTCTCCGCTGTTTAGTTCTATCAAAGGTACACAGAGTTGAGCATTGGTTAAATTGGTAAAAACAGATTTTATTCAGTAACTGTTGACCACAGGAGAAGGAGCTGAGCTCCATTCCAATGCGTAAAAAGGTGATGTGGGCATTTTAAATGGAGGGCAGAGATATAATGCCTATGAAACAGCATTTGAATTAGTTGTGTTGTCTTTACATTTCCAAAACAGATAATTGAGTAAGAAATTTATCTGTGACTGTGACAAAGTCCAGTTAACTATTTCTCAAGGACAACCACCAATTTAACAGGAAACATGATCATTACAACAAAATATGATAGCATTTACTGCATGATGTCCATGTGCCAAGGTATTATACATACATACGTATACACATGTATATGCATGTAGGTACCCATATGTATAAGTGTGTGCATATACTCTAAGCCATAAGAATCATGTTCTAGATTTATTTAAAAATAAATAGCTGCATGTTTCAAACTGTGTGATCCTAAATAAATTACATATCTCTCCATAATGAAACCTTTGATAGTCTACAATACAGATTCAAATTCCTAAATAATACATTTTTCATAAAATATAACTCACCAGATATTCTCTAGCTGAGAAACACAATGAGCTCTTGAGGAATTGTTAAAAGACTTAACAAGATGTATTGCCCTGCAAAAGCTAACTCCTTGGTGGAATTTACTCATTCTATCTTCATGTCAGAAGAAAAAAATCAGAATTTCTGCTATTGTCCTCCAGTGCCAGTCAATATCATTTGAAATCTTCTCATTACTGTGTAAAGGCAGAATCCACAGACTTACATCAGTGTACCTGAGTGCTTTAGAGGAGAAAAGGAGAAGGCAAGATGTGTGGTTATAGAATAGTATATTGTCCCAGCCCCCATCACTCTGATTGGAGGTCACCCATCTGGTGAACCACTGCACAAACATTAATACGTTGTGGGATATAGTTCCCAGTTCAACTTAAGTATTTGCTTAAAGTGGATTCCATTGTCTTCAAAATCTTCTGAACTAAATAAAGCATAGCTTTAATTTTTTATTTTATTTACACTGTCACATTGCCATCTTGTGGCTGCAGTGGGTAAGTAGAAGAGGAAACCACAGGGAGGCCCTGATAGCTCTCTGTCAGCTTTGCTGTGGGGTTTGAACTTTAAACTCAGTTATCAGAGCATGATCCTATCTCAGCTACCTAACCCAATTGAGGCTAAAAATTATCCGTTGCTGGCTAGAAGCTATGGGATCTGAGAGAGGACCGGTAGAACTTCCATAATATGGGAATGTGATTTCTGAGTAGGAAAAGGCATCTTCTAAAACATATAAAATAATTAGAAACCTAGTTAAAATTAGCAAAGGTCTTGGTAAAATGCCAGATAGTGCTCAAGAGAACAATGAGTTCTGGTTTGCTCAGAAGTCTCTATTATCTCTAACTTGGACAATTAATTTTTCTAAAAAGCATAACAGATTCAACATGTAATGCATGAAGTGAGAGACCAAATTTAAAACAAAGGACACAAAAGTCTCCCTTCTTGGTTGATTTGATGGCTACTCTCAGGCCTACATAACAGTAAATATAATGCCTGTTAGGCTGGCCCAGGGACAAAAGCAGCAGCGGCCATGCCCGGGAAAGGCCAAGCCCGGGAAAAAGGTGGACGACGTCAGAATAAGGGATGCAACCCCCACACCTGGATTCACAGGGCCAATCCCCAATCGCCATATGGGAAGCCCGCGAAATTCCTCTGCTTAAAGAGCCGGTCCCCCTTTGTTCGGGCTCGCGACTTCCAAGCCCACGACTTCCCGGCCCTCTGCGGACTTGGGAGTTTCGCCCGGGTGTGCAAACCCCAATAAAGCCCTGGCTATTCGACATTTTTTGTCTGATTGAGCTTTTCTCCTCGCGGAGCCCAGAAAAACCTTACGATGCCCATGTCCACTTTGTTGCCTTAAATTCCCAGCTCTAATTTGAATTACTTTTTTAAAATTATCAAATAATTATCAAAACATAAATGGCATATACCCTACTATGATTACATATTAGCAACAAATTATCATTGGCTCTGAACAGCATGCGAATAGGGCACCAAACTTGCACAGTCAAAAATCTAGGTCAAAATAATTTTGACTTCCCCAAACTTAGCCACTATTAGCTTGCTGTTGATTAGAAGCTTTACCAAAAATGAGCAACCAGTTACCTCATATCTTGTATGCTAGAGGTATATTGTTATCTTATAATAAGGTAAATGCTATTAAGTAAATCGTAAGGAAAATATCCTCACAATACTGCACTGTAATTAACATAAATTTACATTATCTGTGATGTGGGAGGAGGGAGCTGAGACATGCTGATGAAATGCTGGACTCATCCACAAAGAATTTGTGGAGAGTTATTGGCCAAGAACACACAGTGAGTTTATTAAAAGCAGAAATAACTAGTGAGGTGCCCCAAGGGGCTGGAAAGGTTACATCAAGAGAATACACATATGTGCGTGTGCAGGATCTAAACTACCTGCCTCTCACACACAGGCAAGATGAATTCTGTATGTATATGTATATATATATATATATATATATATATATTTGGGCTAGGGACTTTCAGCGTGTCCAGGTTACCGGGAGAAAAACAGCATGAGCATCCTGGGGTGTGTCCTAGATACAGGTTGCTAAAATGAGATGCCCCCCGGGGTTTCTTTCAGGTTTTGCCAGTTAGTTTTACTGTTCATACATCTGCATCCTGCCCTGTAGATTTCAAGCTGTGCTGTCCCTGCATCAATCTGTTTGCAATGAAATCTGCATATAAGTGGACCAATGAAGTTAAAGCCAATGTTGTTCAAGGGTCAGCTGTATATATGCCTATGGATTTATCAGTTCATCAAAATTTGTCAAGGATCTAATTTTAAAAGTTTGCATTTTGCAATGCAGAACTAAGTTCTTTTTCTTGACTATTCCAGAGTAGGAAATTTTTCAAAAGGAAGTTGATGTATCTAGGTGACCAAGTAAGCGGTCCTGCTAAATTGGGGGAAGAGTAAATTAGTATCTAGGGTGTCTGGAAAGAGGAGGAGGAGAAGGGGGAAACAAAGGGCAGAGTAGTTAAAGTTACAAGATCTGTAAAACTGCGTTTTATACTGCTTAGCTTGTAACTGCTTTGCAATCTGTGACCCGTGACTGAATCTATGACATTCCAAGGAAATGATAGAAAGTAGTAGTTCCCAAGAAGCTGGCATAGTGACCAGAATGAGCAACAGTAAGGCCTCTGGCTTGTTTTGGTGAGCTCCTCTGCAGTGCGCTCCCCAAACACACAGACAAGTGTGGGGCCCGACTAGATTCTCTCATTTCACTGAGATTCTCCATGGGTTGGAAGAAAAAACAAATTAGCATTAGACAGAATTCGTTAAAAGCTCAAATTTAATAGCATACCTATGGAGAATGTGCATGGTGGTAATTTCTGAGGCAATTTAGGGAGACCAGAGACATCCTGTGCTGAAGCATGAGAAATGGGGTCTGGAGTGTCAGAAAAAGAGGAAGAGTCTTCATGTGGCAAGAAGGGATGACTCATCTTTACTCTGAAAGTAAAGCTAGGTTTCTTAGATAAGGGTGATGTGTTCACAGATAAACTTGCATCTGGAGTAAAATCTTCCCAAACTATATTCTTCTAAGGGATAAAGTTACAAAGATCACTTCTTGTTTAGAAGCTTGAAGCAGTGATGACATCTTTGATTAAGGAATAGTCAAGCTGGAGGCAAGGAGGGGCTTCTCCTTTGTCTCCAGGGTTTTCCTTTATTGTCCTTGACTCAGAACAGTTTTCATTTCAAGTGAGGCATTTGCAGATGCCTTCTGAGAGACTTTGGGTGATCTGTTTTAATCCCTTCATGATCCTACACTTTTGATATTTATTTCTAAAACCTTGTTCATCATGGGGAATTTTTCTCACAATAATTTCAAGCTATCCTTCAATTTTCCCCAGCTAGTGATCGAACTGCAGGAAAGATCTGAACTCTATTAGGTTTAAAGTGGCATATTCCATTTCCTTTGAATCCCTAAAAAGCCACTAATTTTAAGCAAGCTATGTTTTCTTACTATTGAAACAAGGAACCAGAAAAACTTCATTTTTGCTGGGTTACTCTGTAAACCACAAAGCCCTGAGGACTACGCTTTCTTTTCAGACGATCAGTGCCTCTGGCAGTGAAACAGAAACCTTGGCACCTGGAATGGTAGGTGCCCACCCAGTGAGGAAAACCTTGGCTTGGAGGGGTTTCTGTTAATCTGCTGAGATCTAGAAAGAAGTCAAACAGATAGCTTAAGGTATTTTGGGTGTGACCTCTGCTATGTAAACAATTATGATAATCACTTGTTCTGTTTCTGCAATTCTGCAAAGGGCTTATCACACATACCCCGGCACACCTGCAAAAACCAAGCTATAAACACCCTGTGCTACTTGGGTACCGGGCTGCTGGATTTGGGTGGTGCTCTCCCCCTTGCAGTCCCTGGCTACTAAACTCCCGTTAAATTCTCTTTAACTCTGGTGTGTCTCTCTGATCTCATTGGTTACTTTGTAACACTGTAAACTCAAGATATGTGGATTTTTATAAACAGGAATGTTTCTATCTCCACATCAATAAATGTGTTCTACTTCCTGTATTTATTGCCTATTAAGAGATATATAGATAATAGGGTACCCTGAAAGAGTAGCAATTGGGTCAGTCACCTCCAAAGGAGGGTAGGCCACAAACCCCTCGGTTGGAGTCCTAAATCTAGGGGGAAAAAAACAGTGTGAACAACTAAATAAAAATAAAATAGTTTCATCCTCCTGTTGCTTGCTGCTTGCCTGACTACTCACCCTCATTCTTGCCTGCATCTTTCCTTAAAGAGAGAGAGAGAACCATGAGCCATGGTTATAATTTGGGAAACACCCACTATTCTTTTGGTCATAGATGTTCACTTTGAAGTAGGATAGCTGGAAATTCAAGAGTTGATAAGGAGAACAATGACTTGTTTCACAGAAGCAGCTTGCCAAAATGGCTAAGCTAACAAAAACCATGAGAGCTGGAAACTTGAGAGTTAATAAAACAATGACCTGCTAGCCAAAAGGGCCAAAGCTAGCAAAAACATAGAAAAAATTCTATTATGAAAAATACTGTTTTTCTTGTCCCTTACCTGCATGTGCTGACACTCACAAGCTAAATTAGTGGAGAAGCCTGAAAGTGCTCTCCCTATTTGAGATCTGCCACTCTTACTGCTTTCTCAAGAGTGTATTCTGCTTACTCTGCTTAAATAAATCTTTTCCTTCTCTGGAGCCTTGAGTTTGTCTTGTAATTCTTTGCTGCAATGAGTTCAAGAACCTGTATAGATGGCTCTGGTTAATAAAGCCAAACAGGAATGAGGGTTTGAACCCAATGGGAGTCTGGGCAATCACCGTCTGGTACTGAAGTCCTATGACTGGGCTCAGTCAGGACCAAAACGCCAGACCTGGCTGGGCCTCTTGACTGAAACTCTCAGAGCAATCTTCTGTGGCCCCACCAGTGACAGCATTAGATGCTAACACAGTTATTCTATTTCAGTCAACTTTGAGCCTTATGGTAATTGCTTGACAGTGGTCAGCATATCATCACAGATACTTGGAAATGAAATCATAAAACTGACTTTCTCTTTTAAAAAAATTGAAAGAAAACTAGGAAGAAAAATCAAGTCAATGGAAAGAGGAATTCTACTCATATCAATCCTTTGAAGAACATTTGTTTCAGCAAATCTTTGTAAACACAAATATCATTACAAAAATTTTTGGCTGAAGAAAATTGAAAATAATCTGTAAAGAGGAGACATTCTGGGAATTTGAAACACTGACTTCAGTTTTCATTGACATCTTTCTTTAGGTGCAATAGTTTGTCAAAGGAAAAAACCTTGGAAAGAGACACAGGATCTATTAAATATTTGCAAAGCAAAATTTACAAAATACCAACTTAGGTCAAACTTTTAGAGACACTTACACACATTGCTGCTACTGTGCGGCAGAGGCCCCAGGGTGAGGCCGCCTCGTGTCCTTTGCTGGAAATTGGAGTTGGCCAGGCATGGCATGATTTATGTCTTCCAGAGGACATGAGCTACATCATCTGAGCCAATCTTTACAAGGGTAAATAAGTGTGTGAAGTCTGGACTGATTCCCTAAAACCTACATCAAGTGTAAGCAGGGCTGCAGGTATGTATATATTTGAGCTAAGTTTGTGACATACTAGGCAGGGCTCTAGCCCTCGAGCAAGAAAATATAAGCTGGAATTGGGAAAAAAAACATTTGCTCCATTTAAGCTAATTATTCATCTTGGTCCCAGGGACTGTAGCACCCACCACTCTGGGTCCCAACTTTTCAAGTATCAGAATCCAGTTTTCGGTGCAGAACCGGTACTGCGAAGGTGGACATCAGATATAGTAACAGACACATACCCATGCTTTACACAGCCAAGAGCCACCCAGGAGAGTCTAGAGTTGCAGAGCAGAAGTATATAAAGGTTTTCAAGGTAACAGAAGAGAGAAAAGCCTTTTACACCAATGCCCTCTCCTCCTCTTTCGGCAGGTTGGCAGGAACAGAATAAAGAGCAAGTCTTCTAACATACAGCAATAACCTTGAGTTACGCTCACATCTGAAAAGGCCATTTCTCTGGCTAGAATTTTACCATGGCCTATGCCCTCCAAAGTGTCTCATGCATATATAGAGAACTCCAAGTGCATGTTGTTTACTGGAGTCTTTACCAAAAGAAGAATGAGGAGGAGGATTGCAAGGTAAGATCAGCCTTTTGTGTTCTAATCTTCCTTATGTATCAGCATAATTGCAAACTTATTCTGACTTCAAAATTTTTATTGTTGATGATGTGTTAATTTGAAAGCGTGAAGCTTAATTTTGTGATAATCACTTGAGCTCACATGGCCGGCTCTGAAAAGATTATGCATTTGGTCTGACAGTGCAATTGATATGAAAATCATAATTGGTTAATGAATATAGAGCATTCAGATAACTCATTTTTCTGATTACTTTTGTGGGTTTTCTCCAATTAATTTTACAATCATCACATATCTCTTTTCATTTTCAACTTTCATTTATCAAAATAGGAAAAATATCAACACTAGCTTGACTAAATCTCAGAATAGCAGGGATACAGTTGCCTTAGACAGCTATGAGCATGGTGATGCCTCTGCTGTTCTGGCATTATTTGGACCTTTTTACTAATGCCCAATGCTCTTTAAGCCAGAAGACTGATAAGAAAAAAGAGTCACTGAAAATTCTGACTGGCCTCTGGAAATTCTAAAATTACATGAAAATCTATTTCTAACACTGGTATCCTTCTTGTCTTCTCACATTGCCTTTCCCTCAGCAGCAGGCTGAACTAGGCCGTTAACAAGGTAGTAAGTATAGGATGAAGAATAAAGCTAAGACTGAACAGGAAGACAAACTAAGCAAATGGGAGAAATTTGACCATGATGATAGATAACCACTAAAATGACATGCAAAGGTAATTGCATTTGAAGGTTAACAGTGAATGTACTTATCCTAGTGGAAAGTTATGGAAGCCTACCTAACATGGTATCATCCTTAACTCTGATCTAAAAGATCAGTCTTCATTACCCCTCTGCCTTCTCCCCAAGCCAAGCTAATTTTTTTGATATTCCACATGGAATAACCCAATTACCATTTTTTTTTCATTTTTACTGAAGGTATATTATATTCAGTATAAACAATTCCACTAAATAATTCAAGGGAATAGGGAAAATTCTAAACCTCTAAATTATCTTATAAATATAGACTAAGAGAAGAAATTGTATTCTATGATTATGAATTTTAAAAAGCAGAAATATTTTCTCATTCCCATCTAATATAAAAAGTGTAACTCATCCTTTTCCCAATTTGATTCTGATAATTTTGATAATCTATTTTCCCTTCTTACTGATAATCAATATCAGAATATTTAACAGAGCTCCACTAAGACATAGCTTTATGTTTTTCTATTTTTAGAGTTTCATTAAAAAGTTGGAGATTATATATAAATCTCCATGGAAAATTTTCATTACAGCTTAGTTTTGTTTATTAGTGATGGAAAATTATTATCAAAATTTTTACCAGAATTGCTGCTATCAAAATTATTATCAACATTATTATCAAAAATATATCATAATTAATGCTGTTCATCTGGGATTATTTTATAAACATTAAAGTTTTCCTAAAGGAATAGGGTTCCTTTAATCAGTTTTATCATTTTGCCCATATTCTTATTTATGAGAGTTTAATTGTTCGAGTTTAAATTTTACTTTAGTATTTTAAAAATATTGGTTGACATTTTCTTTGTGGCCTAGTACATAATATTTAGTCATGGAGGAATATATTCAATGAATGCATGAAAAATTATACTGACTACAGCACACGAAATGCAGAATACCTCTATTATTTCTGTTTATTGAATTATTTATATCAGTTTTTAATTAAAGATTTATTTGGTGTTTTATTACATGGCATGTTCTCATTTAAATTTTATCTACATGACCAAAGATTCAATTTTTTATTATGTCTACTAATACAATTGTATATTTATGTTTATTCTTTCTTTTGTTTATAGAAATGTTTCTTTTATATATTTTGATTTGATATGAATAACATTAAGACTTCTATTTGCTATCATGTGATTATTATTTAATTTTATTATTTTTAATCCACATTTTCCTTTTATTTTAATTGAATCCATTCACTACATCTTTCATTGTTATCTAGTGTTTTTTAAAGCTCTCTAGTTTGCAAATGCCAAGCTGTTGAATTACATTGATTTTAAACAACCAAAATCAGACTCTACCATTAAATAAGTAAGTTTGGATCACTTTCTTTATCAAAATTATTGTATTAGGATTGATTTCAATGTTGCTCTTCAATACTTTTTCCTTCCATGTTCTCTTGACACTGTTGAAAGGTGTCTTCAGTGTTTGTGCTAGGACAGATTTATGTTTTATTATTATTTACAAAGCAAATATCCTGGATTTATTTACTAAGAACTTTTTTTAAATGCATAGTTCAAAAACACTTCAAAAAGTTCTATATTTGTGAAAATCCAATAAGAAAGTGATGTCTAATTTACTTCTATTAAGGGCCACTGTAAAGAATTAAATTGCTTTGGCACATATAACAGAGATGTCATGAGTTCATTGAGTTCAACTGCATAGAGTTCAAGCTGACTAAATTTAAGATTGTGTCACTTGCCTTATTGTTGATCTTTAGCCTTAGAAAATAATTCCATTGCAATAGGAAAAACCTTGAGCATCAGCATTGTAAATAACTACCTTTTCTCTTTCCTCGTGTTTACCATGGTCCTTGACTTTAAGTTCATTTATTAAGTCATGATATTGAACATCAGTCTATTGCTTCATCTTGATTCCTCATTTATACTCTATTTCTTCTCTGTCACAACAATGATTGCCATGTTCTTTTTATTGCCCTTCTAACTTGATTAGGCAGGTGTTGCAAAATTATATTAATTTTCACATTCATCCTACACAAAGGAAATCAAATGTGCTTAGAATTTTATTTCAAGCTGTTTATACCACTTATAGTCTTATTGAGTAGACCCCTACCTTTTCCAAAAGTGCAACTAATCTTTCCACCATTAAAACAAACAAACAAAAACAGATCATCCTTGAAAATTACTCGAGCAGAAAAAAAAGTATAGTCAAACAAAGCTAAATGTAGCTTGTTTTACAAGATTACCTTGACCTGGATGACTTCTTATTCATGCCTGTGGAAAACAAGCAATTATCAAATAAGAAGTGATACTATATACTCTTTAGGTTGTATTTGTATAAACATACACATTAATAATAACATATATTCCAGAAATTGTATGAAATTCCTAAAAATCTGCTATTTTCTGGTAGAACTTGCCAGATACTCAGAGACAACGTTGACAAATGCAGATTCAGGCGACTTTTAGATCAAAATATTGAGTAAGGATTTCTAAAACTAACAGAAAATTGAAGGGTTCACAAAGCTTCTGCTCTAACATGAAGCAAAACAAGAATTAGTTACAGGAGACTGAATTAACTGATGAAGATAATTATCATTTTTATAGTTTAATTTAAAACATTACTTGTTCTTTAATGTTTTGTTTTTCAGATATAAAGGATCCTTGCATTTCCTCTTTAGAGCTATTCATAACCTATTGTAATTCAATAAAATATACTTTCATAAACAAAGTTGAAACATTTCCTACCTGATCCTATATCCCAGAATTCAGAAACTCTTACTAAAAATTCTTAGTTTTCATAATATATGTATTATCTAAATAAGATCAATAAGAATCTGTCCCTATAATAGAATACAAACACAAAAAATTCTAACTTTGTCTGTCTAAAGAGGCTTTCAAGAGAGACTTTAAAATCTCTAATCTGAGATTCCTTTTGAAAAGTTTGAGCAAAACGAAAATAGTGTCTGTGGTCAATTACTATTCTTGTTGCACTTTTGTAAGGAATCAGGTCGGATTTATTGAAACTAAACTTAATTTGCAAACACAATTTTAATATACTTATTTTTGCTAGAAATGTGGTGACTATGATATGCCTATGTGGATGTCACAGTCTAGCATTTTAAATTATCTTGAGACTTAGTTTTCTATGTGTCAGCTGGACTGGATCCTGAAGTCTTCCAGTACCTCCAATGTTTGAAAGGAAATCACCAAACATATTTCTAATTGTCTTCAACTCTCTTGATTTGGAATCACTATGAAACTAAACTGTCCTTTACCCAGAAGCACACAAGCTAAAGCAGAACACTTGATATAAACTGGAGAAATCACTACAACTCACATATGGAACACCTTCATGCCTTGTTGCTAGAGGTACCACTCAATAAATTTCAACAGAACAATGGATGACATCAGAGATGGTCATCTGCAAACTAGGAAATCTATCCTCATTACTCCCTCTAGAGATCCTTCAAACTCAAATCTAGAAAATGCCTCAATTGGCTGCTCTCCAAATTCAGAAATTGAATTTACAATTTGCTCTACTAACCATTGCTTTTTTCTGGTTTCTACAGAAATCCTCCCATTGAATGAATCATTGCTCACACCACGTGGATGCTTAATTTTGGTGGGAACTCACTTGCAACACCACCTCCTGAAATATAATATCCCCATGTTCAACCTGTCCGAAGTCATCATGAGGACACGTGATTGCTATGCATCATGTTGATGCAGGAGTGGGACATGCTGATGAGATGCTGAGTTCATCCAGAAAGAAATTGTGGAGAAAGTCATTAGCCAAGAACACACAGCAGAGTTTACTAAAAGCAGAAATAGCTAGTTGAGGTGACCCCTAAGGGAAATGGAAAGACTACATCAAGAGAATACACACCTCTGGGAATGCAGGATTTAATCTGCCTGCCTCTCACACACAGGGAAGATGAATTCTGTATATAGATGAGTGTTAGGGGCTTTGGGTGTGTCCAGGTAACCTGGAGAAAAGCATCCAGGGGTGTGTCCTAGATATAGGTTGCTAAGCTGTGATTCCCCCCACTGGGATCTCTTTCAGGTTTTGCCTGTTTGCTTACTATTTATACATCTGCATACTGCCCTGTAGATTTCAAGCTATACTGTCCTTGCATCACTGTTGTGCCTACATAAATTTACCCTAACAAACTTAAACTCATTTATACATTATCCAGAAAATTGTATTGACTTAGAAAGGTAAAACCTAAATCTGATTATAACCCATTTGAGTTATTTAACTGATTAAATCTTGACTCCTGGGAATCTCTGCTCTGGGAAGTTTTTTAATCCTTATCTATTGTTCTCCTTTACAGTTATCATATTAACCATGCTAGTCCATTTAAACACTTATGGACGGCCACTCATACGCCAAATGGAATCCATCAGGATCAGCTAAATGAATGGAATAAAAAATCACCATCTATGCCAACACAGTGACACGTGGTCCTCCAGTCTGACCACTCAGCTCATGGAAATGGCAAATATGTGTTCACTGGCTTGACATCAATACTGATAATGGAGCTTAGTGCTATACTTGCTGGCCATACTGTCAGCCTGCTAATCAAAAGGAGGATTTTTTTTAAATCAAAACTAAATAGGGGTCAACCTTGAAAATTCCCAGGATAGACAAAACCAATTTAGTCATACAAATGAAGATTAATTTAGCTTATGGTACAAGGCTACCTGCCCAGGGTCATTCTTTATTTATGCCTCTGGAAATCATAAGCAAAACTGTTTCCCAAGGTTGATTAGAGATAATCACTAACCATTCCCTATCATTTAAGAAAAATCTAAATAACTTCACTGTGCAGAATAAATGATCACTGCCTTCTCACTATGAAAATTGCTTGATAACAATAGATCTTTAAGCTTCATTCCATGTTTTGGTTTGAGATACCAGTTTAAGAACTGTCTTCTGGAGTATACACAATAAACTTTTACTAATTACTATTTGAGATTTATTGATTATGCTTCTGTTATTTCTGAACTTTTAACCCTACTTCCTCTAAAATACATGTTTTAAAAATATTATTATAGGACTTCCACCTCTAAACTATAGAGGATTATGTTGTATTTGCCAAACTTTCTAATCAAAATAAATAGAAAATATGGATAAAATGTTTTAACACTTTTTTATATTGAGTCTACAAAGGCAAGTAAGGCTTGACATTTTAAGATATTTCTGTTAGAGTTTAAAAATATTTCCAGCATTTCATCTTCCAATTGCACCCACTCCTTTTGCATTTTGGCACAGAATTCTCCCATTGAAAGATGGACTCTTTTCCACACATTGTGTTGTGGATTTGTGACTTGCTTTTAGCCATCAGAATACTGCTGAAACATGCTGTGCTGTTCCAAGCCTAACATTCCAGAAATTTTTGAAGATTCTTTTTTTTCTCTCATACATCCCTAATGCTACCACAAGGTCGTGGTTAGTGGATGAAGCCCACGCGAGATGAGACTGTGGAGAACAGCTAAGGTCCAGGCTTGCAGCCAGCCAAACTTCAGTTTCTAGTTCCTTATTACTGATTTTCATTCATGTAGAAGATAAAGTAAAAGAAACAGAACAAAACCTAAACAAACTCCTCGGTAATATATAGGAGAGACTGGTGGTTAACAGAAGGGAGTTGGGGTGGGTGAAACAGGGAAAGGGGGTCAACCATATGGTGGATGGAAGCTAGACTTCGGCGGTGATCATAATGCAGTAAACACAAATGTCGAAGTGTAATGCTGGATACCTGAAATGTACATGTTTTAAATCACAGCTACTTCATTTTTTTTCAACAAAAGATAAGCTGAAAATTAAGCTGAAGAAAAAGAAGTCCTCAGTCGTCCAGTCTAAATAGCAAACCTACAGAATCATAAATATTATGTTAAGCTGTTAATTTCTGGAGTGGTTTGTTTCACTGCAGTTGCTAACTAGCATAATCCTAAAGAAAGAAAAACACAAAAACTGAGCTCCAGTAAAACTATCTTGCAACAGCAAGGAGAAATTAAGACATTCTCAGACAAAGGAAAGCTATAGGAATTTGTCACTAGAAGCCCCTGCCTTGGAAGAATGACTGAGCCTCTCCTGGTGCCTATGGGGCTCAGAGCTCCAGCAGGAGCAGGACGCAGGTGCATCATGAGCTCCAGCTGAGGGCACTCCTGTTGCACTGTCTTCTGCCTTGAGATGTTTGGAAACCACACTCTCTTCTATTCTCAATCCTCCAGGGTCTGAGGCTCCAGGGGCTCCCACTCACAGCTGTGTCTCAGGGCATTGTGGCCTCCTCCATGGCCTGCTCCTCCACCTGGGTCCGGCCCACTGCTCGATGCTCGTTTAGCATGCTGGACCTGCGCAAGCAGCTGCGTACCAAGCAGGGCAAGATGCGGCCCCTATGAGGAGCAGCTGTGGGGCCTCTGAGCTCACAAAGAAATTGCAGCAGCTGAAGACACAATGTTAAAGGAAGTCTGGGAAGTTGAAGAAATGTTGGAGAGACAGTAATAACACTAAAAAAAAAAAAAAAAAAAAAGAGAAATAACAGTATAGAAGAAAGCACCATTTCAATCAAGCCAAAATATGTAACTCTGTTGCAAAAATATGTTAATGTTTAAGAAGGAGTAATAAGCATTTGGCTTATTTAAAAACATTCTCTTCCTGAAACAAAACTATATATCGCCAGTTTATAAAACATCACCACTATGCAATGTCTTCAAGTCTTCAGCTTCATCATTAGTACTGATACTTAACTTCTCTAATAAGAAAACCAACCCCATGGATTGGAGTGGACTGCAGCCCCAGAGCAATGACAGTGACGTTATCTAAGAATACAATTTTCTCACCTAAAGTTCAGGTTTCCCAACTAGAGATAATTCAGTACCACCTAAGGTGCTAAATCTGTGGGCATGTCATTTGCTATGAACTGAAATTAAAATCTGTACTCAGCACTCTACTCAAGCTATTACCTGGATATATAATCTCATTCTATTTTTAGATCCCAACAATATGTTATCACAACCAAAGATAAACCAATCATCTACACCTGGTCACTCCGAAAGACCAGCTTCCACAAATGACAGGTGTTGCTTGATGAGTACTTTCCTTCTCACCCCCTCAGTGTCACACATCCTTTTCTTCCACTCAAGGGAAAAGCAAACAAACAGAAAACTAGAGTCATAGTCCTTCCTTTAAAACACATTCAGGTTCTTCTCAGAGCTTACCCACCTTAGCTCTCTTTATCAATGGGTGCAATTAGATGCATGTCCATCATTTCTATGATTCATGTAATGATTTCTCCCATTTCTACTCATTTCTTATTCTCCAAACTGCATAGGTTTAAAAAAATGGTAGTTATCTTGTAAGTATTGTCCCTGACAAACAAAGTAGTGAAGAGTCCCTAGGTTTTAGACTTTTAGCTATTTAAATCCATTAATTAGAGGAAACTCTACTTTACTCTGAACATAGCTTTTCATCTTAATTTTAGAAGCACAGTAATAGTTAACCCAAACTATGATAAATTGAGCTAAGATTTAGTAGTATTAGCTAGATGAGATCATTTCTGGAACATCAACATTATCAGAAAGAAAAGAAGAAAATGCGTGTGTGTGTGTGTGTGTGTGTGTGTGTGTGTGTACGTCTTTCTCTTTTTTAAAAGTCTTGTGTAACACTTTCCCATTGCTGCATGGTCTGCAGTGTCTCCATTCCCTGATGAGAGGGAAGAGCTGCTAAACCAGAAAAAGGGAGCATATGCTAGGAATAGATTCTGGAGAGCCAGCTTTTCATCTACCCAACTGTGTATCAGCTGTCTTCCCATTTTCCACATGTGCCAAGTTTGATGCAGGATTCATTCTCCGTCAGCGTCACTTCAAGTTTCTATCACTCATTTCCTTAAGAGTGATCTACTGGTAAGAACACAATGCTCTTACTGAACTTTCTGATTCTAACAAAGCTATCCATAGTGCACAGGGCTTGAAAGATACTTTGCTCTTAGTGCCTCCCTGTCTTTACTCTTCACCCTTTCTTTAAACACTAATAAACTAAGAATTAAAAGTCACAGAATTACACACACAAAGGGTAGCTAAAAGGAGTTCTTCAAACAGAAAGTAAATGATAAAAGATTCTTACAGTGTCAAGAGTAAAAGAAAAATGGAGAGAGTATAAATGTGGATACATGCCCTAGACTATACTTCTTCTCATAAGTTTTCTAAATCATATATAATAATTAAGACAAAAAAAATTAACACCAATCACCAACTGATATTCAGGACAAGGATATTTAGAAGTAGAGAGAGTGAAGGTCCTCAATGGATATTTTCCCACTTCATTTGAAATGGTAAAATGCTGATATTGTTAGACTGGTAAGACACATGTGCATATGGGAATACACAGAGTAAACTAAGAAAACTATATGCTCAAAAATGTGAATAAATCAAGATGAAGACCAAAAAATCTTTAATAAACCCACAAGAATACATGAAAAGAATATTAGAAGAATGAGAACAGAAGAAACAAAAGGGAAGTGAATTAAAAAATGATAATGTGTTTCAAGTACATGTGTTTTTTTAAAGGAAAGTACCAGCAGGAATGAAGACAAGCCAGGGAAGGTAGGAACAAAGAGGAGGAAGAAGTATTGTATTTATTTTATTTAGTTGTTCATCATCTTGGTTGTTCCCCCCATCCCAGGAGCCAAATCTGGGACCTAGGGATGTATGTGGACTGCACGCAGCCACTACTCCACCAGAGCACACCATGAAAATGCATTTGTACTTAAATATTTCATCCTATTTTAAGTCAATAAAGCAAAATACCAGACAAATCTCCACCCTACTTGTATGAGGCAATCCATTTATAGTCATAGAAACTGAGTTTATATTAACCACCAAATAAGTTTGCTTCTAGTAGCTTCTAAGGAACACACAGACAGGTGGAAATGATATAAATTAAGTAGTGCCTGATCTCAAATACTTTGAATGGTTTTGTTGAGTTAATTATTTATTTAAATTTTAGAGGGATAACTGGTTTCTACGTTGCCAGATTTCTATGTGGTTCTAGACATATAATTATTCTCTTCAGGCTATTTATTCCTCTTTCAGGTGTGATTTTAAGGTAGTTTGGGCACATTTCATTGAGACAAAGATGGTAGGCTTTGGAACTGTGAAAGTTTCTGGTTGTTCAAAGAATCCATGGCAGAGTTAGATGAGTGAGCAAGCAGAGATTTAATTAAAGGGTAAAGGGATGGAGCTGACCAAGGGAGATTCAGGTTCACATGCGGATGTGTTCAGGGTCACTGTACATATCAGACAGGCACAGTGAGTAAGCAATTTGGGGATCCACTGATGAGGGGGCAGAGAGAGAGAGGATGGAATCAGCCAAGGGAGGCTGACTCCCCTTGCCTTCCTGGTGGCCTGAGTTTTTTAAGGTAAAATCCCACATGGTGAGTGTTATAGTAATTAGGATAGATAATATTAAGAATGTATTACACTTAGAAAATGGAGTGACTTATGCCCTGTTAAATGTTATAAAGTAACTGAGTGAAATGAAACTTAACTGAGTGTAAACATAAAGATAAACACACCACTAGGCAACACCCCTGTGTGCACCTGTACCCTTAGATATCACAGCCCCAGGCAGCCCATGGAGCCCGCGATAAGACACACTGAAGACACCAGATGACGCCCATCTAAGAGTATAAGAAGAGAGGACTCAGAGAGAGCCGTTAGAGCCGTTCATTCTGCTCCTCCACAGACAGTCGCTCTCCACTCCCCTTATCACACCTGCCTTGGACTGAGTCCAGATCGTGAGCCACAGAACTGTGCCCGAACGAGAAGCTGAGACGCAGCTGCACGTCCTTCGTTCCAGTGTGTGTGTCTGTGGGTGCGGATCCCCGGGTGGCCTGCTGAAGCCTGGAAACCACCAGGCTAAGATAAATAAACTTCGTGTGATTTGTGCAACTTCTGTTTGTCTCCTGTGTAATTTATGCTTGGCCGAAATAGATATTAAGTACCTTGGGTCGTGCCTATAAGTCCAGTCTGATAGGATTGGCGGAGGCACCCTTGGTCACCTGTGCTTACGTCCCTGAAGGGCTAATTGGGACAGTGAGGAAGGGGGATGGAGAGAGGAGTCTGCAGACCAGGTTTCAGTTCCTGATTGGGCAAGGTGACATGTCCTTTGAAGTTATTGGTGGTTTTCTTCAACTGGCGTCATTCCTTTGTTTCTTGGTGAAGGGTCTGTCCTGGTCACATACAACATGTCTCACATGTCAGACTAGTCCATCCTCTTTCCTTATTGATCTGGATGCATCCACGAGTGGGTGCTGGAGCTGGAGGCAGTTAACTGTCCTGATAGTTGAACTTTAATCCCCGGTCTAAGGCTTGCTCTTGTGGGGGTTCTGACAGGAACCCCTCAGTACATTAGGCCTAGGGCAACTCAGCTGCCCCTGTTGCCCTGAGTTACAGACAACTGTGGCTTATTGAAAACAGGACAAAATTGATGGTTGGGAAATATGAAAATGAACTATACTGTCCCGTTTAAAACGGCACATATGGTCAGCCTGTTTTAAGGCCAAGAGTAAAATATGTAACTGGTGATTTTCATAACTAAGAGAGGTTGAAGTCAAGGCGCATTTCCCTGCATATTATAAAACACAGGGTAATATTTTTAGTTACAAGAAGGAAGCAACTATCTCCAGGCAGAAGTTCTCTCGTGATCAGATAACAAAGGAGTGCCTCTGCTAGATATCCTAAGGCAGAAAGCTTAGTAGTTGGAGTTTATGGTCTTTCCTGTTTTGCATAATTGTATTATCTCTCTGTAACCCAGCCCTGTAAAATAAATCAAGACTAGGTTGAGGTCACTGCCCTTCAACCAGAGAGCAGAATCCCACCTGCGCGCCCTCTACCCTGCTCTTCTAGATGTACATTTGTCTGATTTTCTTTAGGCTCCTGTCGCCCCCTATCAGGAACCCTTTCCAACAGCCACATGGGCCATGGCAGTTATATCCAATCAGGCAGCAACACTGAAAAATAATTTTAGTAAAATTGCATTCCTATTCTTTCAAGTAAGTAACGCTTTTCATCTAAAGTCTTGTTTTTTAAAGTGGAGTCAAAACTT
The DNA here is from genome assembly GCA_004363575.1 of Solenodon paradoxus. NCBI lineage: Eukaryota > Metazoa > Chordata > Mammalia > Eulipotyphla > Solenodontidae > Solenodon > Solenodon paradoxus. Next base: position 436,332 of record RJWH01000231.1, on the reverse strand, counting down.
TCATTGGACATGACGTTTTTGCAAGGCACAGAGCTCTGGTACAGTCCTCTACTTGTATTTATCAATAAATCAATAAATTGCATTTATAAATATTAAATTTATCATATTCTTTATATCTCTGCCAACTCTTCCTTTACTGCTGAAGAGATGCATCTAGTTTCGTTTTCCAATTTCTCCTTTTCTCTCCACTGATTGGTGTTGTCTTACAGTCTTTACTCTCTTCCCATCTGCTTTTCCCTTCTCACTTCTTCCCTCTAGCCCTCATACCCACTCACAAGAATTATTTTCTTCCCTTCTCTCTAAGCTACAGCTCACAGAAAACCCAGACCCTGACCTCAAGAAGTGTGTCCCACCCATACAGTGTGACCTTAGGGGTAAAAACTCCTGAATATATAATGACACCTCTGCAGCTGCAACAGTGATTTTTGTTATTCATATGATCTTTCTTTTTCAATGGTTTTATTTCTTTAGTTTACATTGTGGTATGCTTCTTCAGGTATTGAATTTGCACTTTAGTTTGTATGCATCTCACATTACACCCACCACCAGCTTTCCAGTGCTCTTTGCTACCACTTTGTTAACACCTTCCTTCCCTTTTCTCTCCCCCTGCAATCCCCACTGGTAGCCATAGTACTGTATTCTATGAATTCTATTGGATCCGTTTGTTTATTTGTATTTCACATATGAATAAAACCAAGCTATACTTCTCTTTTTCTTTTGGCTTATTTCATTTAACATAATCACCTCCAGCTCCATGCGGGTTGTTACAACAGGCATAATTGAATCTTTTGTTTAACAGTTGCATACATATGATCTTTTGTGGATACATATGGGTCAGTTGGAGCTAGGCTTAGTCCACACACTACCATGTGTTGGACAAGCACATTGACCAGGTTAAATGGGTTCCTTACTTGGGAATTTTCTATTACTGTTGATGGAAAAGACTTTCTTCCTCTCAGAATGTGCACTAAAAGGATACAACCTCAGGGATGCTCTAAAGTATATCTCTTATTCGAGGAAGAATCATGAGGGAATAAATAAATTAAAGATTATGGAATATATACATAGGTTATACATACATATCCTATTGGTGCTGTCTCTGGAGAATCCTAATACACAAGGTTATAAGGAAGTACTCACCATTGTACATTTCTGGCAGAGGTATAATTGGATATTATATCTAGAAAGTATGATTTGTCAATATTCATCAGCATGCAAAATGTCCTTTTGTTCTGGAAACGCTACTTCCTATAGTTCATCCTATAAATATATTCACCCAATAGTCAAGATGAGGTATAAGAGATAGTTGCATAATAAGATGTATAAATGTCACTGCTTAAATAAAAATTGCATATACTCCCATAACCACATCAGTTGCACACAGGGACACTATAGCTAAAACTCTGATAAAGGGCATCTTTAGTTACCCATTATTAATAATTAAAATATGTTATCAATTAAGCAAGGATACAATGCTTTCTTATAACTTAAAATTCCTACCATGTGTGTCTTGAATAGATGTTTTAATTTAATTTAGACAGATTATTTTTAATCATGTTGTGTTCTTGACTGTAGATAGTAAAATCAGTTATTCCTAAAATATTTGTAAAGTCCACTTTTACTGAAGTATATTGTTTTTTCTAAACCACGTGTGAACTCAGAGGCTTTGATATCTGTGTTTCTCCACTCTGTCATTAAGAACATGGTGGTTCTATATTTCTAAAAAAGGATTCCTATCCTATATATTGTGTCTGGGATTTTCCTTCAAGCTGCAACACTCATTTTCAAATTTCAATGCTGCCACTTGATTTACCAGAAAGTGTCAGCAAAATGTTTTCAAACAACCAAGAAGATATTCCTATCTTCAAATGATCCTTTAATGTTTTGCTGACTAAAACATATTTCAGTTACAGTAGTCCTGTAATGATGCCAGGAAGAAAATCAGGGATGACAAATATAATCACTATTGCCAATAAAAGTCTTCCTGACATCAGAGATGTTAATGTCCAGGAATATCTGTGTATGTATAATTATTTTCATACACACATAGTTATATAGGCATAGCATACGTCTATGAATACAGGATAAAATGATAATAAAGGACTTCTCTAAGAAAGGAATCTGATGTTTTGAGATAAAGAACAGGTAGTATTGCTTTTAACCTCCTGTCCTTAAATATTATTGAATTTTATACTATCAGCAAATATTTCCCTTTCAAATATAATTTTAAAATATGAACTTAAGATCCTACTTTTATAAATTTGTTATCTTAGTCTAAGCCAATGCTTTCTGAAGAATGGTGTATTTGTCAGAGTCCTCCCCTCAAAACAAAACAAAAAAAAAGAAAGAAAGAATAAGATGCAGGAGAGCAATCTATTTTAAGAAATTGACTCACCAATTATGTAAGCCTGGCAAGTCTGAAATTTAAAGACCAGGTCAACAGGCTAGAAATCAGGCAGTGCTTCTATGTTTAAGTCGAGTTTTTTCAAAGCCTTCAACTAATTGAATGAAGCTTACCTATATCATGGAGGCTAATCTACTTTACTTAAAATCTACCAACTGTAAATGTCAATCATCATCTAAAATATTAATCATGTCTAATCACACTTTCACGGAAACATCTAAACTGTTTGACCCTACAACTGGCACCATAGCATAGCTAAGTTAACAGATCATATTAACCATTTCCAACAGATGTGAAAAACAAATCAAGTACAGATCATTTTAAGTGAGACATTAATAACCTCTTGAAACAGTTATGCACCATATTTGTTTTCATGTATACTTGAAAAAACATAATTAAAATATTAAACCTACGATTTAAGACAGGTTATTTCCAGGAATAATTCCAAAGCTATTTAAAATAAAATATATATGTATTAATGAAATAATAGTACAAGTTATATGTACTCAAAATCTGCCAATAATACTAAAATGATTGAAATTTGAGAGAACCTGACCTAAGAACTTTTATCATTACAAATGAAAATATCCTTAATGATGGTGAAAGTAACAGATATTTTCCAAGGAGTGGATTTTGATGAACAAAAGCCATATGCTAAGTGTAGCACAACAGACACATTCTTTGCTGTCAGATGTGACCAAGTAGCTAATAGTGGAGATTGGTTAGGGCAGTAGTTTGCCCTTTGTCCTTCATATTTTCTACAGTTTACAAAATAAAAGTGAGAACTTCACTAGTCATATTAGACCATGAGGCAAGTTTAGGTAGAGAAGAAAGTGACCCCAATGATCATGAGACCAACATATGAGTTCTCTGCTGCCTGCCTCCAGGGTCTTATCGTTGAAGAAATAAACGTCTTTCTTGTTTAAGCCACTTTCAGTGGATTGCTGCTTCTAGCAGATGAATGCCATTCTTCACTGCTATAGGACAGAATTCTAAGGAAATTAGAGAATAAAAAACATTAGGCACTAGATAAGTTAGAAGGTGATGTTAAAGACAGAACATAAAACTGGTCCTAAAACAGACTAGCTCAGCTAAGGAAGTGACAATTTTAAAAATGCTTGCAAATGGTGAATGATGTTAATATAGGTATTTTTCTCATTTTTTAAAGAAAAGATGCAGGCAGGAATGAAGGTGAGTAGGCAGGCAGGAAAGAAGAGTGAAAAGGAGAAGCATTTTATTTTATTTTTATTTTGTTTTTCACACTGGTTGTTTCCCCCCAGACCCAAGACTTGAACCCACATGTATATGGCTTGAGCTCTTTCAGAGGTGATTGATCTGCTACTCCATCTATTTTTTTTTTCTTCTCATTTTAACATTTCATCCTTCTTGATTTTTAAATGACGCGTGATAGAGAAATGTACATGTGTTCCCTTTCCTAATTCTCAACAAGGCTTCCATCTTGTGTGGTTCTCAGAAGGAATAACTTGTTGGACTTTTTTGAAAAACTAAATGAAAATGTGAGCTGAAGAATTAAAAACAAAAATTACAAAAACCTACAATAAAATAACTAAAGGTCACTAAGAAAAAAACTAACAATACACTTCAGTTTTATTGACAATTGGTGATTTCATGATCTTTGCCACTAAATGATAAAATATGAATTCTGAAAATATCAGAAAGGGTTACTTATATTTTTCTAAAGATTTCTTTCCACAATAAATGATTATTGTGTTACTTTAATAGTGAAATTGTATTGTGTGTTAAATAATAATAAATAAAATATTCAACTGCAATAAAATAAATTTTAAATACTTACTGGACAAATGAGAAGTACAATATTTTCCTACAAAAAATGATTATAAGTAACTTACTAATTGAAATAATATTAAGATGTAAATTTAAAGTAGTTTCTCTTTATGGTATTATCTTATAGTACTCACTGGGATGAACTCCAGTCGTCCCTCGCTCCATCTTGGTTCACTTATCATGGCCTCACTGTATCGCGGGTTTTTTAAAAATATATATCTAATTCTGTATCATGGAATTTTCACTATATTGCGGAATTTTGCAGTAGTGAGTACTTGCATAGAATTTTATATGTTGTTAAAATTGCGTAGGTTTAAGAGTGCAGAAAGTGTTCATAAGAGTGTGGGAGGGGTTTATAAAGCCATAATATATATATAAGTAATAAAATAAATTATAACGCCGCTACTTTGTGGATTTTCACCTATCGTGGGGCTCTCTGGAAAGTAACTCCTGTGATAGCTGAGGGATTACTGTATTTCAATAATGAAATATCCCCCTCTATGGTTTTCAAAGCAAAATACGTCCTCATTTTTCATTATGTTAGTGATACTACTGAGTTGCCTGAATTTCCTTACTGTCACTGTAAGGTAGTGTGAGAACATGACTCACGCACAAACTTGAAAGTGAGCTCAGTGACTGCTCAATACTGACTTGAGTATAACTGACTTGAATGTAACATATGGACTTTCTGGGATAACAGACTCTGCCTGCAATGACTGTACCCAAGATGTCCTGCCCTGGAATTCTGCTGTCCTTGACCCCTTGACTGTTCTTTGTTCGTGTCCACTTGGCTGTTCCTGCCTGCTCACTACCCTCCCTCTGCTGATACCCACTATGAAAGAGCCCCTCTCTCTGTTGGTGGCCTACATAGCAGTTTTCTGGAGGCATGCTCGACCCACTGACATCAGGGAGGTAGAAATATGTCCCAACCACCACCATCGGAGCCCCCTGCCATGAGTACAATAAAGGCCATGTTCTTGCCTGTGTCTTCTTGTGATTTCCTTGGATTATCAAGCAGGCAGGACAAGCACTAGTCTGCCAGAACCTGAACAACTGCATAACAATCACATACTTTGTTTTGGTCTCTTTCTTTTCATTTCTTTCATGTCTTCTTGCCTCCTACTTTTAGTTCTAAGGAGATCAAGAAACAATATATGAGAAGTAAAGTAGTTTTAGATAAACACACTATTAAGGATTATAGGATGAAATAAAGTCAAGAAAGAAATCACAGCTTCAGTTCAGTGATCTCAGAGTAGGCCATATACCTGAAAGAAATGGAGACAGGTCAGGACAATACTTTCACAAACTCTGGTTCCTTGATTTCTTCATGGCTGCCTGGAGCCAGACATCAGAATGATTCACTTCAAGAAAACAAAGCCTCATCAGTGAACTAGTACGAAAAAAAAATAAATAAATAACTTTGTATTTCTTATTATCTTAACTTGTTTCCAGTGGAGACATCTTTCAGTACACATGGAAACAAGTGAAAGTGTGAGAGTGGATCAGAACTATTACAGTCACAGGAGAGAACTGGTATATTAGAGCTTTTCGCCAATACTTACTATTTTCTTGCCTTTTTTGTAATAACCACTATAGTGTTCACCTCATTCCAAGTCAGCAGAGTAACTTGGAATTCCTGTGTTGATTTAACTGAATTGGGCTGAAACTATTATATTACCCAGGTAAGAAGCTCGGTGGCCTGAGTCAATGGGCAGTTGTGGAAGAACTTAATTAAGTTCAGAATATATATTTAAAGACTAAAGATTACTTTTTTGCTTCTGGTATCATCTGATATTGCTTCTGGTTTGGTTGTAATGTAGAAGCCATCATTTACTGAGACTCATTATGAGACTAAAGGATTCAGGTTTGGGGCAGGGGAGGAGAATTAGACTACATGAAGTTAGATAGAGAGGTCTATCAGACATTCAAATACAGAAGTCAAATTGGCCTTTATAATAATTGAAGTCAGAGTTCATCAACACAATGAAATCCTGAGATGCAAAATGAAGAATTATAGAGATATTTAAAGTTATGAGGATAGTTCAAATCATCTAGGACATGAGTCTTAATAGAAAATAAAAAGATAAGGGATAAACACCAGGTGCTCCAATATTCAGCAATATAGGGAAATCTGGAAAGGAGTTATCAGTAAAGTAAGAAGAAAAATGGGCAGAGTTCTAAAGAATGTTGTAGCTCAAAATTCAAGCAAAGAAAATATTTCCACAAATGTAAGAAATCAGTGGTGTTAAATGTTATTAAAAAGTGTAATAAAAGAATACTGTGAATCGTTCATTAGGTTTCAGAGATGAAGATCACAGAACATTTATGAGTAGTGAGTTAATAATTACCCAATATAGGAGGCACTGAAGATGCTGAAGAGGGAGGGGATAACTGCAAGAGATTTTTGATGATAGAGTTGATAGTATACACTCATCACATGACGGACAAAACTTGGGTAGAGGCACTGGTGGAATAGCGGTTTGGTCTGCCACCTCCCACTGGGCACAGCCCACTTACAACCGAAGGACCCAGATTCACGTCCTGGGCCTGGGGGGAACAGCTAAAATGAACAACTGAATAAAATAAATAATAACATGCTTCTTCCTCTTTCTTCTTGCCTGCCTGATATTCATCTTCATTCCTGCCTACACCTTTCCTTAATTAAAAAAAAAAAAAAAAAAAGAAAGAAAAACCCTTGGGTAGAAGCACAGATTATTCAACCAAAGTAACAAAATAGAAAAGAGGAAGAGTAAAAACACTGATGCAGTTTTGCAGATGGGACATATGATAGTTTTCTTCGTATTTCTCAGATAGTCTCTGAGAAAAAGAGATAAAATCAGCTGACATAAGGAATGAAAATGTGGCATGAAGTGAAATGAGAAAGCGGAAATAATTTTCCTGGAAGTATGAACATGAATGGACTGCTTACTTTTCTGAGTGAGTTTCTCTATCTCTATTGGGTAATAGTCTTGTTGGACCTGAGAATTCATTTGAAATTTAGGATTTTAAATTGAAAATAAAGCTGGTAAGTCAAATCTTTTTTCCAAGCTATATTTGACTGGAGAGTACAGTGAGTGACTGGATAGAAAGTGAATTTAAAGAAGTAGATGCTTTGTTAGATAAGCATGATTGATGGAGAGACCATCAGGGGATTTAGGAGGTTCTCTTAATCATCACCAATGCTTCCTGCTATAGTCATAGTTCCCTGCACATGTGTGCATGCGCACACAGACACACACACGCACACACAGACATGCACACACAGACACTCACCAGATAAACATAGAATTAGGGGTCATCAAAATTCTCATAAATTTGCTGCACATTAACCCTTGCTGTGAATAACCATCTCAAAGTTTTTAATCATTTTAAGTTACTCCAATGAAGGAGACACAAAATTTGACTTATAGATTTGAAAAGACTCTTGATCAGTCCATAGAAATCCCAGAAACCAGGTAACAGTTATAACTTCAAGAAGACATATAAGGTGCTGTGTGAAAACGTATGATGCAAAAATCAGAGCTAAACTCCATTCCTATTAATAAGAATAAAAATAACTGTGAGCCTACTTTGGTAGGTGGTAGAGTAGTATGTAAATAAACATGTTTGATGGGAGAATTATAAAATAAGAATTTAAAAATACTAATTCTACTCAAATTGCTGTGAATTAAACTATTAAGACAATGTTTAGCTAGAGATATAATTTTTTATTTGATTTAGACTTAATATATATGGGTATTGGTTTTATCCTCACTCTAGCATAAAAATATAGTGAAAAATAAGTGCAAATTATGACAGTAGAAAAGCTTCACACAAATTTTTTGTGTTTTGAGCCAAAATCAGGCATGAATAAAGATATTTGTTCTCCTGTCACCACAGATGTTTGTTATATTATCCTATACAATCCCTAAATACAGTTGTATGCCCACTTCAAAATCGTATGACACTATACATTAAAGTTGATAGAAATTAGAATAAATATCAATCCAAGTATGCCAAGAACAGAAATAAAGAAGCTCATAGAATGCCATGTGAGGTAGAAACACAGTCTGAGTGTTCCACACGGCTACTAAAATTCTTTTTGTATTGTTTCACTTATCTAAATCATTCATAATCATGTTTTACTTAATTTGATCAAAAGCAACAACTTATGTGAATAATTTAGCATTACTAGGGAAACAATATTCTTTCAAATGTCTACTCATTGGCATTTTATTTACACAAGAAATAAAATAAAAATAGGCTATGTTTAGCAGGTGCAATGTTTGTTAATAGTCTCCTGATTTATATTCTCTTCTTTTTAAGCATGTTTTTCCTGCTCAATTCATACCTGCCAGTAGGATTTAGAGAAAGGAAGCAAAGCAAATAAATTTACAATAAGGAGACATTGATTTAAGGGTATTTCTGAGCAATAAGAAGAGAAAGCAAGATACCCCTCAGAGTCTCGAGATGTTGAAAAGAGGTGACAAAGGCAATGAGAGAGGTCAACCTATATCCTCATTTCATTTTTCCTTTCTGACAAATTCCTTTGGGAATGGTGGGTGTTGACAATAAGAGAACAGGAGAGGACAGTGATACATTAATGCAAGATACACTGGGAAACCTCAATAATTTAGCAAATCTTTTCTATAAAAGTTCATATATAAATATTTTATGTTTTGTGGTCTATGCTGCCCCTGTCCCACCACTCATATCTGCCTCGGTAGCATGAAAACAGTCATAGACAACACATACATGAATAAGTGTGGCTGTGTTCCAGTGAAACTTTCTTTAAACTACCAGGTGGCAGGCAGATTTGATCTAAGACTGTAGTTTTCAAACCTCTAATCTAGTAGCCAAGTTCACATAGTATTAGCAGAGAAAGTAGTTGGAGAGCCTAAAGCAGCTTCCTCCTCTGACTCCTCTCTACCCTGCAAAGAGAGAGTGCAGGTCATCAGAAGCGCAAGGGATTTGGATCAAGAGAATGCTATGAGTAGGCATTTCATGACCGCGGCAAAGCATGGGAGCCATACCTTCCAATACTAAGTTTCAATGCAATGCTCTATTAAACTAAGTAAGAAAAGAGGACTAAGACTGAGGTGGCTCTAATGTCATGGGAGCCTTCATAAACAAACCCAAATCTAAGCCTGTCAGTGCCTCAAGGTTACAAAATTGAAACCTAAGGGCAATTGTTCATAGTCAACTAAGTTTTAAGCTGAGTCAAGGAATATATTCCTTACTTTGTTTCTACCTTTTCTCTTTCAAAGTCCCTCGCCAATCTCCTGTGAGTGGAGCACTCCTATCAAACTACTTCCAGTTTCATGTTGCCTAATTAGAATCAATTTTTCCACAATAAAGTCCTAAATTTTCAGTTCCCTCAGTTTATTTTTTAACAGCCCGAACAACATGGACCCACTATAGCAATCATTAATTCAAAGAACATACAGACTGATATTCCACAGGAGAAATCAGAGAAAGTCACTTGCTTTCACAGACCTTGTCTCCTGATGCCACCATGAAATCAGGTAAGTCTCACATCACACGTATTGAAAAGCATCTTGGTAAACCACTAGGGATGCTAGAAACATTTTTAAAGTGCTGAATCATCCCAACGAAATAAGTGATAAGTTTTCAAAATTAAAATTGTTTAAATTACTGAATTTGTATGAGTTTACTAAACTGTAAATTATTATTGTGAGGTAGACTGAAAGGATATGAGAACTCTATTCTACCCTACATTGTAAGGGAGATCAGATTATAAGAAGTAAAGAAACGTGTTCATTCGAAGAGATTAAATAAATAATTGTTCAACCTAACTACATCATTTCACAGAAGGTATTTTTATTTCTATAAAAAAATTATTTTGTGAAAAAAGGATGTTAGTTCAATACCATCCTTACAAACTGTACCTTTTCTAAATATCAAAATGAAAAAGATAGGCCTGCATGACTTTTTACCTTTAGATCAAAGATTGACACTTATAAGGAAATGCTTAGATGCTAATAAGGAGAGAAAAACTGACTAACATGCTCCGAAAACTAGAGAATAAGAAAAATATATTCAAATAGCTGAATTTATTTGTAAGATTAGGATTAACTTCACTTTTCCTTAATACTAGCTTCATTATTTCCAAATTTCAGTTGATAAAATTCCTTTTTGGGACTACTAGAAATGATCAATGTTTTTAAGCATGTGATTTCAATTAAAGCTAGATGGATGGTATGTTAAACTGAAAGTTTAGTTTAGTTAAAATAACTTTTCCACTTTCAGAAAGCTTGTCCTGGCTTTTATGACACTGATGTGCTGCTGACTAAGAGGGCGCCTTTTCTGGCTTTTAGATTAAGCAAAACTTATTCTTACTCCCGATGTCTATCCTATGTCATCACTCTACTGCAGTGACATTATAGAGGAAAAGCCAAAGTTGATCCATACCATTCTAAAGACAATCTTTCTCTAGTCATTGATAGGCCAGTTTCTAAAATATTACAACTTAAAATAGAAATTAACTGCTATTTTCCCTGTTAACTCTTATAAAATATCAATGGCAGAAGTAAGTAGCAAGAATCTGGAAGGATGGCAGTACTCTATAACTAAAAAGTTGTTTTATTTTCCTATTAATTGTAGCTTGTCTACTAGGATGCTCCTTTGAAGATTGAGTCAGTGATGCCAAGTACTCTCCAGAAAGCTTGTGTGACTACAATAACACTTTTGCAAAGGCCCCTGCTCTGTAATTATTTTTTGTTTGTGCTAAATGAAAAGAAGCCTCATTCTTCAGAGCAGAGATTCTAGACTCAGTTTTTCTAAGTCATTAGAATATTGTGAAAAATGGAAAGAACTGATCCCTAGATCAGTAAATATAGTATGTAAAAGAATAGAGCCAAATATCCAAAACAGAATGAATTCCATATTTCATAGCAATTATTACTACAAAGAATTAATATTATAATATGATAATGATTAATATAATATTTAATTGTATACATTCATTTTTTTCATAATTTCACTCTAATTGAAGGGTAGATAGTGTTATGCAACCATCCAGGTTCTCCTCTATAGATACTCTTAATAATTTCTCTATATCTCACCATTAAATAAAGAACAATGTCTGAATTGAAGAGTATCTTTTATTTAAGGACATAATTAATTAAAAATAAAGGAGTGTCCTTAATTGAGACCTTCCTTTTCTCAGGTGTATTTCTTTTAACTATTTAATTCCACGGAGTATAAAGTGTCTAATCATGAGAAAAGGAAGACAAGTCACGATATCTCTCTCTAAGTTTTGAAGATGGAATTTTCAATCAACTTTGGTTTCAGGGATAAGGAAAAACAGGTAAATATATTAGTACTTTATCTACCTTATCCTGCTCCAGTTTCAAGGTGGTGACGAGTTCTTTATTATTTCCTTACTCAGAATTTTTCAGGGTAGGAAACAAAAGCTTCGTGAAACCAAATTTCCCTCTGTCCTTTGAAAAATGTTATTCTAATGAAGAGATTAAGTGTGATGAGAAGGGAAGAGACAGAGTTAAATCTTCCAGAAAATTCTGACTCTCAGTATTAGGAAATAGGATATCAGGAACTAAACAAATAAAAAAAGGAGGAAAAACCATGCATTTTTATTCTCGCAAGAAGAATCTGTATTTATAACAATCCTGTATTTGCTGGAAGCAGTTTTCAACCTTCCCCAGCTCTTCATATTTGCCAGTGGTGATAAAAACCAAGAGATAGATTGAAAGAGTGGGGAAAGATCAATAGAACTAAGATGAAGATGAAGAGGCATCTGAAAAAGCAAGAAGCATTCTATTTCCCTTCCAAATCTGGTAGTGGTGATATTGGGTTAGTTATCTTAACGCACTGAAGGTGATTTATTTTGAAAATTGAAGAAGTTACAAAAGATAATAATTAAATAATATACTGCATATTGCTGTTTCTTTCAGTTTATCAGGAAAAAAATTCATATGTCAAATATTCTAGATGATTTCCTATGTTCTTATTACTCATGGTTCCTAGTTAGTACATAGCAAATGCTATGATTTGTGCTATTATTTCTAAGTATTGAAGCTTAGTTCTTGAGCTATACTTAGTTATAGAGCTGTTCCAAATAATTATTTACAGGATCCAAAGCTGCCTCACAAAAGACACCTTTTTGATGTGTATTACATTCAGGGAAAAGAAAATGAAGTCTTCATGTTATCATATCTGCAGAACTCTAAAGTGTATATTTCCTTCAGTTTATAATGGGTAATCTCAGTAATAATCAGTCACTTCACCTCAAATCTTCACTTCCTCATCTATTAAATCCACTCCCCAAAAAACCGTGTTGGCTAAAGAAGTTAACATGTGTGAAATCACTTGGAATGGTTTCAGGAACATTGTAGGTTTTGAATATATCTAAACTTTATCCATTCATTAAATGTCAACTATTAGCTAAGTGATTTGAAAGCATGCAGAGAAATTTGTGACACATATTTCTGAGGCTCATTCATGACTAGGTCAGTAAGAAACTTAAAGCATGACCAATAAACTTGTTACCTACTAGCATTATGTCTCTGACAATGATTTTCCACAGCACCTTTATGTTTTTCCTATTTGGGCCATGAGGAGACTTTCTACCAGGAACTTAGATCTCTGAGCATTGACTGGTCAGCAATCTGAGCACTAACTGTAGTTAGGAAGACTCAACTTCATTAGTCACCCTGGATCAAGTTCCACCATGTTTTTCTTCCTGAGCCCCACTCCCCCGCAACCCCACTCATGGTGCTCCATTATCATGTTAGCCATGACCTCGCTTTACTGCATAGGGGAAAATTACTAACAGGTTATAGATAAGCCACATAGAATATAGCAAACTCATAATAAATATGCCATGAAACAAAATGAATAATAGATAATGCCCTGGTATGGAAGCTGGGTGAATAGGACATCTATTCACTAGATTTGTGTGACAAGAAATGTAATTTTTATGATTTGTTTAATGTAGAGAGCTCCACATCTTCTTTAAAAGAACAGGCAATATAATAAAAAGAGATATATGTTTTATGCTAGAACTATGAGAACTCTTTGGCATTTCTTTTCATTTCTGACATGTTTTTATAAGTTTCTTTCTAATATTTCCATAAATCAGGAGCTGTGTATATAAAATTGTAATTGTATAGTTTTTGCAAAATCACAGGAAACCTTAGGTAACTAACTCCAATATTTCAAACTTTACTTATTTTATGTATTTTAAACATTAGTTTAAAATGTTCATCTAAATTGTACTTAATCAACTTCCTGGCATTTCCAGCCTCCTTCATTCCCAGGTCAACCCTGTTGCCATGACCAGAGAATTCCCTTAGGATGCCAGCAGGTATGGCAACTTCCTGCGTCTAAGCTTCCAGGGATGGAATAAGCGATCCAGAATATCTTAGAATGCCAAAAGTCCAAATTATCTAAGGTATTTTGAATTAGTTTGACTCAGAGGCAAGTACTAGAATAAGTAATAGTCAAAAAAGAGCAATGTGTAGACACTAAATGCAGATTTGGTAGCACTAGGTATGTGATGCTAAAAAGATGTTTGAAAATGTGTCTAGGACTTGAGAATTGATTTGGATGAGTCTCACACAGCACAAACAAAAAAACAGGAGAAAAACTGACATTTTGGAAGGAAGAAGAAATAGAGTCTCCAAAAGGAATAAGTTTACAGGTAGAAAAAGAACTAGATATTAGTGAATTGCTATTTTTATTGGTCTCAAATGAAAAGCATTATGCTAGTTTTATAATATTACATTTTTTATCCTAGGTAATTTGCCTCAAACATTAATTTGGAGATATATCAAAAGTGTATGGAATATTTGGTTTCGCAATATTAGGTTTCATTCCTCTTTAATTTAAGAGTGGCTCTAAGATAAAATATACACACAAATATTTACAAAAAGTAGAGATCATTCTCCAAGATCTCTGTTTTTAAATATTGCTGAAAAAATTCTTCTTCAACTTTCAGAGACAATACCCCTCTGTAAACCTAAGAAGAAATATCAAAAACTTAAGTCAAAACTAAGTTTGTTGTAGCTCATTCCAAGTGACTGAAAACAATCTGGTTGAAAACTAGTTTATAAAGTTAATTATTGTATTCATTGTCACATACCCCATGGTAATATAGTCATTTGGTTCAAATAACTTTGTCTTGTTCTTTTTTTATTAAAAAAAAGTTTCAATTTTTCCTAATTACAAAATAACCTAAAATAACAGTCAGTGCTAAATTAGCCATGGCTGGAATTCTAAGTGTTGTGTTCCTCATCAGTGTTGTATGTGAGTTCCAGGTACCTAATATTTTTGTGACCAGAAAATGCAATAAAAGAATGTCAGAAATGTTCTAGCAGGAGGAAAGAAAAATAAAGGACTCAGTTCTTTTTTGAGACTTTTCAGAATTAGTATCTCATGGTAGTAGTTAAGCAGCTTAATTAACTGTTTTCTTTTTATTAGTTGAATATTAAAACAGCGACTACCCAGATAGCAAATGAAATCAGTGATGATGTTAGCAGATTATTTCTCATTTTCTTATCAGTATAGTTTAAGGCTGCTTATCAGTAATGGAGAAAGAATGATTACTTTGCTTTTCAGAGTGCTTTTACCATTTATGTGTAGATTTTTTATTAACGAAACTGTATGGAGCACATAATTCTTAAGGCACACATTGAACTAAAATTTTCCCATGTGAACAAATCACAGAGTTTGTCATTCTGACCAATTCTTGATTATTTTTATTCCACAAACTACCAGTATTTAGTTTTTAATCAAACAAATGTAAGGTTGTGCTTCTAATCATAAAAGTGGAGCATTCTGTTCTCACATATTTATATTACTGAGGTCAAATTTTTTTTTTTAAACTGAGAATTTGATGCTTCTATAAAGAAAAAGAATAAGTGTGTGTGTGTGTGTGTGTGTATATGTGTGTGTGCCCACACACAAAATCTTGGAATTATATATAACCATCAAAGCAAATGTATTTAAAAGTTTTATATAAATGCTTGAAAGCACTGAATTTGTGTTAATACAGATGGATAAAACTTGGCAATGAGTCAAAAGACTTTTTGCATTCCCTTGACTAAATTTTTCCCTTTTCAGTTGATTTTCCTGGCATCCTCTACAGACATAGTGTTAGCATCTATTCCAAATTTGCACACAAATCACAAATTTCAGATAGTCTTCAAACTGCATGATTCATTTTGAAAGCATACATTTCTGTGTCTCTTTTTTTCATAAATACATGGGGGAAGTAGTGTGAAAGAGGATATGCTTTGAAAGGTATATCAAAGTTTAGGAAATTGTAAAAGAAGGAAAATTTTTGACATTCCACTAAAAAACTCACAGATCCCTTTGCAAGTCGATTTTCCCCCAATTATTTTCCCTATCTAAATCAAGAGGCTTTTAACTTTAATCTTCATACAAATAGTATATACAGAGTTTAAAATGTCAAGTAGTGCTGAGATTCTAATAGAACAATAGCTTATGCTAGCACCTACCTCTTCACCTTACTCCTACAAATGTACACCATCTTACTGACCAGAGGTAACTTTTTTCAATAGTCCTTCTGTTTCTTCTTTATTTACTTCTCTGTTACTAAATAATATACTTGTTAGCTCTTTGTTTATCAATTTTAGGTGCTATCCATTGGTAAGTAAAGGATATTTCTGACAATTATCTCCGCCTCCCCTCATCCACTCATTTTAATAAGCTCTGTACAACTTCTATTAAGTTATTTACGGTTTTTCTTATCTCATGTTTATAAATCAAGGATTATATTACAATTATGTTTCTTTTCTGTTCAACTTTTGTGGTGCTGGTGTTTTCTGACAGGTTTTAGGGGGATTTTTAGCATCACATTTATTTTTGAATTTCAGGTTATTTATCCAACATTATCCATCAGAGTCTAAAATTTGTTATTAGATTCTATTTTCTGAGCTTGCAAATTACTATATGGATTTTGTTGTTATTATTCCTTATTTTCAGTTTAACTCCTCACCTTTACCCTATCTTTGGCTAGGCAGGATATCCTCTGGCTAAATTTCCCTTAAAAAAACATGGTTCCCTTATTCTGATTATTTTTGAAATAACTCATTGAATCTATAAGAATATTTTATAACATAAATATTTTTGAAATAAGTCAAACATTTAATTCAATTCAATTCAATGTAGATGAGTCAATTTCTCAAGAACATGGTTAATATTCTGTGGGAGAGAATAGAATTTATTGAAAATGTACAGATGCATAAAATAATAATAGCAATAATAATAACTGGATTTATTTAGTTCTTAGAATGTACTACCACATGCTATGCTAAGCACTACATAGAAAAGCACTGAGTAAAAGTAAAACAAAACAAAAACAATTGTCAATTCCAAATGAACATTAGAATCCTCATTTGAATGAACATTTCTAGGGGTAGACCTCAGATACAGCATTTTATAAATTGTCAGGAAAATCTAATGTGTGGTGCAGGCACAGAATTTGAGGTCATAGGAGAACTGAGATCTACATGCCATTTCTACTATTTAATTGATGTGACATTCATTCATTGTTTTTGCTCCTTTATGCATAAAAGAAACTCTATTACCTACATCTTACAAATGTGCAAGAATTATAAAATGATACTCCCTGATAGTTCAGGTGTAGACCAGTGGATGGGGCATGGGAAAGTTCAAGTTCATGACCCAGGGCTGGGTTGGGGGTAGGGAGGAGAACAACCAAAAAAAATATACAAATAAATAAAAGTACTTTCTTCCTTTCTTCCTTAAAATATGCTTCTTCCTCTACCTTCCTCTCTTTATAAAGAATTTTATGCAGAATCTAAAATAATGATTCCTATTTATTTATTGAAAGTAAAACATATGCCAGGAACTGAGCTAAATAATATTTGCACAAAACTTTTTACTATACCTTCCAACTGTACGTAGTGGTGATAGGCTCAATTTAAATATAAAGAAATAAAGAAGAGATGTTAAATGCCTCACCCAATTTCACACACTAACAGTATTTTGAGAAAGGTTTCTAAATGACACCACTGCCACTGAAAAGCCTAGACTCTTGGACACAACATTGGCAATAATAAGCACTCAATAAATACTGGATGTTTTTATTTTATTCAGAGAACTTACCTGGATTATTGGGATATTCGGTTAAATTTATCACCACCATATGAGGAACTCACCTTGGAAATGTCCCCCTTGTCCCAACAAATGAAGAGTCCTCTCCTGTTACACTAGCAGTGTTTCCCCAAAGGATCTCTCTACCAGTTATTGAAGCTACTGGTTAAGAATCGTATTACTCTTACTGTTGAAATTTAGAAGGTCATGCAACTCAGTCTATTATCAATTGTGAAACATAGGAATTATCTGAATCATTCCTAAGAGAGAATATCAGTTAAACTCTCTGAACCTATGTTCATTTTATCAGAAAAAAATGGGGTTTATCTAAGTGATTACATTTGCTCAAAGTTTCATGTTTTCCTGTCATTTTTATCACATTATCTTTTCTATCTTACTATTAAGAAGCAATGTACCTCAGAGAATTGCAAAGTTTTACTTGATGTTTTAATGTTGACACTTAATCAATGCATTTAGACACTTTCATTTAATAACCCGGGTTTGACATACATCATGGGTATGAGTGCTAGGCCGTCAGATATTTATCATATTATTGCATCATTCTTCAGTGCAATTTAAAAATATTTTCATTTTTATTTTAGACAAAGTAATTTCCTATGGAAATGTTTTTGACAAAAAAAAAATTCAAACTGAAAAACTGAATATCATGACTCAAATTTTAAATCACACCTGCAAAACCAATGCTTC
The DNA here is from genome assembly GCA_004363575.1 of Solenodon paradoxus. NCBI lineage: Eukaryota > Metazoa > Chordata > Mammalia > Eulipotyphla > Solenodontidae > Solenodon > Solenodon paradoxus. Next base: position 418,313 of record RJWH01000231.1, on the reverse strand, counting down.
TAAGTGAAGATTAGAAATTCAAACTTATTTTTTCTAAAATTAATTTGGAAGACACCTGAAATAAATAATTCAATTCTTTTTTAATTGCCTAGTTCAAGAATAAGTATGTTGAAAACAAACTAGCTTTTGTATTCCCCAGGTTCTACACCACACATAATCGTAACTGAATTTTCACTTTATATTCAAGTAATAACAATCCAAAAGAATTATTCTTTCTGCTATAAGGATATGTATAATAAAAAATTTAATAAAATAATATTGCCTGATTTCAGAAACTAGTTTGCAGATGAATTCTTATATGTTATAAACTTTAAACATTCAAAGACTTTTTTTTCCATAAAATCCTTTTTAAGGAGAGATACAAACAGGAATGAATACAAGTAGGCAAGCAGATAGGAAGAGAGAGGAGGAAGAACTATTTTTAGTTGTTCATTTTGGTTGTCCCTCCAACCCCCACCCTGTCCCAGGTCACAAACTTAGGTTCTTGGAATGTATGTGGACTATGCCAGTCAGAGGTGATGGACTTAAACACAAGGTCACCAGGTTGCACCCTTCTCATATAATTTTAATAGTACTTGAAAACTGTATTTGCTTTTTAAAGAAATTAGAATTTTCTATCATACTTTGATATAATTTAATATTTTTAATTGCTTTATTTTAAATTGTATAAAGACACACAATTCAAAGCTGTATTATTTCTTTCAAAATTGTATTTGTCTAAGAGATTGCTTTGTTTACTTGCTCCTTTATTCTTCTGAATCATTATTGGTGTTGCAGTTAATTGTTACTTTTTAAAAATGTTATATGGTCAGTATTTAGCAAACGTGTCCTTCTATACTTTAAAAATATTATTATATTCTTCCATGATTACTTACACTTTGTTTTAAATGTCATTATTTAGTCTTCATTTCAATATCATCTTGTCCCTTTAATATTGGGCTCAAAATTTGTTACTCCTTTGAAATTCTTTCTCTGAGATATCAATCTCAGACCCATGAAGTTAAATGATAGCTTCAAAAATACTGGCAAAGAGAGAAACGTCACAAGGATAATGACAAAGGACATTTCTTGCCTTACTCTTGAGAGGAACAACTAATAATTAGCCACATTTATATCCAGAGCCAAGGCATTCGGGTCTCAGAGGAGTAAGGAGAAAGTCTCCACTTGGCAAGGAGGAATGACTCTTTCTTGCTCTGAAAATAAAGATAAATAACTCCTCTTTCTACATTCTTCTAGAGAATAGAGGCTAAAGATCAGTACTGGATTAAAATAAGGGTGGAGGCTGGTGCGGGGGCAGCAGGTAGTCGATGCTTTCTTTGATTAAGGGAAGGGCTAAGGTTTAGAAATACCGAGCTTCTCTTTTACCTCTGGGGCTGTCCTCCACTGTATATGGCTCTTCATGTCAAAATGGAGCACGTACAAAGGACCAATTCTGAGAAAACTGGTGTGTTCTATTTTAGCTCCATCAAGATAAAGATATTTTAAAAGAGGAAGTGCTTGTTAATGGCTAATACTATAGTATAGATGGACTTAGTAAGAATGAAAGACTCAAAAGTTAAGAATAGATAATACAATATGACATCGGTAGCCAAAAATTGAAAACCAAAAAAAAAAAAAAAAACCCAAAATAGGAGATATGATTCTATATAAATTCCAATATGTAAAAGGCCAGAAAAAATATGTTATATCTCATGGTAAAAGTCAAGCGAATATCAAATCAACCAAAAAGACCATATTATACACTATCACGGAGAGTATTAATCATGAAATATTTACATTAGAAATCCATGGGTTGTTTAAAAGCTAGATATATCTAGAGAAACATTAACTATGCCCATCATACAGTAAATGAAGGGTGGGTGCAGGATAAGCAAGTGTAAAATTCTGTAAAATAAACAAATTACTGAAGGAATAAGAAAATTCTAAGAAAAGGACACTGGAACTCTGGTGGAGGATGTGGTGTGAAATATAGTTTGAGATACAGTGTCAATATTAAAAAATGATTGTACCACTGTGAACAAAAGAGATAATAAATACCAATAATTAAAAATAATAATAATGAAAACAGACCTGCCCTGGTGTCTTAGCGGTTAAGTCATGGCCTCTGGCTGACATAGTCCATGACATACATGGAGGTTGGGTTGGAGGGACAACTAAGATGGAAGCTAAATAAAAAAAATACTGAACACTTGAGATTTATTTTTTGTTACTTTAACCATGTTTCTTCATTGTCATTTAAAATATCTTTTTTTATAGAGCTATCTAAAGTAAGACAAAACACTGAAATTTAGATACTGGCAAACCACATACTCTGAGTCTGTTTTAAAAAATGTAAAAAATTAGCTCTCAACCTACTGTAGATATTCACCTTGACATTTTTCTATAAATACACATAATTCCTATTTGATTGCTCTTTGTCTCTAAAAACAATTTTTAAAAAGGACTATAATATTTAACTTCTAACTTTAGAAGTTTGTGGCAATATTATGGAATACAAACCTTTCTTCAGAATATAAAAAGTAAAAATGTCTGTAGGAATAATTCTGTAATAATTACAATTGTAATGTGTGATCAGGTCATAATGCAGATTACGAACTTTAAATCTAGTATCATATTACCAAAAAAGTTCAAAAGCTTGGGAAATATAATTGAAACGTATCTGGTACACCCTGGTGGAGTAGGGTTTGGGCATGATCTACATACCTCCCAAGATCCTGAGTTCATGTTCCATGATCATTGGAAAAAACCAAGATGAAAAACTATAAAATGCTTCTTCTTCCTCTCTCTTCCTGCCTACCTGTGTCTGCTTGCTTGAATTCCTTAAAAAAAAAAAAAAGACACAGCTTTTCTATGAAGCTCTGTGCATAAAAACGCTAATAAAAATTATTAAAAAGCAAAAACAGAATCTCCCAACCCAGAAAACCTCTCCACAATGGTAGAAGAAAAAGAAAATAATTTTATTATTGAATAAACATTAAAGTCAGAATGTGATGTGCATCACAGGGCAGTACACTTGAGATTGCAAAGGCATAGAATTCTCTCTTTTTTCTACAGCTAGATACAACTGGTCACATCCAAGTGCTCAAGATAAACAATTAAGTAGTTCTCAAGTAAGGGGACCTAACAATACCATTTGTCACACATAGCTCATCTTAGATTCACTTGGTAATTAGAGCAACCATCTGTGTTAGCTAATTGGCTTTACCCAAAGGAAAAATAAATGTATCTTTATAACAGGGTGTCATTTGTGGAATCCTGTTTGCACAGAGATGCTGGAAGGTATGGGCTCTACTACTTTGATGATTATATTTCCAAGAGATGGATCCCTAGTCCTTGAGAAAGACATACCTGGGTTATTATGCTGACAAGAAACTTATTTAGCTATGAAAAGATTTACATATATTTCAGAGAGACAGAAAGAAGCTACGGTTTCTAGGTTTCAGAAGCAAATGCCCTAAGAAAAGGAAAGGGGGAGAAATCTCTTGCTTTATTTTCCACTACAGAATTAAGACTTTTGTTTTTCATTTGTTTTTGCCCATATGTATCCTAGTATGCTGTAACAAACTCACAAGGACCCTATGGGACATTTAATACTGTTAAGAAAACACAGAGATACTAGGTATCTGTTATGTTCAGTACACTCTGCTAGCTTGAGGAATTCAAAGTCTTAATATTTGTTTACACTATATTTCTCTAAATGATGCTACAATTTCGCAAAGCTCACTTTTGAGTAATAGTTTTATTAAAAAGCAGGCATCTGTGAAAATCAATGTAGGATAGGAAACAGGATGACAGCGTCTAATCTGATCTCAGGATTTGGGTTTTACTGTGTCGAACAGGTGTATATGTTAGTTAATTGTGGTTATGTAAGAATAAAATAAATATAGCATTCTCTCTTTAATTTATGTGGGCTTTTTTTTTTTAAGTAACTGTTCAATGTCCAGGAAATAAATATTTATTACGTTTTTGCATCTGTCTATCTAAACACAATTGTTAGCCATTTCTTTGTGTCTAGGTATATCATACAAAAATTATTGAAACACAAAATTTTCTCTAAACAGATAAAATTTGTGAACTGGTAGACTAATACCTGGTCTGTATAAAATTACTGTACAATATTTAAGTACAGGAAAGACACCTCCATTTGTGATTTTCCTCATAAGTTTAACGATAGAAAGATATATACTCCCTCCCACCACTGAGTGTTAAGTACATCTTCATTTGATTGGGAATATTTCTAAAAAGCATATTTTTATCTAAGTGCAAAGAACGAAAGCAAAGGCACCAAATTTAGGGTTTGTTTCCTTTCCCCTTCCCATTCCCCGGGGTCTGTTGCCATCACAGAAAAATTAAAAGTGTATTATTCACATTTATAAGTGCATGAGAATGATTTAACAAAAAAAAGTACTTTCCCACCAAAAGAAAGACATCCACCCAAAAGAGAGAGAGACTTCCTGGTCCTAGTAATTTACCCCAAAATTTGGAAAATGCTTTGACAAACTTCCCTTCATAAATTAAACAGTTATTCATGTATATAAATCTAGCAATGCTGTGACTGGAGAAAAGGATCTGATGTTAGAAAATTCTTGTGTTCAACTGGAAAAGCATAGCCCATTGCATCTCCATTCTTTAAGATATCGTGTGATAGATTATAAATTTGCAGTATAGCTAATTATCTAAGCATTAAAGGGAAAATGATAAGGAAAGAAACAAGAAAAGGCATGAGGGGATAACCTGCATACCATTGTGTGCATCTGTGTTCTATAAATACTGGATACAGGAGCCACTGCCAGCAAAGGTCACTCACTCAACTGGAATGAAACAATAGCAATGTCATTTTCTTTATCTCCTGTATGACTTTCCTTTTGTGCATTACATTTCCATCCCTCATTTCTTTTGTCTCATTTCATGTCTTCCATTATAGTGGTTTAATATGCTTATTCCCCAATCTCTATTGGCCCACATTCAAGCCATTTATTGTAGGTAATTAGCTTTAGTGTGTCTGAGCCTGTGTTATCTCTGCCTGTGCTGTTCACAGCAGTCTTTGTGAGTATTCCCTATATCAGAATTTTAGAGTCAAAATAGGATCAATGACTGTTGAGAACACTGTGACTTAATTTTTTCAGTTTCTAGCAGCTAATTGCTCTTTACACTCTTTTGATTAAAAACACAAATCCATGGAAAGTTTAATTTAAAAATAATAGGTTAAGTCAGAACAAAATTTAAGGACTAGTATATTACTGAGTTCCTAAATCCAAAATCAAATACCAAGCAATCACAAATCCTTATGTAAAATAGGCTTAAAGAGACTCTGTAGTAAAATGAAAGAAAATCAAAGAATTTGCATCTCTTTGACTAAGATAGCTTTAGCATTTCCCTAAGTTTGACTAAACTTCAGATTTCTCCTTAAAATTAGGTCCTCGAATTCCTTTTTTCTTAGGATACATTATTTAGAGAACTGAGCATGCAAATTATGTCTCTGCCCCTTTTGGATATAAATATTTTTGGAAGTCTCTTGCCTGTTTTCGTCTTTCTCAAGGACTTTGGTGTCATCCCTTTGAAATGAGCTACTCTTGGAGGTGCAGGAGGGCATTGACTTGGGAGGGAAAGAGCCTAACTTCAGGGGACTTCTTGTTCCAAGTGGTAGAGCTACCTCCTATCATGAAGGTAAGAGAAAGCTTATTTCCCTTGGTTAAAACCGGTTGACAAACACAGATGGCATCTGATCCCCACCTCATCTTAAAAACCCTAAGCTCCTTTTGTTTCTGAGGAGTTGAGTTCAGTTTGAGGGGGTCTCTCTCCCCTTCTGCATTAACCTTGAGTAAAGTCTTTCTTTACTGGTTAACTTTGCCTAAAGCAATTTTGATTTTATACCATAATACATGATAAAATATGGTTAAATACTTAAATTCATCAATTTTCTTTCATACCTTTTTTTTCCCCAGGATTGACTCTGGTTGATAAATTGGGTGGGGAGCTAGAAAACAAGAATTCAAGAGTATAATAAGGAGCTAGAAAACAAGAATTCAAGAGTATAATAATTTCCATTTCCAGTTTATATCATCAAATGTTTCATATATCAGGTTGCTAAATTATGATATATTCATAAAAGAAATTATAGAAACTAAACCAAGAAATTAAATTTAGTGTCTATCATTCTTGAATTTTTCCTTAACTCATTTGTTTCTTGACAACACATATAGGTAATATGGAAATCATATAGTCTGTATTTACACATGGCATTCTTTTTATTCTTCTTTCACATAGTACAACCCAATAAATATTTATTGAATGAAATTTAAACTATTTTTGCTATCTTTCCTTCAAAATTAAAGTCATTAAGTGCAATATTTTTTGCTGGTTCATAGTGATTGTCAAGATAGGGATTGTTTATGGGTTTAAAATGAGATTGTTGATGGATTTAGAATGCAAAGGAAGAAAGGGGTTGGGAATCAGGTAGTGCCATTGAAAGTGGAGGAAACAAGAGAGGTAGGAAAGAAGGCAGGGTTAGGCATTCACCTGCTAATAAAACGAGTATGGTATCTGTGATATCTGTCCACTATAAGTCTTCATATAAAAAATCAAATCGAGTAGAGTTGGGGATTTAAGAGACATAAAGAGAGAGAAAGCATTTTTACAGAAGGAAAAATGTTGAACTTTTTAGATGAGAAAGCAACAGAAGAGAGAAGAGATTAATACATCCTGATCAGAAAGAAATTGACCAGGATCCTGAGAAAGAAAATCTGCCACAAAAAGTGAAAGGCCTGATAAAATTGAGGGACATTTTCTTCTGATTGATTAAATTCAGTTCTGTTTATAAAAGTTCATGAGTCCCTGAAAAACAGACTGATTCTTTCTCTCCAGTACTCCCAATTTTCATATCTTAAAACATTTCCTGGAATTAAATAAAGGCTTAATAAATATTCCTGGAAGATGAATATTTTTGCTCTTTGTTTAAATCTTGAATTTCATATTAACTCTTCACATACTTATGCTTTATTTCACCAATTAGATTCAAAGTGTTTGATGACAGTAACTCTAGCAGTAACACTATATTTTAAAGTCTCAACTGACTTACAATAGCTTTTTAAGAGAGGCAATTTGCAAGAAAATTATATAACATAATGCATTTCTTGTTTAGTCAAAAGACTGAGAATGATAAACACGACTGAAATCTTTTAAAAGCAAGTATATAACAAATGTGAGAATATGTTATGTTCTCAGACTCATTTTTTAAAAATTCTTCTTTTTGAGGGATTTTTATGGGGAGAAATGCCAGCATAATACTTACATTTTTAAATTATATAGAATTCATGCTTACCAATGGAAAAAAATTGTCAAAATTTTGAAATTTGTTATTTTTAGCATTTATTTATAATTTCTAAGGATCAATTACTTTTGTAGATGATAATAGCTTGTTGGTATTTTTAAATAAAATATAGAATAGTATCAAAAGTTTACTCTTTGTAAATGTTTGAATAGAAAACCCTGGAAAAGAGAAATATGTGCCATTTTATTAGTAAGTCAGTAAAGTCAAAATAGGGAAAGCTACATCTATCAAAAATTCTCAGTTACTAAATAGTTTGTCTTTTAATTGAATATCTTTTCAATAATATATAAGGGGAAAATAATTCTGGAAAAACTTCTAGAAGCATAAGAGCAATAATTAAAAGCGATTTTTACCTTAGAGTCAGAAATACTCCTCCATCAAGATAGAGGTTTAGAGAACAAGTACCTTTATTGTGGTAGGAGAAACAACATTGCCACCTGCTGATATAAAAAGAAATTGCAAACTAGGAAAAGTGTGTGTGTGTGTGTGTGTGTGTGTGTGTGTGTGTGTGTGTGTGTGCGTGTGTGTTCCAATAAAAAAAAAGAAAGACCCTGACTTTTGGAGTCAGAAATAGCTGGATTCAAGTCCTATCTTTGACATGTACTAGATGTTTGACTTTCAAAACTTAATTTCTCTGGGCTGGGCTTTACTTGTCTCACATGTGAATAACTGATAGGATTATAATGATAATTTTTTAAAAAGGAGGTGATACAGATTTCCCCTACTATCTAAAAGTGATATTCCAGCAAAGCTTCTCCTAAGCCATATGGCATAAAGCAAAGAAGCAATTACCATTAGTCTACATGGTATTTGAGCACTCCTAGCCTCAAAATAACCTACCAAATTTTATCAAAAAGCACACAAAATCTAAAATCACACTAAAGCATTGTAAAAAACAGGAATCATATAATAGACTCATGGCATGTATAGATTAATTACCAGAGAAGTTTCTAGGTGCCACCCTTGCTTTTGAGTTCACTGCTGCGTGAGGGTTCACTTCAAAATAAATACTAAGTGCTATTTTCCTTTTCACTTTTTTCTTAAAAGCTAAAATCATCTTGGACTTCTTTCCATAGGAAAAGAAGGTATTATTGTAGGTTCGATTGTTTTTGTTATTTTGTGAAAGTGGCTAAGCCAAACTTTAAAAAAGCACATTCCCTCATAACCAATAGATAAGCAATAACAAATATTTTCAATAAGCAATAACAGCCTCATTTTTAATAGAACTACCTGATCACTTCTATATTTTTTAATAATGTGATTTATAAGTAGGGATATCCAACAGGTTTTTCTGATTATAATTTTCAGACTTCAAATTACCTGTGAGAGATATGGTTCTTATCAGCACATCGTTTACTCAGCTAATAAAAAGAAAATAAATAATAGGTTATTTAATCTAACCAATTCGAAAACAGGATATTTATGAGAAAAAAAAGAGAATTTTAAAAAATGAGACATGTTTTAATAGAGTGATTTTTTTTTCTTTTTCTTGGGCAAGTTTCTGCTTTGCTGACAACCAGCACAAAGACCCTTCAGAGTATTTCGTTACTGGGATGGCAGGTGGTCCAATGTTTCCACGGCCTTTGAAAGCGTTCCAGAAATAACTGAGGAGCACATGCCAGGATGTCTTTGCTTTATGTCTATCAGTGTCCTTAGCATCTCCAGTTAGTAATATCTAATAAATACTATTTTCCTGATCAGAATTGCTCACACTGCCATCATCACCTGATACCAAGAACTTAACCCAACTGCTTTCAGATATAGTATCATGATGACATTATTACTGAAGTAGTTAACTAATGCAGAAAGAAAGAATTTATCAATTAGTATTCTCTATTTTATTTTTTTCTGAAAGAGACTTGGGAAAATTTAAAAACAGCTGAATTTTTCTTTTTGCTTTTTCCATTACCTAGGAAATTTCCCCCAAATCTCTACCTCATCCAGGAGAACATGAGCTTATATCAAATGATTCCCTTGTAATATAGCAACCCTCAAAATTATCTCATTATTCCTTCTGTCTACTTTGCTTTCCAACTAAATTTTCATTCCCTAAAAGATCAGAATTAAAATAAGAAAACATAATTAAATGACTAGCAACAAAATGTGACTCATGCTCCTTTGATGATCTGAAATGTGTTTGCTTGTATTCAAATATTTCCAACTCTGACTTCACTTTAGAAACACCTAGAAATTTAAAACATGGATATAATTGATCTTGAATGGAACTTGTTAACTTTTGCACTTTTTATTGCAGTAAGTCTATGTTACAAATTAAAATAAACTCATATGTGTGAGTTCGCCATATGTGCAGTTTCCTCTTTCCTCAGATATATATTAAAACAACCAAGCCTTCACCAAATGACCAAATGTTATTCACCATTGTCCAGTGGACTCTGGCACCACTTACCAACCCTCCACCACACCACACCCCCTGTCCCATTTTCTATTGGTAACCTCAGTTCTAGACCCTGATGTTTTTGTCTACACTTTTTGGTCATGAGCTGTTGTGTCTCTATTGCCTCTGTGCCTGGCTTTTCTCAGTATTTGTTTCTGGAAAATAGGTGAATTCCTAGGTGCTCTGTGGGGAAGACATGAATCTCACTTCTACCAGGTCTCCATCTGGACTGGAAGTCAAAATATTTTGATAGGTTTTCACTCTGTTTGTAAAATATTTGAAAATAACGTTTGATAAAGGAGTTTTTCAATTAATAACATATAAAGGACTCAACTTATAAATCATTATATTGAAAACTGGACAATAATTGGAATAGATTTTCTGTTAAGTTATACATATAACAAATAAGCACTTGATGACATCATATACATACTGGTCATTGAAAGGGCTAGAAGCAATGATAATTCAGTAGCAAGGAGTACACATAAAAGCAGATCTTGCTTTCTAAAAACCACTCCTAATGAAAAAAGAACTGGAAATCTCTGGCAAAAACATCAGGATTCAGAGCAACACTGCTAACTGAGGATTCAGGAATTGGGCCACAGCAGAGCGAGTGGCCTATAGGAAAAACAGGCTTTCTCAGGAAATACAAAAGCAACAGAGAGCCCTCCCAGCAGGACCTGGACTTAGAGTTGGGGGAGAGTCTCTTGGTGCAAGCAGGAAGGAGGACCAGTGACCCAGTGGTTTGAACGGGAGACCAAGCAAGGAAATTACATTGGGTGCTGCCATAACCAGAAGGCAGCTAGAGAAAACCACATCCTCCACCCTCTAATCATACAGTCCCAGAGTCACAGATACTACCCATAGGGAATCTGGCCAAGAGGCTGAAAGCGGGAAGAAAGTCTCCCAGAGGGAGAAACCATCAATATAACCCACCAGTGCCACCCACTTTGCCAACCGCAAAGTGGTCAACAAATCCAACCACTGGTAACACCACGTAACACAAGAAACCCCAGTGTTCAAACCAAGATACAGGCTTCTCTTGTGCAAATTGATAACCTACACAAGGCCATCACTGCAGGGAAACCCAATCCACCAAAACATAAACAGAATGGCAGAGAAAAGAGAGAGAGCTATACGCAAATTGATGGACACAATTAAAACCCAGGGGGATATCTGATAATGAATTTAGGGTAAGAGTGATAAACATACTCATAGAAATCAAGAAAATGATAGAGGAAGAAAAAGAGAACAGAAGAGATAGAAATGAAGCAAAATATCAAAGAAATGAAAAACACGATAACTGAGCTAAAGAACTCAATAGAGGGACTCATGAGCAGGATGGATGAAGCTTCCAAAAGAATGAGTGAACTAGAAGATAAGGCGGAGGAATGCAGTCCAGCAAACCAGCAAATAGGTAAAAGAATGCATAGAAATGAAGACAGCATTCCAGGCCTATGGGATAACATCAAAAGGAACATTTGCATTACAAGGGTCCCAGGAGAAGAGGATGAAGAAAATGGGACAGAAGCTGTATGAAGAAATAATAGCTGAGAACATACCCAACCTGAAGAATGAAGCAAACCTCTAGATGCAGGACGCACATAGCATTCCTAATAAAAGAAACCCAAGCAGACCTACACCTAGACACATTGTCATCAAAATGTCAAAAATGCAAGATAAAGAAAGAATCTTAAAAGTAGCCAGAGAAAAACAAGTCACATACAAAGGAGTCCCCATGAGCTTGTCTGTGTATTTCTCAAATGAAGCTCTACAGGTCAGAAAGGACTGGCATGATATATTCAAAGTGCTGAAAGAAAAGGATTTCCAAGTTAGGATATTGTACCCTGCAAGATTATCATTCAGAACTGAAGGAATTATAAAAATCTTTTCCAGTAAGTAAAAGTTAAAGCAACTTATCACCACCAAATCAGCTCTACAAGAAAAGCTAGAGGACCTTTATAAAGTGTAAAGACACCCCACTTAAAAATTGTAAAACAGCAAACTAGAAAAAGTGGGGAGGAGGAGAAGAGAATAAAAATGTGAATGGTTAGAATGAATGAAAGACTAATTGCCTTTCAAATAAAAACAGGAAATAAACATAGAATTCTTAATTCTAATATCAGGGTAACCTCAAAATTCATCTCCATGGAAAAAGCAAAGAAGAAAACAAAAAGGGAAACCAATCAAAACATAACTACACCCAACCCACCCAAGAAGAGAAAGAGAAGAACAAAGGCACTGTCTGGAACAACACAGAGAAGACAAATTACAAAATGACAATAAACAGCTAAATATCAATAATCACCCTAAACCCTAATAGACTGAACTCACCAGTCAAATGACACAGAGTGGTCAAGTGGATGAAAAAACATAACCCAACCTTCTGCTGCATTCAGGAAGCTTGCTTTCTTTAGAAAGATAAAAACTCAAAGTCAATGGTTGGAGGAAAGTCCTACAGTCAAATGGCAAGCACAGTATAGTACTTATCTCAGATAAAGCAGACGTCTATTTAAAAAGCAAAACAAAAGACAGAGATGCACATTATATTATGATTAAGGGGTCAATCCAACATGAAAGCATCATGCTTATTAACATATATGTACCAAATCAAGGAGCATCAAAATATTTTGATCAAATATTATTAGAACTGACAAGAGACATTGACAATAACACTAGTATAATAGTAAAAGACTTCAACACCCCACTTAGAATAATGAACAGATCAACCAGGCAGAAAATTACCTGGAAAACAGAAACTTTGTATGACTATTTGAAGCAGTTAAGTCTAATAGATGCATACCAAATCCTACATCCAACAACTACAGATTTCACTCTGTTCTCCAATGCATGAAACATTGTCAAGGATAGATCACATGTTATGACACAAAACATGTCTCAACAAATTTACGAAGACTGAAATCATGCCAAGTATCTTTTCTGACCACGATGACTTAAAACTAGGCATCAACTACAAAAAGAAAGTGGGAAGACCCCAAATAAATTGATAATTAAGCAACAGGCTTCTGAATGACTCTTGGGTAAGAAGGGAAATCAAAGAGGAACTTAGAAGATACTAGGAGGCCAATTAGAATGAATATATAAGCCAACAGAATGTGCGGGATGTAGCAAAAGCCATAGAAAAAGGGAAGTTCATCACACTCCTGGCTTACCTAAAGAAACAAAGAAAATCACAAATAAAAATCTAACCCTACATTTAAAACTAGAGAAAGAAAAATAATTGAAGTGAAAAATCAGTAGAAGGCAGGAAAAAATAAAAATTCAAGCAGAAATAAATGATATATAAAACAAAAAGTCAATCCAGAAGATCAATGAAACCAAAAGTTCTTTGAAAAAAGTAAACAAAATTGACAAACCATTAGCCAGGCTCACCAAGAAAAAAGGAGAGAAAACTCTCACAACTAGAATCAGAAATGAATGGGGAGAAGTTGCAACAGATACCACAGAAATTCAAAACATCATAAGAGACTACTGTAACAGCTCTATGCCAAAAACATGGGCAACTTTGAGGACACTGACAGATTTATACAGTCTATCAAGACTGAACCTAGAGGATTTGGAATACCTGAACAGTGCCATACAAGTATAAAAATTGAAGAAGTAATCAAGAGAGCAATAAAGTCCAGGACCAGATGGCTTTTCTAATGAGTTTTACCAAACCTTCAGAGAATAATTAATACCTATTCTTCTCAAACACTTCCAAAATATTGAAGAACAGGGAGCACTCCCAAATACTTTCTATGAGGCTAACATCACACTGATACCAAAAGCTGATAGAGACGTCACCAAGGAAGTCAATGGAGAGAAACTGAATGCATTTCCTTTAAGGTCAGGAAAAAGGCAACACTACCCACTCACACCATTGCTGTTTAACATCAGCCTGGAGGTCTTAGCCAGATCAATTAGACAAGAAAAAGAAATAAAAGGATTCCAAATTGGAAAGGGAGAGGTCAAACTATCATTTTTTGCAGATGACATGATTATATATATATATATATATATATATATATATATAAACCAAAAACAGTTGTCAAAGAATTACTATAATTAATGAAAAATATAGTAGTGTCAGGATACAAAATCAATGCATAAAAATCTGTTGCATTCTTACATGCAAAAACCACACTAGAAGGAAATGAAATCTAGGAAACCACACCATTTAAAATAGAAATAAAATGGATCAACTATCTGCAATATATTTAACAAAGGAGATAAAAGATATATACAATGAAAATTATAAATTGTTCTTAAAAGAAATAGCGGTAGATGAAAAGAGATGGAAAGACATCCCTTGCTCCTGGTTGGGAAGAATCAAAATCATTAAAATAGTCACCTAAATAATAGTTACCTAAATCAATCTACAAATTTAATGCAATCCCCATTAAAACCCCATTGACTTATTCCCAGAAAACAGAAAAAAAATCTTAAAATTTATATGGAACAACAAAAGACCTCCAATAGCCAAAGCAATTATGTGGGAAAAAAATGAATGTGGAAGTATTACAATCCCAAACATTGATCTATACTAAAAAGCAATTGTGGTCAAAACAGTATGGTACTGGAACAATAGTAGAGACACAGATCAGTGGAAAAGAAGTGATTTACCATAAACTGACTCACTCATGTACAGTCAGTTAATCTACAACTAAGGAGCCAAAAGCATACAATGGAGAAAGGAAAATTTTTTCAGTAAAAGGTGTTGGGATAACTGGACAACCACACACAAAACGATGAAGCAAGATTGTGCTCTAACACCATTCACAAAAATTAACTCAAAATGGACTGGAGACTTGGACATAAGACAGAAACCATGAAATTCTTGGAAGACAACATAGAAAAGACATTCCATGACATCAGCCTTAGGGAGACCTTTGGGGACTCAAGTCTAGAATCAAGGGAAACAAGAAGGAAAGTCAAATGCTGGGACTACATCAAACTACAGAATTTCTTCTCAATGAATGAAAACATCACCAAAACAAAAAACAACCTACTAACTGGGAGAAAATATGTGCATTTCATATTTCTGACAAGAGTTTAATATTGAAAGTATGCCGAGAACTCATAAAACTCAATAAAAGAAAAACAGGCAATCTAATCAAAAAATGGGAAGAGGAATTGGTGAGACATTTTTCCAAAGAGGATACACAAATGTCCAACACGCACATAAGATATTCCTACTTCTGGCTATCAGGGAAACGCAAATGAAAACAATGAAATATCACCTTACAACTGAGAGACTATTCTCCAAAAGTCAGGAAACAACAAATCTTGGCCAGTATATGGAAAAAGGGAAGCCTTTTACACTGCTGTTGAGAGTGCAAATTGGTGCAACCCTTGTGGAAAACAGTATGGATATTCCTCAAAAAGTGGATAAAGAAGGTGTGATAAATAAAATACACAACGGAATACTACACAGTCCTTAGAGGAGATGAAATTCTGTTACTTGAATCAACATGGATGGATCTAGAGGGCATTATGCTAAGTGAAATAAGTCAAAAGAAGATAGATATCAGACGACCTCACTCATAGATAGAATGTGAACAGACCAAACAAAGGAATAGACAAAACAAAACCAACCCTCGGACATTTGCACTAGAGCTGACATCGCCAGTAGAAAATGGGATGGGGGTTGGGGGGCTAGGGAGTGTGGTGTGGTGGAGGGATGTTAAATAGTGCCAGAGCCCACTGGACAATGATGAAGAACACTTGATGATTTGGTGGAAGACAAGGTGTGTTGACATATATCTGAGGAATGAGGAAACAATGTATGGTAGAACTTATGCTTATGAGTTTATGTTAATGTGCAAAATAAAAGTTACTTCATTAAGAAAGTTTTAAAAAAAAAGATAAATTTTACAAAATATTGAAAAAACTTTCATTCAGAATGGATTTTCATATATGTCCATCTTCTTTGTAGTATGTTTGATTTTGATTCTCAAATTTATCTAACTTTTATATTGCCACATGTACTTTAGATGTCATGTTAAGAAACCACTGCCCTGTGAGCTTTTGTGGCCTAGTGTTTTATACAATTAATTAATTTATTTAAAGATACATATAGGAACGAAAGCTAGGCAAACAACAAGAGAGAAGAGGAAGTAGTACTCTTTTTATTTTGTTATTCACATTGGTTGTTCCCCCCAGGTCCAGGTCTTGAACCCATGACCTTGGGATGTATGTGGGACTGATCCCAGGAGTACTAGAACACTAGGCCATCAGGACATTCCTATGGCCTAACATTTTAAATCAGGCACAGTCCCCATATATCCGAAGGCTCCTGGTTCAAGATCTGGGACTGGAGAGATAACCAATAATGAACAACTGACTAAAATAAAGTTTTTCTTCCTCCTCTCTCTTCCAGCCTGTCTGCCGGCTTACCTTCATTCCTGTCTGTAAGATTCCTTTAAAAAAAAAAAAAAAAAGAAAGAAACCACTTCCTAGTCCAAGTTCATTAAAACTGACTCCTATATTTGTTTCCAAGTCTTGCAAGGAGTCCACATTTAGTTCTTACCTGAGGGCCTATGATTCATTTTGTTGTAATTCATTTTGATGTAATTTTGTATGGTGTAAAATAAGGATCTAATTTAATTATTTGCATATGGAGAAATTATATCAGTTAATAGAATTACATGAACATATTTAGATAGTCTTTGATATTTACCCATGTAATTACCTTTACCTTTTCCAGTATTTCTTTAGTACATGATTAGAATTACCATCTAGTGGTCATTTCTTCTCAGCCTAAAAGACATTTCTTGTAAGGCAAATCTGCTAGAAGCAAATTCTTTCAGTCTTTGTTTATTTGGGAATTCTTTATTTGCTGAATAATTTATAATAAAAAATTTTCTTTTAGCTATTTGTTTCACCTTTTGTTTCTGATAAGAAGTCAGCTCTTATTTGTTTTCTCACTGTATTTAAGTGGATATCCACTTACTGCTTTCCAAATGGACTCTGTCTTTGAATATGATGGGTTTAGTTGTGAATATCTTTGTGTTCATCTCCCTTGGAGTTTAATGACTTTCTTGAAGTTTAATGACTTTCTTGGATGCCTAGCTTGGTAGTTTTGTGTCACACTTTCTTCAAATATCCTTTTGTCTGTTCTTCCTTTCTCTACTCCTATTTATCTCATATTGCTGTTTGATGGTGCATCTTAGTCTATGAGCCTTTGCATTTTTATCTATTCTTTACTTCTAATTTCCAGAAAGGATAATTTATTTTGAACTTTTACTGATTCTTTCATCTGCCATTTATAATCTGATGTCGAGTCTCCCTAGTGGATTTTTCATTTAAATTACTATACTGTTCAATCCCAAAATTCCTTTTTTCTTTTTTCATAATTTTTCACTGATATTCTCTTTTCAGTGAATTGCTATATTTGCATTTTCATCTACTTCTTTAAGAATGGTTTTCTTCAGTTATTTGAGCATATTTATAAGAGCTGTGTTGAAGTCTTTGCATGCTAAAACTAACAACTAGCGTCCTTCAAGAGAAGTCCCATTGACTAACTTTGGGTAATGATTTCCTACTTCTCTATACACTTCACTTTTTTGTTGTAGAATATACATTGTAGAAACATGAATTTTTATTTTCTCTGAGGGAGTCCAGATATTCCTGTTAAACCTGTCTGCTGGATCTGCATGTTTCAACCAGTTATTTCAACCTCACCTAGCTGCAGCAAGGACCACGGAAATTGCTACTGTCTGGGAAAATGTTCAGGGGGCTTGGGTTTTACTATGCTTCGCTTCAAATCAAGTCAACCTCCTCTACCAGCAAAAATGATGCTTTTCACAGCCTGCTCCAACTCTCTTAAAACTACCATGATGACAGATTTGGTGAGGTAATGGGATATCCCTAGATTAAACTAACAGACACTCTTTAATTTTCTTACTCTAAGTCTAGTATTTTTTTCATGAATAAATGTTTCTTTCTCTTTTTTTTTTTATATGCCATTTTTTAGTTTGGAGAGTACTTAAATTGCTGTTTTTAAAAATATTGCCTACTTTACATTTGGGGAGAGAATTTGATGAGCTCCATACTTCACCATTCCAAATGTTCTGTTCAATATATCAGGTTTTCATGTGTATATACTGATACTGGTACTGATAGGAATTTATATATATATATATCAAGTGTGAAAGAATTCCAAACATTATTCCCCAAGATTTCCATCCCCTAACTTCATCAATGAAACACTTATCTAGGTACGGTGGTAAAGGAATTTTTGTGATGTAATTTAGTTTATGGACCTTAAAAAGGGGAATTTATTCTGGGTCGTTCAGAGTGGTCCAATAATGCTACAAGGCCTTAAAAGCAGAGATTTTATTCATCTTTTTAAAGGAGAGAATTTTATTCAGCTATAAAGATGCAACTGTTTTGCTCCTTGTTTTAGAAGAAGATGGGAAAGAGTGGAGGTTAGAGAGATTCAAATTGAGAGGATTTGACTTGTCTTTGCTGGTTTTGAAAATAGATAAAATGCAGGGAAGGACAGGAGCCAAGAAATGTGGGTAGCTTCTGGAAGCTGAATATGACCTTCAGACACTAGCCAGTAAGAAAACAGAGGTCCTATAACCCAGTGAAATTGAATTCATCCAACAACCTGAATAATCTTGTAAACAGATTCAGCCCCAGAGCCTCCAAAAAGAAACACACCCTTGACTACAACTTAATTTCAGACTTGTGAAACCTGGAGCTGAGAAGCAGCTGGACCACACTGCTTGTGATCTCTACTACTGTGAGAATAAAGAAAAAAGTGAGTGGGGTGGTGCTGTTTTTTGATGTTAAATTTGTAGTAATTGATCATGCCAGCAACAGAAAATCAATATTTCAGAAATGGACAAATATATTCTGGATAATTAGAACCAGGCATCTCACTATTAGAGACAAGATTTACAAATGAAAAAGGTTAGCATGAACTCCATGGTATTAGATTAGTTAGGGCTCTCTTTAAAAAAGAAAGTCAGACAAGTTAAATCTCATCTAAAAATAAAAATTTAGGGTGTCAATTCTTAAAGATAACTCTTATAATAAAGTTAAATTAATTTAGGTAAAAATCAAAATGTTTTGATTCAATTTACCCATTCAATTGTTCTAAAATAAGCTGTCTTATTTATTTTTGTTCACACACATGTAATGTATAAGTTAACTGTTTTGGGTATAAAAATGACTGATAGAACCCAAATGTGTTATAGTGAGGCATTGCATTCATTCTAATTTCTTTAAAAATATTGTACTGAGTATTTTGATAACTTATGATGAACTAAAAATAACAATTTCAAGACACATTTACTTTGCAGTGTCAGTTATTTTATAACCATTTATCTCCAACACATATATTACCCATATAAATCTTACATATCCATCTGTTATACATGAATACTATTGTGTAAAAGAATGCTAATGCATTATTATATATATATAATCTATATATATTGAATTAAATACATCTGTTAAGATACCAGAAATCATCAGGTAATTAAATTATATTAACAAGATAAAAGTACACTCATTTTTCCCTTTCAAAACCACAAACTTTATGTATATCTACAGAGGAATCATATTTCAAAATATATTGTATTTAAGTAAAATTAAACATGTAAAAATATAAAACATTCTGATTTAATAAAAATGTGTGCATACTTTAATTGTTTACAATAAAGAAAATATCAAAAGGAAACAAAGCTAAATTTTTATTTACATTTTCTCTAATATACCTAGCAAATCAAGTACATACAGTTCCTGACATCTATAAGAGTTTTACCTTCATATTTCCTGCCATTAAGAAAAACTGAACATTAAAATAAGCTTTAAGACATTCAATTATGTACAAAAATCACCATAGGTAAGCTCAAATTAACTTAAAAATCTTTACAATTATGAAAAAATACGTGTTATGTCAAAATCTTCTCTAAAAGTAGCATTAATACCAATATAATTTAGATGAATCCAAAAATATAAACAATGTTTATAAATTACATAGTGTCAACACTGCCTTAAGAAGGCATTCTTTTGTAAATATAAGTAGGTAATAATAGGACTTCCTTCAAGTGTCAAAATTATTTTTACTTTAACTACATTCATTAAAAATTTGTAAAAAAAATATCTTCTTATAAAAGTGAGTATACTAAATACAATGAAATCTTTAATACCTAAAAATCATTAAGCATGCTAACTAGTAATTCATTCATCAAACTATTTCTGTGTGTGGAATGATATTTTTCTTCTCTCTAAAGTAAGTGGCTTTTTACTAGCATGTTTTTATAGTTATCTTTTCTCCTTGGCATTGTTTCACAGCTCTATCTTCAGGTTCTGACATTTTACAGATATTTTTCTATTTCATTCCGTTTCCACATTAAGACAGAGAAAACCTGAACTCGCCTGTTAACCCTGGGTGTAACAGGAAGCAACATTTGAAATGCTGGTTGGGTGGGAGTAAGATTGCTTCTGAAATGAGGTATCACATGTTTGTTTCTTCCTATATTATATTGTCTCTTTGGTTGCTATGAATTTCCTGTATCCCAAATACTTGTTATTTTTTTTCTACCTATCTTACTGTTAACCACTCTAGTGTTTATGTTCCTGATAGAAGCAGGTCTGTCTCTGATTCCAGACATTTCCTTCTCTAATTCTCCCATATGCAAGTGTACTTACTTGCCTAACTCGTAACTTATTATTTTCTGCATTTCAACGTATAAATACTTCTAGTTCTTGAATCATCCTTGGCCACAGACTATCACCAAGTATAATACCTTAAATTTTGTGAATTACTAGTGGTCCTGATATTCTAATACCAGGTCTTTGCTGTTTATTCTTCTGATCACAGTGTATATAACATTCTGCATGTAAAAACTGACAGGGGGAAAGCTGATAATAAATCTTATCAAATGAATTATTTTATGAAAATTTCAACAATGAATTTCAACAATTTTCTTAACCTGCAAAATTTTTGACCAGGCAGAAGTTTTCTTCCTGATAGTCACAGATCTATTTCCTTCATATTCTCATTAGATAAATTTGACATAGGTCTGACTGAATAAACGGAGTGTTACCATTATTATACAGGTGAAATACTTTATCTTTCCAGTAATTAGTCATGTAAAGAGCAGAGTTTAATGTTTCAATCAAACAACAATAATACTTGCCTACTAAAAGCAGGAGACTATTTTAGGTGCTTAAATTATGTACTAAGTGATCAGTTTTTTAAATGAGAAAAATTAAAGTAACGAGTATATAAACCATAATAAATCATTCAATAAGAAATTTTTTCATGTCTATTTGGCACTTTTCTTTATTAAAGCTGGACCCTCATTCAGAAGACATGCAATTGAATAATACTAACATTATCGTAAAAGATAAGTGTTAAAATCAGCAATCTCAGCTAATTGCCTTTTGAGATAAAATAAAAATATGTATATATGATGGTGATATTTCTGTATTCATTGTATACAAGGGATCAAAAAAGATAGTCCGTATTCTACTAGCTCAATTCTGATAGTCTAAAAGACTAGTATGTGTAAATTTAAAAACAAATATCATTTAGCAGATTTCAAATTCATGAGCTTTTGATAAGTCTTAAAAATCATCACATAAATTTGATTATTACAATTTTTAAGCTATGTATTTTCTAAATGAACCCAAACTGTTGTTAATGATAATTAAAATAAGACAAGTTGTAAAAAGAGTTGAGACGTATTTTTTGTTTTCAAAATGTGAACTTTTAACTAACTGCTGGGTTCCCCCTCCCTGGTTTTCATTTATTAGTCAGGAATTTCATAGCTACACAATGGGAAATAAGTGTATGTGTCTGTGTGTGTGTTTGAGGTTTTTGGTGGCTCTGAAGGCACAAATCAGATTCTCACATTAAAACAAAAACAAAACTCTGTACATGTACAGAAAATATATTTAATCAGAAAATATCAATATTGAAAATATGACTGTCCGTACTGTGCAGATAATGCTGTAACGGCAAGGTTTAGTCTTACAAATGGAGGAGGTCGATTTTCCAGCTCTAAAATAGCTTCCTTTTCTACTTCACCCTTCATTTCCTGTTTTGTTGAGATCACTTTCTACTGAAATAGTGGTCACAGTTGCATTTTGACTTTGAAATGATACATCTGTGTCTGATGGTGGTGGCTTGTACAAGAAAACTGCAAGTCCATTGAAGAAAATGGTGATAATTTTACAAGTAACACCTAAATATAAAACAAAAATCAATCATACATTAAGCCTTTGTTATAAACATTAGTTCTCATTGAGAAATTCTTTACAAATAGAAACTCACAACTTTAAAGAGGATTACATAGACATTAGAGTTTTATGTTTAATTTTTTTTTAACTTTGAGAGGAGACTCTTCAATAAAACGTTTGTATACAACTCAATGAACTAGCATTTATTTTCTTTCTAAACTATAAGAATGCACAGCAATCATTCTATTCTTTGTGATTATACATTCCTGTAAAATAAGTATTGCTACAACGAACATCACACCATTTTTTTAACTTTACTAACACAATACCATATCTACTAAAAATTGCAAGCAACTAAAGGTCAATTATAAAGAAAAATTTCTGACAATGCCCTTGAACCTGAAAAATAAATTGCAGGATTGTTATGTCTATGATGAAAAATAAGTCTAAAAATAAAAAAGGGTCTTAATTTCTTAGGAGAAACTCTCTGAAAGAATGTCACATTCAGTACTCACCTAAATTTAAAGTATCAACTAAAAATACAAAACATTATATTCACTTCACACTTTATGAACTTTAATTTGTTTTCAAGAGCTATTTTTGAGCAGTAAAGGACTTTAAGTGTCAGTCAAATACATTAAATGGTCTCATAATGCAGTTTTTGCAGTAGCTAATTTCTTAATCATTAATATTTACTCAAAAATATATATTTGCTTATTGGTAAAAATCATTATAGATTTATATAAAAATTACAAAAATACTACTGTTACAATGTTTTTGAAAAACTTAAAAGGTATATCTGCATTGAGGGAAAAAATCCCCACATCCATTAGAGTGAAAAAAAGGAATAATTCATTATCTTTGCCTCTTGGTCAAAAGATAGTTAATTAAATTTTAAACCTAAAACCAAACAGAATCAAAAGTGATTTTTAGCAAATAAAAGTAGTGAGATTAACTTTGCCTATTCTAGTCAATATTTATCTCCAACATTTTTAATTTATGTATTTATTTCTTCAGTGGATATTTTATTACTGTCATAAATTATGACACATACTCTGGGTTTAAACATATCTAAAAGTAATAAACTATCTTGCTACATGGACCAAAATAATCACAAATTATGTAACTATATGTACTTGTATATATTTTTATCCCAGATTTCTATTTTTAAATATTCTAATTTCTTAGGTAGTATTTTGAAATTTCATCTTACCATTACAAACTACATGCATTGCTCTACTTCTTCAACATTAAACTTAACTTTCATTTATTGTTCAACCAAGATTACACAAGATGGACTAACAAAGGCAAGAAGGGTTAAACATCATGGCTAACTTTTTAAACTATAAAAATGTTTCTTGGAATAGTGGTTAGATCAATCACTTCCAAAGGAGCACAGGTCACATACCCCTGGGGGTCAAGTCCCAGGTGGGCGTGTGGGAGGGCAGGGTTTGGGGTGAACAACTGAAAAAATAGATAAATTGCTTCTTTCACATTTCTCTTTCTGCCTCATGCCTGCCTACTAGCATTATTCCTGCCTGTATCTCTCCTTGAAATTTAAAAAAAAAAAAAAAAAAGTTTCAATGTACATTTGAGCCAAAGGATACTTACTTCCCCACCTTTTTAGCTCTATGTGTTTCCTGCAGCCTGAGTACCTAGATGTCAATCATACCAAAATTTCTCAGAATTTTCTTCTAACTTTTTGTTGAACTTTCAAAAAAAGGAGCAGTTTAACAGTTTGAGGTAAGTTTTTTAATTTAATTTTATATGCGATATAATAAAGGTTTTTATAATATTTCTCTATTAATATAATTATGTATAGAATTATTATTATATCTATTATACATAATAGATATAATTCTCTATATAATATATAATGCTATTTTTTCTACTGTAAACTGAATCTTGCTGATTCCCATTAAGCCTTTCACAACATGCTATGATAACTGATCTCTGCTTTAGGACTACAGGATAACCCAATAATATGGACTGAACATTCCAAAGCCTCAGTAACAATAAGTTTCTTCTCTTGACAATATAAGTTTACTCAAAAGCTATTAAGAAGTCACTACTTACTTATGGCCACTAACATATGAGCCATCTTGATGTTATTATAAACCCAGCAAGCTCCTTTAGTTCCACATTCATTGATATCCCAGAGAGCACATGTGCTGTCTATTGTGAAACCAAATATAATTGGTCCAGGTATTGTGCCTAGAAGAATTATATGTAAAATATACATAGGTAAATATTACAATCTGTTGTTATATATATTTATATGCAGTTATACAAATATTTTACATAAATTAGAAAGAGAATATTAATAATCTGTTTTCATGCAAAACAATTATTTATGCATAATAACATGGATATAAAGAAATACAGATAACATTCTAAAGTAATTATAATTATATATTTCTAATCAATTAAAAAAATTATTTTAATAACTTCTGATATATATTTGGTTAACATTTAGTTAAGTAAATATTTTAATTTACTGCTTTTCTAATTTAATCTTTGAAATTTGCTATTACACTTTCAAAAAATCAAAATATTCTTGATTCACAAAATTAGTCTGCTGAACTATATACAGTATACGTGTTACGTGCACATGTATACATAAATGAGTGTAGATGTTTACATTTACACACTGACATGTATGTGCAGGCATGAGAGTAAACATGTGAACACACATACATTTATTTATACAACATTTCTAGGAGTGTTATCTCAAACAGACACACACCCTTCCCCCAGCATGAGGTAAGTCATGGTAGCACTAAAATGTCACAGCATTAGGAAGATTGCAATTGTTACAATCAAATATATGATTTGAAATGATATATTTTAAAGGTTTCAGCTACAGTCTGCCTATTCTTTCATGATCCTGAAGTATGATATAGTCAATGAGCACTGGACTGAGACTAGGAAGACAGTGTTACTAGTCTTGTTTTCACCATAATTTATTTTGGCAATAGATTTTATATAAACAGAAAAAAAATTCTTACTATGCTTTATTAAAAATGTGTTGATGATCATAGTTTATATTTCAAATAATATGATATATTCTTTAAGGTTATATTTGTAACAGAATTAGAAACAACAATTAACCAGTCAGGCAGGTGAAGAGTAAAATCATTATTATATTATGTGACATATAAATAACACTGCATCTTGAATATTGGAAAAGAATTTGTTTCACTGACAATTATATAGTATTCCATTTCATTTAAATGGATTATTGTACTGGCACATCTCATAAAGAATAAATAAATATTGTGAATGAACAAAAATAACCAAAATTACCAGAGAATTGAGAAAATAGTATACCTAGTAATCGAAGCAACATAAACTGTATTCCCAATGCTAGAGATCGTTGTCTCTGATGAACACATCTGGAAATATTAAATACATAGAAAACAAAAAAAATGGTTATATAGTTTATTCACTATTTGGCACATTTTTATACTAGCTTGGTATTTAAGTAAATGATATATACATGAAATAATTATATGTAAAAGCTTTTATACATATCAATCTTTTTGAAAGTATAAAAGAAAAATGTTATCTGAATAAAATATTGAAAATAACACCAAAAAAGTCAAATAAATTTAAACAGCTATACTGAATATTTTTAAGAATTTTAGGAAATTTTAAGAAATGTAAAGGCAAAAAAATACATTTATTAAAAGACTTATTTGTGACTATTGTTATTAATAGAAATTGAAAATTCTTACTGTCTTACTTTGAGAAAGAAACATATGGGCTAAGAGTACAAATGTGAGGGAATACAAAGCAGTTGCTGAGGCTCAGTCTGATTCTACAATAATTCTTTAAGTAGTGATTGTCAAAGAACGAGACCCGATGGTGCAGGAGAGTTAGATAAGAGATAAAAAAAGAAGACTAGTCTTTAAAAACAAATATGTAGTTGAACAATGACAGCTGAAATGTAAAAAAACAGGCAATTTTTCAAAATTGAAATATTTAAAATGTTTTTCCATTATTCTTTAAATAACTCTAATTTTCACGTAGTATAATGTTAATAGGCCAATATGTTTAGATAGTATCTCTAAAATGTCCGTTCTTTAAAAAGTAGGTGAAAAAAGTATGTGAATGGGTATTAAGAAACAAAAACTGAATAGTAAAAACACTAGAATTTGTTAGGAAAGATAGAAAGGCTGATGAGCTTATGAAAGACAGATAAATATTTTTTATGAAGAGTGTTAAAGGAGGAATAACAACTGAAAGTCATCAACACTGTGAAGACTAATGTCATAGCACCTACTGTGTAAGGTACAATACATGTCATTCTAATTTTGACATATGTGGAGTGAATTTTATTTCCTCATACTCAAATACAACTGAATGTACCTTCAATTTACAACTTCTTTTTCACAAAAGAAGTGGAGAAACTAACAGCAATAGATTCTTAGCAGGTGATATGAAGATGCTTTCATAAACATGATTTCATTTAACCTCAGACATCTGAGGCCCAATAGGGTAGCTTTTTCAATGTCATAGAACTAATAATCTTCAAAACAAATGGTCAATATAAACCCCAAATGAACCCAACTCCATTTTCTTTTCACTCAATATGTTGCCTCAGGAACAGCAAATTTCACATAATACATACCTTAGGATGGATACAGTTATAGGAGTACCAGCCATAAAGGTAAAAACAATTACAATAAAGAAAATGCCAAGGAATATGGGCAAGTGTGCACAATGACTTTCACATTTTCCAGCTTTAGCTTCAAAACCAAAACTTGTTCCAGTAGGTATTACTTCTGTGTTCTTTGGAATACAGGAACAGTTGTAATATACCTGGAAAGAATTTGATATAAGAATACTGAAAGTGTTTGAAAACAAATTTCATCATTCTAAGTTAAGTGATCTCTAGGCATCACAAAGATACACCGTCCTAATTCACATGCAGTAAATAATACTGAGAACAAGTAATTAACCCTTAAGAAATGAAGTAATTTAAAACAGGGTCATATTAATGAAGTATAATTATCTGCATTTTACTTTTGTGTCTACCACTTAACCTGTTGATTCATGACTTATAAAACACACTGACAAGAATACAGTTACATGGTCTCGCACATTCTAGACTGCTTTCAACAGACCATAATTGTTCAAATGGTTTCCTACTACCTTTCTTCTTTTCCATTACAGGTGGCAAAGAAGCATGTATAGTGGCAATCTCATTATCTATACAAGCTTAAAAGAACGAACACATAATTTTAATAAATGAAATTGTAAAATTAATATGCCATAATTTTTTGGAAGAAAAGACTGATTTCAGTTAACCTTTAATTGTTTGAATAAAAATAAGCTGTATTTTTCTTAAAATGACTTTTTTAAAGGAAAGGTGTAGACAAGAATGAAGGCAAGTAGGCAGGCAGACAGGAAAGGAGAGGAGGAAGAAGCATTTTTATTTTATTTTTTATTCAGTTGTTCACACTGGTCATTTCCCCCAGACCCAGGATCTGAACCCAGGGATACGTGACCTGTGCTCCTTCAGAGGTGACTGACCTAACCTCTATTCCACCAGGGTCTTCCAGAAGATGGTGACATATTTTTAACAAACAAAAAACACAAATTATTATCTTATATCTCGATGTCTATTTTATATATAAACAATATATTTACTTAGTATGTATATAAGTGCACATATATAACGTCATAAAACATGAAATGTTAGAAGATTATGTTAAAAATCATGAGTAGGAAAATAATTTAGATATTTAAAAAGTTTGTTAGGCATGATTTTTTTTTTAAGCAAAGGTACAGGAATGAAGATGGCTAGGCAAACAGGAAGGATGGAAGAGAGAAGAGGAAGAGCTTTTTATTTATTTATTTTCAGTTAGTTGTTTACATTTGTTATTCACCGTGGTCGCGGGTCTTGAACCCTGGACTTTGGGATATATGTAGGATTGCCCCCAGGTGTACTAGACCACTATGCCACCAGGGCACACCTGACATGATTATTTTTTAAAAACTCTGCCTTTACTGTAAATCTTTTTACAGATATAAGGTCTCAATAAAGTCATAACAGAGTCAAAAAATTCAAAGGGGAGTGATATTTTTATTGTTCCTAAGGTCAGAGACCCTTTTTGGTGCTAAAACTATTCCAAGACCACTACTATTAAGTTAGGAAACTCCCAAAACAAATTATTATGTACTCAAATAATGAAGTAATATAACATAGACTTTACATTTTTTAAGAAAATAAACTGAGGCTCTTAAACTGAATATCATTTGTTTCTAAGGTTCTAAAATTAAATCTCTAGATTGTAGATGTAGTACAATTCTATTAGATTATCTTAAACTATCTAACTATATTAAAGGGAAATCATACCTAGATAAACTGATATGCATTCTAATCCAGAATTAAAGGTAAATGTGTATTTGAATGAATTAATGATTTGGAAATTTAAAAATGAATCCATGGCATATCAACTCAAATGAACAAGTACTTATTCTGCTTTTATTACATTTTACAATCTCGTATACAGACTATTCTTATTAGTAATAGGAAGAATTTCCTAACTTTGAGGGGCTTCAAATATAGTTGAGAAAAAGTAGAACAATGTACTAGGGTAAATAATATTTCACTGCTAAAACAGAAGTGATGTTACAAAGGTGAATGTGAACAACTAGCAAAATGATTTTTCAACAATCAGTGATTAGTCTGAAGGAAGAAGAATCTTTTGTTGAGTTAAGAGTGATCAGGGGCTTTAAAAAATATTCAGGTAAGACTACACAGAGATACTGTCTCAACACATTTTAGTGTACAGCTTCTTACTGCTGACTACAGGTACTATGTTGTACCACTGAAGCTCGTTTGTCTTCCCTGACTAAAAGCAATAGGCAAGGAAAAAAAAAAGTAAAGGAAACACACAACCTCATGAAAGGAATAAAGAAGACCATTTCATCAGCATACAAACACAGTATGCCTCACTAATGCAAAGCAGAAGGTGCAAGTTACCTTTGACTGTTTGTCTATAACAGAATTTTTACAACCTGCAAAGCAGGGAGAAAAATACTGGACTCCATCCTCTCCACAGAGGGGATAATAATATGATCGCAAGCAGTTACAATCAACATTACAAGGAGCTGTCAAGTTTCCCAGTTCTCCTGTCCTGTCAGTGAGAAATGAAAGAAGGGCAAATGATCCATTAGAACTTTTAATGAACAGCAATGAAGCATTGTTATATCTTGCCATTCAGTCATGTGTTCAATCATTCAATACATATTTAATTACTGAATAAATAAAACAAATAAAATGTCTGCCTTTTCACACAGAGCTTAACTTTTTGTGCAAGAGAAACAGTAAAAACAGTAGTTAAACAATATGTCTGTCATTGACATGGAAAATAGGCAGAGTAAGCAAATAAAGCAGTATTTCTCATATAGGACCAGATAATTGTTTCAAGAGGAAGCTGGGGACTGGTTATGGATGTTTAATAGCAACCCCAGCCTCTCCCCACTTGATGCCAGCAGCATCCCCTTAGCATGACAACCAAAATGTCTCCAGACATTGAAAAAAATTTTTGGAAAAAATTTTTGGAGGTCCAGGCAAAATTTTAAACCTAGCAATATGAAAAAAAATCACAGTGTTCAGTATACTCATTTGAAAAATGGAAAACATAAGATCCAGAAAGTACAAGCTACTTTTTATTCTTGGTCAAATATATTCCTTTTGGTTCCCAGGCTCTGTGCTACTCTTCATAGGAGACAACATCTTCAAGTAATAAAAAGGATTACTTTGGAGAAATAGTGTTACTTCTTCAATCCCTTGTTTATTTATTCTTTCAACCAATATATATTGAGCAGGTGCCTGGTCCATCTAACTACTGGGAATACAAAAACTAAATAAGTGAGTCACTGTCCTGAAGATATCACAGTTTAGGAGTAAAATGGACACAGACATTACACATTAACATGGTGAGGTTGGTTTCTGATATCTGCAAAGTGTATTTTAGAAGAACCACAGATAGACATTTAAAACAAGTCAGAGTTTGGATAAGACAGTCTGAAAGAAATTATACCTGAAATGAGTACTAAGGATGAACTTACCTCTCTACCTGCCTTCCATTTCCAGATTACTTTTTTGAACTGTTTCCAGACATACAACCCAAGACTCCTTCAAATTGATTCTTGAATTCAGCCTTCACTTTCTACCATTTAATCTTTGATTTAAATATTCCCTCTGCCATTCTCTCTTCCTATATCATTATTTTTCAAAACTTTGTGTATCTTTGAAAATATTTAAATCCTATCTCTCTATTATATCACAGTCTTCCCTGAATCTAATTAAAATAAGTAAGTCCTTCTTTTGGATTCCATAGCCCTTTGTATAGCTCTCCTAACCTAATGCATTGTTCATTACTTAGTATGTTTCCCAATATCTCCTGCTACACTGCAAACTCCATTGGAATAAAGCTTTGGTCATCAAATTCTACAAAGGAAGCAGCCGACAAATGTCAAATGAAAGTAATGAAGCTGACCTGAAGTTTGCGTTAGAATGTTTAGCTTCTCTTTAAAGAAAGACAGACATGAACAGTAACAACAAATTCTGTGATTTTACAAACTTTTCCAAACAAAGTACATTTTCTTTAGTTTATCTGAATGCCTTGCTCTGGAAGATCACTTTCCTCAACAGCCTCAAACACATGTAATGAAACCTTTAAAGCACAACTGTGGGCTGTCACACACACTGCTGTCCAGCATCCTTCCAACCTGATCCTCTACTCATTGCTTAGGGCTTCATTGCAAAAGCAACAAGGCAAAGAAAGATCAAATGGTCAAACCAGCCACTGGTAGAAATATGTTTATAGATGAGAACAGTAAGTTGATTTCTCTATAATAACATGAACTTCTAAACAGAACAATGATTAGTATCACTTAGAACTAGTTTCATTTTAATTTCTCTCCTAGTAAATTTTCAATCTACCTAATAACAGAATTTAACCACAGGGAAATCTCCATTTGTTAAAATTCAAATCAATTGAAACATATAACCTGAAATTATCCCTAAAATGTAAGTGCCTTAAGGGTAGAGATGCAGTTATCTTAATATTTGTATTTCCTGAGTCAAGCATAGGAACCAGTCTATAACCACTGCTCTTCAATGCTTTCTGAATAGCCAACTTTTAATAAGATCTGGTATTTATATTAAAAAAGAAAAAAAAGGGGAAGGGGGCAAACAAAAAAATATCATACATTCTTGTATACAAAAAAACCTTGCACTTAAGAAAAAGGTCAATCTCATGCCATTTTATTTAAGAAGGCATATACTTAGAAATAAACATGTAGTTTACCATTTTACTATAATACCAAAGAGCACTAAACTATACTTACCCATTGTACGATTCAGAAATACCAGCAAATGGCTTGTTTTCACAGTTGGCATAAACAAACACAAAGCTCAGGGCAAGTGCAACAAGAGATGTGAGTAAAGCAAATCTCATTGTGTTTTTACATGTCATTTTGAATTTTGAAACAAGGACACCTCCTAAAACCTGACCAAGAGCAGCTCCAGGAATTAAAATAGCCCCTAGTGAGAAAGAAGACACAGACAGTGAGAAAACATACAAGGATACTCAGTAACTTATACTGACAATTGGAAAACAACAAGAACCACCAAAATGGTTTTAACATATGAACATATTTAAGTAATTTTGAAACATATGAATGTGACATAACCATTATATTAAGAAAAAAATACATTTTTCTCTAGCTAGATCACTTCTGTATCCCTTGTTCATACAACAGTCTAATGTCAGAGAACAAGGAACTATTCAAATCAGTCTAAAGTTTATCTACTACACATTTAATTCAAAAAGGAAAAATGATTATACAAAGAGAGGATAAAGAAAAGGTTTTACCTCCAAGTGTAGCTGCAAAGCTGGATGATAATCCAAATTGATTTTCAATAAATTTAGGCAAAAATGTAGCAAATCCAGTAGTAACTAAGGCTTCTGAAGAAGTTGATAGAACTAAACACATAAAGACTGTATTCCTCAACAAATTCTAGAGAAAAAGAATAGTTCACCAAATGAATGGTGAAGATTATACTGCAAACTGCAACATCAGAATGGTAGCATGATGAAATGGCAGATTTTTAATAAGCACAATATATTTCTGTAAAATTTCAGTATATCCTCCAACACCAAAGTATAATAGGATGATCAATAGTTTAGTATAATGCTGAGAGCATCTAGAGAACTGACAGATGGTTAATTAGTAGGTAAGAGACTAAGGAAACAAGGTAAATGCTCACTTGGAAAGGTTTCCTTCCCCATTCTTACTGTAAATATCCATAAAATAAATCTGCTAATCATTTTGGATATTTTTATTGTTTTCAATTAGTTTTTTAAGGGAAAGTTGAAAATGAAGGTGAGCAGGCAGGCAGGAAGAGAGAAGAGGAAGAAGCATTGTGTTTTATTTAGTTGTTCATCTTGTTTATTCTTACTCCCTCTCCATCTAGGATCCAGTCCTTGAGATGTACGTGTACTGTACCAATCGCAGGCAGAAGACTTAACCAGTAGGGTACACCCTGCTTTCAATTCTTATGTCCAGTAAATGAAGAATTTTACTATGAGCACAGATGAGAATTATCTCTAAGTATCGAATGTGTTATATATTTTTTTCATGAGTATACAACTCAGTAGTTAAGAAGATAGGTCTACAGTCAAACAATTCTAAATAGGTATCTTTATTGTTAAGCGTCTCAGATCTTACTAATCAGAGGAGACTATAGAGATTCATTATTTAAAATGCTTAACCACAAAGTAAAAATCGAATTAGAGTTTTGGAATATTAAATGGAAAACAATTTTCTTAAACACAGTAAAAGCACTCCCCACTACTTCACACACATGTACACACCCATACCCACACACACAAGTCAGAGGGACAAGACAAGAGATACATAAAAAATAGCAATAGATGGCAAGTCCTGATGAAGTGGTAGGGTCCGCTGCCTCTGGTCGAGCACAGTCCACATATATCCCAAGGACCCCAATTTGTTTCTCCGGGTCAGGGGACAACAATCGAGATGTACAATTTCCTGCCTGCTTGCCTGCCTGCTTTCATTCCTACCTGTATGTTTCCTTTAAAAGTAAATAAATAAGTAAAATAATAGTGACAGAGAAAAAGTTTCTCAATGAAGACATGCAATAATTTTAAAAAATTGTAATAACAGAAAATATTTAAGGCTTCAGATTGAAGAAAATGATGCATTCCTAGGAAGGTTTGATGAAAAAAGACACAAACAGGAACAATCTAGTAATTTTACTGAAATCAAAGACAAATGTAAAAATTTACAGATGGAAAGTATAAGAAACGCATCAACATAAAATTTCTCGACTGCAATATATTCAACCAGAAAAGAGCAAAACACCCGCAGACTTTTGGGATCAAACGAGTATGAGTTGAAAGTATTCTTCTAGTCAAAAATATCACTGATTTATTTTACAAAATAAATAGCAATATGTAAAATAGAATAGAACTATTAGAAAAGTAAATCCTAGTAGTTGGGATTATAAATTATGAATAAGCGCAGCAAAATACACCTGCACGGGAGAGGAGAAGGGAGAGTTAAAAGGTGGGATGAATGGGAGTAAAACACATATTCTTTTAATCATAATAACCAAATTATTTTTTAAGTAAATGAATACATAAGTAATTTAGTAACAGAAATATGATCTCAATTAACTTTCAAAAACATATTACAAGTCTAGTGTTCTTACTCCAGCATACTTTATCCAAGCTAAAATATTTAGATTTCTGTGATCATGGAGAGAAACCAAAATGTGTTTTTCTTACTCTAAGTCTCTTCCCCAAATAAAAATACTCCAAGGAAAGATAATTATGAAAGGCAAATAATTTAAAATCCTGTACAGGTAAAATTATAAGCTTCCTTAAGTACCAAACTTTTGTGATGCTAAATGGAAAGCATGCTTTGCTGCTGAGTACAACAGAATGGACCACTTTTGCTTCTTTAACTTCAAATTTAAACCAAGTCAACACTAACCACTACCTGTTTCACAACAGAAAAATACTGGTTTGGTATTCTCAAATATGGATTTAAAATTCAGTCATAGTTGATAAATCCATTGCATAAGGGAAATGACGTGGAATGGGTTACACAGTGCTAATAAGGAATCAATGAATATTGATATTGCCAATAGGATAACTCAAGTTCTTTCAACCACTCTACTCTGGCAAAGTTTTCATTTAGTGAAAGCACAACAGAATTAAATCAAAAGAGTTATTTATGAGAACTAGAACTTAGAAGAACTAAAGAGCTAAACAAATAAGCAAGAATGCACTATGAAAATATTTTTGTGTATATATTTACATGACAAACAGAGAGAGAGACAGAGAAAATGAACTTATTTTTTTACTTTTAGAGCAGCTGGAAAATCTTTGAAACTTTTTCCAAAATTCTCATCTGTATGCTGTAATGAGCTATTCTTATTTTGATGAGCCTGGGAAGTTTTTCCTTCTTGAATTTTTGCTGTACCTAAGGGGAAAAAAATGTAAATGCTCTTTCTCTACACTTTAGTCTTCATTAAAGAAAAGTTTACTCTTTAATTGGCACACATTTCTACAGATATGTAAATTCCATAATAAAAGAAGCCAGTTCTTTTTGTCAAAACTGTATGAAAATCTATGCCTGTAATCTGTCTCTCCTAAAACCTAATATTACTACCATAATCTAAGGGAGTTCCAACGAGCAAAAATTAGACAATTATGCTGTAATCACATATTTTTCTGTTAATTTAAAATCACTCCTAGTCTTTTTTCTTTCAAGTGGTTATCTTTTTCATCCTTTATATATTAAATAAAGTACATTAGAAGCTTTTTTTCCTTAAAACTCTTTAATATTAACATTCTTTGCAGATGAAATAATATTTGCTATTACCACGCCCCTTTGATTTTTAATAGGGTACTACGAATAAATATTTCATAGCCAAGCATAGCTTGGTGGTTTAGAGGAAAAGGCCACCAGATATAGTCCACATATCTCCCAAGGATCAAGGTTCAAAACTTGGGGCTGGAAGGAACAATTAAGATGAACAACTAAATAAAATAAACGTTTCTTCTTCCTCTCTCTTCCTGACTGCCTGCCTACTCACCTTCATTCCTGCCAGAACTTTTTCTTTTAAAAAAAAGACTAAAAGATCTTTTGTAGTCTATATAAATGGCATTATTAGCTGGCAGTTCAGGTTAGAAAGGAATCACTGAGTTCATCTACCTGACTCTGTCAAGTTTTCATTTAACCATTTTCCAAATTACAGATAACAATCCTATTACAGAAAACTACAGAGACAACTAAATATCTTCAGCTGAGGAAAAAAAAACACTTCTACATATAAATTTTCAACTATAACTACACAGAAGCAAAATATCACAGAGAATGAAATGCATCTTCCTTTCCATAAATTTTCATTTTTAGATGGACTATAGTATTGAAGTATGGAGAAAAATTAGTATACTACAGCATGACACTGGCAAAAATTGAAAAAACACTATGCTTTCAAAAACAAATAATGAATATCAATAGTTTAAGGCAGATTGGCTTTACAAGTGAATGACTAAATGAATACAAACTAATAGTTTAAAAGATATTGTGTATTGTATATACATCAAGTAGGATTCCAGATAGCACCTAAGAAACAAATTTAGTAATTAGTAAGAAGCTGAATATGTACAGTTTTATTGATTTTAAATTGTAAATAAAGAAAAATTATGAATTAAGATTGATACCCAATATATCCTAAAATAAAGACAGATGTTCAAAAGTTTGGATAGGCAGACAACTGAGATTATCTAAAAATACAGCAAATTTCTAGGGTTATTAAAGCTATAAAAAGTAAAACTGGGCCAATAATTGGAATAAAACAATCTGATTTCAAAGAAAGCATGTTTACCTGGCAAATGTTTTGGAAAGCAAGAAAATGGTATTATCAGAGACCAAGCCAAGAGCCAAGCCAAGAGAAATCCAACCCACCAGGCCCCCAGCCACCGTGGGTCATCCTCAGTGATATCAGTGCTGCATAACAGAAAAACAAAAGGTAAAAGTAAGCTCTAATTAATTAAATCTGTTTTTATAATAATATACTTTATAACTCAAGTACATCTATACAGGGGTATTGTTATCATGGTTTAAAGCAGCACCATTTTTAGTGTCACCATTGTAATAACTCAGATGAGAGTGCAGGTATAAATGAGCATTATAAGAATAATGGTTTACAAAGTATTTCAAAATGGAGAACAACACATAAACATTAAAATATTTAAGTATACTGACTATCTGAAAGCATACACAGAATTTCTGAATATTCTTTATCTTACTTTGACTAAGTGATTCTTCTCTACTACATTAAATTAAATACATCTAGCAGGAAATCACCAATCTATATTAAAAGTCCATACACTACTTCAATTACAGCATTCATTTAAATGCAAACCTTTTCTTAAGACGATTTAAAGAAAGTTGTTATAATGGTTTCCATATTTTATATCAATTGACTTGTCCCCAAAATTCCTACAACTTCGCGCAACTCACTGAAATTAAAATACCCTTTACTAAAAGCCCTGTTCTCTGCTTCAAGGGTTTCCTCTGCAAAGCTTTTTAGAGTCTCTGAAAGATTAACCTAGAACTAACAGTCCAAAGATCACAGTCATGACCACATTTTCTTATTCATTGCTCACAGTCAGGTAAAGGACTATGTAGATCAGATTCCAGTGGGAAAATAAGAAAATAGGTCTTTACCAGAAGTCACTATTGTTCTATTGAGGAAAAGAAGGAGGTACTTAATGGTTATGAGGTGAATTTTGGATTAAAAAGAGGCCGACTTCAACCAATGCCACTGACTAGATAAACTGTGTGTATCAACTACCTTATAGAATTATTAAAAGAATTAAATAAAATGGCATGTAAAATTAGTTAACACACAGAATGGTCTATAGAATAAGTATGGTGTAAATAAACATTATTAATATCCTCCATTTTCACAGTTGTTAAAACTGCAGTTGTGTTCCCTCTGACATCACCATATTATAGATTTTAAATGTACTGGAGAACTTAGTCTGAGAATCACACTCTTATGACTCATCAGGCTATCTGCTTCCAGATAATTCTACTGCAAACATAACCAATTTTGATTAAATTAGTCTTTTTGAATAAGGTCCTATATGTGCATTTTTTAAAAGATTCACCAGTGACTATTAAACTCTGAAATCTTACACTAACAGATATGCAGCATTAATCAATGAAGCCATACAATCAAAATAGTATATAAAAATTATATGTATGCAGCTGTTTCCTGAAAAATTCTTGCTATTATACTAAGGAAAAACTCTGAATATCTTATGTCTATGATCATCATATTATTAAAATAAAATACAATTAAATAAAAAAGAAAAATAGATACTTCCTTGCCTTTGTCCCATACCAACATCAATGTACATCGTTAGCAGTTGTCCTCCAAACACGTAGCCGACAGCAGGGCCTAATACTGACATAGAATAGCCAATTCCTAGCAGAAGAAAACAGATGTTAAAATGGTTATTTGTACAACACTTTGCTTTGAATATCTCAGAATAGTGAAGAAAGATAAATGTTTTACTGTAGAAATGGAAATGACCAGGATTACATTAAATCACACACATCACTAAAAATATCATTTGATTGATATCACTTAAGTAAGGGAGCTTAGTCGACAATAATAATTGAAAATAAACCCAGTAATTACAAATTCATTATATCCTGGTACATGGAGGCAAAAGCACTACATATTTATAAATTCTATGAAAGAAAACAATATGAAATGAGAAGTCTCCAGAAGCATTCTTTATCTTGCACTACCAAAGCTGATTTTAAACCTGGATCTGTTCATTAGTCCATTTCTTAAAAGTAAGCCATTAATATAAACCCTCATTCTTAGTGAATTTTTAATTTCAGCATTTTTAATTGCAGCAGAATTAAACTTGACCTTATTTCTTTCAGATATTCAAAATTTTATCATGATACTTTTTCAAAAAAAAAAATATATAATATACTAACATATTACCATACTTTATATTTTTAATTAACCACTGAGCTTATCACTCTTCTACACACACACATACACACACACACACACACAAACAAGCATACAATACCCAAAACTCAATAAGCATCAATGACAAAAATGACTTCTGTGCCTCCAAACTAAAGGTCATGCAAGATGATTTGAAAATACATAGGAATTTGTATTAATCTGAGAACTACTATAGTTATAAAGTGCAAAATTAATTTAATAGAAAAGTTAAGTATAAAATATATAGATAATGAAATGCCTATAAATATATTCATGTTCAAAATTTTATGACTAAAAGTACATGATTAAAATGACAAAAATCAGTGATTCTCAAATTATCTTTGGTGACAGCTCTTTTAAAAAAATAATAATCCCAATCAGGTTTAGAATGATATATTTTTAAAGCAACCTTATAAGTTGTGGAATTATAAAATCACCACAATTTCTAAAAGTTTATTTTCATTTACTGAGTTATCTTCATATTGGTATGAGCTAATAGAATATATATACATATATATAGTCACACACTGAGTAGCTCTGTCACGATCACCTGCTACTTCCAATAATCAGAAATAATTCCATGTTTAGCAATAAAAACTTCTTTGCATATGTCCATAAATACATTCATAAAATGTGTCAATAAAGTAAAAAATTAGTTGATGAATTTGATATAATTCAAAAATCACAAATTGAGACTGTTTTGTTTTGTTTCTTTTTCTCTGCAAATATTTGCTGATTCTGCAAGAGCCATTATGAATGCAAGCAGTTCTTTTGTAGTCTTTAGGAAGTTAACATTTTAACTTGCACCTAGGCGACTATGCTCTGAAGTTAAGGGTGAGTTAGAAACACTTGCCCACGTAGTAAGTGCAGTCTGACTTTGAATAAACTCACTCCTTGGAATTAAAGAAAAGATATCCCAGACTCTAGTGTTCCCAAGTATGTCAGATATTAGAAAATTATTAAAAAGACAAGTGGAGTAGATTTAGAAAAAAGTCTAAAATGTACAGTACATGTGTTGAAAATAAAAATGACCCATGGTAAATAACTCACAACTACACTAAGGATTACTAAGCTGAAAAATACATCATCAAATCATTAAGTATTTATCAAGAAGCACAGAAAAAACAAAGGATAGAAAATACAGAAACGAGTAAGAGACAAAGAACACATTAAACAAAAAATTCTAGCATATATGTAATTGGAGTGTCAAGAGCAGAAATAATAGGTCAGAAGTTATATTTAAATGATCATAGAAAATACCCCAAAACCAATAAAATTAGCAAAAAACAGAATTAAATGAATTTTGCACCCTTAGACATCATGATAAAAAAACTGATGAACATCAAATATAAAATAAAAATAAATAAAAAGTGACAAAAAATGGCAAAGAATCCTGGTGGCAGATGCAATGTGATATACTCAAAAACTGACATGCAATTTCAGTGTCCTAATATAACTACAGCAATGTAAGCAAACAAAATAATAAAATTATTATTTAAGAAAAGAAACAATGAGAGTGAAAAAACAATAGAACAGTAGTTTTAAATTACTGAAAGAAAATTAATGATCAATTTGTCATCTATTCCCAGTGAAAATATTCATCAGGGAAGATTTTTTAAAAATCCTTTTTAGATTAAAAAAAACAAACTAACTAAAGCTTTTTGATGCAAAACAAAAAGAATTTATCATGAGCTGGTTTTCCAGTAAATTAATTTGAGCTGTTCTTTATTTTAAAGGAAAATGATCTAAGGTTGACGCTCAAAGGTGCAGAGAAAAGAGCAATATAAGAGTAAACATATTGGTAAAATGGATGAATATTGTAAAATAGGACAATAGTAATTATCTGAGGAATTTAAATACATACTATAATAAAGTACGTAGAAATAATTCAACAAATATTGAACAAGGATACATGCACCTAAAGGGCTTGAAAGACCACAGATAATCAACTAACAACACTCGTTATCTGAAATTTAAAAAATTATAGCTAAAATAAGTGTTCAAATTTACTTTAACAGAAAAATAAAAGGGATCAAATTAAAGTAAGTTTCCCAGTGGTGAAAGTATCAATCAACATTAGAATCGATTTTGCACATAAGGTAATTAGTAGATGAATAGTAAAAAAATGTATACCTAATAGATGAATAGAGGGAAGAAATGAAATTTAAAAATTACCACAAAGGAAAAAAGGGGCAAGAAATAAAATATATAGAACTTACATGAAACACATCAATTTAAGATGAAATATTTAAACACAAAATGGCATTAAAGGAATTGAAAGTTTGATTAAAAGACAAAGATTGGTAACTCAAGGAAAATACTAAAAACAAAGAAAGGGATGACATGGAGAATATTATAAGGATAGAGATTTTGCATTACCTATTTTTTTATCTTCATTCTAGTAACAAATTTTGACAATTTTCATTTTGCCCATTTTTGTTTTGCTATATATAAAATGTATTTCATATAGAGAAATTAATGCTATGAGTAACAGATACAAATTTAAAAGAAAGGAAGAATGGAAGAAAATATTGTAAGTGGAGATATCTACAAACACAAAAAGCATATAAAAAGGATTATATTCACCAAAATTCAAAATTATACAATGAAAAATGCTGGTCATCTGAAATTGAAAATCAGTAAGATTATTATAATTAAGAGAAGTGATCCTATTTCTTTACCAGAAAAATTAAAGGGATCAAAATTAAAATGTTTCCCAATTGTATAATTTTTGTTCTTTTCACCTTTTTTTAAAAGCTATCATTTGACAAATTCCTACAGTAAAGAAGAGTCAAAATAAAATAACATGCCTGTAATTCTATCTTTAGAAAGGCCTTGCTTGAAAGGTTTTCCCTTGGCTGGAATGTGGGGCCTTAATCATCTGGTGGCATGCCACCATTCCCTAACTAACCAGGGCAACTCTGCCAGTGACTTAACTGTATAAACAATGTGATTTTGCTGAACACCTGTATGCCTTCTGGGAATCTAGAACTTTGGTATTTGTTAAGACAGAGGGCCCCTACATGATCACCTCCAATAACCCCCTTGGGCATTAAATTGCTAAGGAATTAAGCTGGTTCACAACTTCACACATAGTATCACAATTCATTGCTGGCAGAATTGTGACCTGTATATTTCCACTAGGAGGGAAATAATTTAGAAGTTTCCAGCTAATTTTTCTGTACACCACTTCATGCAACTTTTTTTTCCCTTTGTTGATTGTGGTTTGCATCCTTTTGTTGTAATATATAACAGCCATGAGTACAATTACATGATGAATCCTATGAGTCTTAGAGAATTATCAAATCTGGGATAATTTTGTGGGCTGGCCATCACCCCACCCACCTGCCATATTTAAGTAATTTTTGAAAAATATCCTATTCCTGTGTGTTACTAAAATATAAAAATCAAACTTTAAATGAGAAGTATTGATCAGAAAGACCTTTCAGAAATGAAGTCCCTACAAGTAGAAGAATGGAAAGCATCACTATTATTTATCTGAAAGAAAAGCAGTGTTAAACTTGTAAATGTAAGAGAAGCTGTGCGCATCAGGCAGAACTTGTAGAGCGAATCCAATCATTTGAAGACACTAGGGTAAAATAAGAGGGAAAACAGGCAGAAGTGTAGTAATTTCTATATTGGGATGAGGCTGAGATTAGGTTTTCTCTAACAGGATTGGCCTTCTGGTGGTTATGACATTTCCTTGCTACAGACTGAATATTTGTGTACCACCAAAATTCATATGTTAAAATATAATCTCCAGTATGATGGTATTTGGGGGTTGGGCCTATGGGAAGTGATTAGGTCATGAGAGTAGAGCCCATATAAATGGGATTAGTGTCCTTAGAAGAGGTCCCCAGGAGTCCCCTCGGCCCCCATTTAACATGTGAGGACATAGCAAAAAAGGTGGCTATGAACTAGTAAGTGAGTCCTCAATAAACACTGAATCTGTAGGCACCCTGATTTTTGCATTTTTCAGACCCCAGGAATGTGAGAAATAAATTTCTATTGTTCATAAACCGGTTAGTCTGTATTATTCTATTGTAGCAGTTGGAAAGGGCTAAGACAATCCCTTACTTTAGAATAATAGACTGATAAAGCAAAAACTCATATGCAAATAAATCGGGCATTAATTGCATTTGAGGCAACCTATAGTCTATAATTAGTTCTATCATGCAGGAACATTAGGGAAAAAAATTAAGAGGCACTTGAACTACTGAGAATTCGATACCAAAGGAAAAATAATCATCACATTGAAAAAGGGTTAATCTGAAATCTAATTTCTCAGTACTATCTTGGTTTTCTTTGTTTAACTCTAGTTAAATCCACGTTGGAGGTAATAAGTCACACAAAAGGACAGAGCTCAGTCTCCAAACCTTGTGTAAATTAACTTGGAATTCAAGCAATCTTGACAGTTTATTGCTTGAATTGCTCTTTTAGGAAGGCAAACATGACCAGAACAGGAAACAGAACAGGGTATAAACAAAAAACTCATTCAAATGAAGGACATGATCTATCAGTATATAATTAAACAATTTGGAGAAAATATTACGCAACGTACATCAGATAAGAACTTAATCTCCAAAATAAATAAAAGAGTTCAGCAAAACACAAAAATAAAAAGCAAATGACCTACTAAAGAATGAGCAGATACATCACTCAACATCAGAGAAATGCAAATAAAAACCACAAGGAGACACCACCTATAGAGAATGGCTTGTATCAAAGAGACTGGAAACAAGTATTGGAAGTGGGTGTGGAGGAAATGGAACCTTCCTACACTGCTGGTGGTAATGTAAATAGTTACAACCTCTTTGGAACACAGCATGGAGATTCCTCAAACTAAAAATAGATCTACCATTGAAATCCCACTCCTGGGCTTAGAAAGGGAGGACACAAAATCTCTAATCGGGAAATATATCTGCACTCCTATGTTCACAGCAGCACAGTTCACAGTGGCCAAGACATGGAAACAACCTACAGACTCATTAACAAATAACTGGATAAAGAAGTTGTGGTATATATACTCAATGGAATTCTATGCTGCTGTTAAAACAGATGAAATAGTGCCCTTTGCAACAATCTGGATGAAACTGGAGGTGATCCTGTTAAGGAAAAATAAATAAGAAAGAAAAAAAATGCTGTATGTTTCCACTAATATACTGACTATAATGAAATGAAACAAATGAGCATACAAATCCCAACATTCACAGGACACAGGCCTGTGGTTACCAAGATTTGTGTGTGTTTGCGGGGCAGGGGAGATGAAGGGGAAAGGTGGCGGTAAAAGACACTTGAACTCTCGTGGTGGATGTGGTGTGAAATATAGGCTGAAATGCTAGTTCAATATCCTAAAATGAATACAGCAGCATGAACAAAATAAACAATAGTACTATTGAAAAAAATAATTAAGCAATTTCTTTAAATACTATCCAATTGACCTTAATTACTATTCAATTACATGTATCTAATAAAATATGAAACTATAATTTTTAATAATCACATGTGTACCTTACTTACAAATTAAACAAGTTAATGTTATAAAGCAATGTTCCTTCAGTAAAATTAATTTTTTTTAAAGTTAGAAATAAGATGAACTGATATTGAGACATTTATATTAATGAGCAAACTTACCTATATAGAGAGAAGATTTGTGTGTGGGCACGGACTCATCAATAAATGATGTGCCCAGTGTATACAGAGGCGTTCCTCCTGTTCCTAGCAATAGTTGACCCAAGATGAAGACATACAAGTAACTAGAAAGTGAAGAATTTGAAGAAGTACAACTGGTTCTATTCCTTGATGTTAAGCAAGTATCTTTAAGAGAAAAAAAAAAAAACATGAATTTACAGATATCTAGCTAATAATTTAAATATTTATCTCAAAATTTATATTTGCTTAATATCTCTTTCTTTATTGTTTTCAATCACTTCCCTTTTATTATATTCAAATGATTTTAAAATACATACATTACAAAGGAAAATTCATGAAATATTACAATGTCAGAATTCAAAAAACACAGAACAAAATTGAAAAACATTACTTTAAAAATAAAAATGAACACATTTTCAGGTAAGTTAAACAAAACTGAAACCAATGGTAGCAGAGAAGACACTTTTTAGATTAAGGGCAAATTTTTTTTCCAAGTTATAAAGACAAACTATGAGCTCCACTCTGAGCTTATCAACCATTATTATAAATACTTTTGAAAAGTTAACTTAAGTTATAGGATGTTTTGCCCTAAGTAATAATTCTCAATATTGAGTACAAAAAAACTAATACTTAAAAGTTATGTAGTTTTTTTTTTTTACATCTCAAATAATTATTGTTTATTTTTTGAAGCA
The DNA here is from genome assembly GCA_004363575.1 of Solenodon paradoxus. NCBI lineage: Eukaryota > Metazoa > Chordata > Mammalia > Eulipotyphla > Solenodontidae > Solenodon > Solenodon paradoxus. The sequence goes on along the minus strand of RJWH01000231.1, from coordinate 373,938 downwards.
AATTTTGGGGCTATAGGATATTTTTAATATTATCAAAGGAAAAGCAGACAATATTAACTCAGGTACTTGTTAAAAATATATTCTTAGCTTTTTCCCTTTGAATCTAGTGTAATACCCAGGAGTTTGTATTTTCACAATGACCTCAGTTAATTCTATTTTCATTTCCTTGATATCATATCTTTATTATTTCCTGATTGATGAGATAGGCCCCCGAAGTATAAACCCTTAAGACCTGTTGACTTGTTGATGGTCAACAAATTTTCAGATACAAATTCTATGCATAAAATATTTTGGGGCATGCCCTGGAGGAGGAGCAGTTCATCAATCACCTCTGAAGGAGCACAGGTCACATGGCCTATCTGGTGGGGAAACAACCAGTGTAAACAATCAAAAATAAGTAAAATGCTTGTTCATTCCTGCCTGCACCTTTCCTTTAAAATATATATATATTTTTTGATTATTCAATTCATTAAAAATGAGGAAATCCTACCATTTTCAGCAACAGATATGGACTTTGAAGGCATTATACTAAGTGAAATCAGTCAAAGAAAGACATATAAAATGTCACATATATGTAGAACCTAAAACAAACACAAAAAACATCAAGCTCATTTAAGAGACTAGATTTATAGTTACCAGAGGCAGTGAGTGGGGAGAGAGGAATAGGAGGAAGGTGGTCAAAGGTACAAGTTTCCAGTCAAAAAATAATTAAGTACTAGGGATGTAACATGATGCCCATAGCTAATACATAAATATATAGACATGACAGATATAGTTATGTCATATCTTTCTACACATATATGCTACATATATATTAGCTATATATATGTAGCAAAAGTGTTAAGAGTAAATTCTGAGTTCTCTCAATACCAAGAGAAAATTATTTCTGCTTTATATATGTGTGTGTGTGTGTATATTTATGTATATACATATAAGTAATTATAGATGTTGGATGAACCTGTTTTGAAAATCATTTCATAACATATGTAAACAAAACCATGACGCTGTACTCTTTAAACTTATATAGTGATTCATATCAATTATTTCTCATATGAGCCAGGACACAGTGGGAAGGCAACAGAGGCAGTCCTCCAATCAAAAAGCGGCAGACATTGAAGCCAATCTGAAGTCTTCCAATCAGTTTAAGAGGGGAACCACAAAGGGACCAATCGAAGCCCCTGTTCCACCCAGGACACCCCCGTGAAGGGATAGGCAGTCAGACTCCTTAAAATCCACAGCCTGAAGCTCCTCATGATCTGTGCTCCTCATGATCTGTTCCCCTCTTGGCATGTGGTCCGCCCTTATCTTAAACCTCTTAAATCTCTTTAATAAAATCACTTGCTGTTGCTTACCATCAGCTGTGCTACCTTCTTTGTTCCCCTTTTAATGGAGCACAGCCTTCTTGTTCCCAAACTCACAAGAACCCTGAGGCAAGGTCCAAGACCCTCGGGCTAATATGCCTTTTCTAATTTAGAATTTTAAATATTACCATAATATTGTGTGTATTCATGTTGTAAGACACTGATGAATGTTTGGCAGATAATTTGTCTATGATTTGTGTTACTTGGTCATGTGGGACATTTCAACTGTTAATTACTGGCTTTAACATTCACTGTTCAAGAACTAGTGGATTACAGTAAAAATTAGATGATACACTGAAAAACTGAACATACTTACATGTATTTCCATACTATACACGTCAGAAGAAGTCACTAAGCACACCCCAAGCTTCAGGAGTAGGTGTTATGCGCCATGCCTTCAAGGCACCTACATAAGTAACTTGGATTTCTTCTGAACTATTTATTTTCTCCCACATTTATTTATTTATTTATTCAATCATTTATCTTTCTGTAGAAGTATGGACTTCATAATCTGGGTAATAACCAAATTCTATTTTATTTAATTGCTCAAATTATGCCAGCTTTGACTGTCTGGAGTTCTTTCGGTCCATCCCTGTATTTTAAACTGCAGTTTGATGTTCCAACATCCTGCTTATCTCAAGATACCAATGACAAATCCAGATTGTCACTGGTACTTCTGCCCTGTTGCCTACTGATTCCCACAACTTCCTTGGATTCAATTTCATGAGCTAGAGTGGTTCACAAAACTCAGAGAAATCTTATTTACTAGATATTGGTTTATTACAAAGGACATAACTCAAGAACAGTCAGATGAAAATTACGCAAGAGAAAGGGTGTGAGAGCTCTGAGGAGAGGTTCCTGCTCTCTCTCTCTGAGAATACCACTCTCCCCACATCTCCCTGTGTTCACCAGCCCAGAAGTTCTCCAAACCCTATCCTTTTTACTTTTTTTGGAGGTTTACTTTTTGTAGCAGTAACTTGTGCCAAGCACCTCAAGACTTAATACCTAACCTAAATGCAGTTTTGGCCCCCTCCCCACCCCAAAGCAGAATTTAAAACCAGTCAGAATGGAATTTCCTGGTCTATACTAATGAAGTAATCTGTACATTTCTTCCTCTCTGACCTAAAGGAAGGTGGTTGTGCTTCAAATAATCTTTCTTTTCTTATCCCACCTCTTTCTGATATTTTGTACAACTCCTTGCAGCACCTTTCTGTTTTTTAAATGGGATGCTGCCTCATTCAAGAATGATTCAACAAAGCCAATTAGATTTTTAAATTTACTTGGTTGCATTTTTTGTTATTTAACATAGGCTGGTGATTGAGTTCCATCTCCAGTTTCTCTCTTCCCTCTCAGAAGGTGGGGGTTTGGGGTAGGACTGAAAGTTCTCAACCTCTAATCACACAGTTGGCTCCATCAGCAACCAGTCCCTATCTTTAGTTGCTTTCTAAACAGTCACCTCACTTACATAACAGAAGACACCTTTATCAAACTCAATACCTTGAGTATTCCTAAGGTATGGGAAGTTGTGAACCAAGAACCTTAGAAAACCAAATATATGTTTCTCATTGAAAATCACAGTATCACAGTTTCACACGTGTAAGTTAGATGATGCGATGAAAGAAAAAAAACATGTATAATAAGAAAAATAAGTGGAAATACACTTAGAAATGTAAAAATCCTATAGAAAAATAATGAGCATCACAGAGAAGCAAGTAAGGTGCAGCTAACCAAGGAATACAGAAGTAGCAGAGAAAGATGTTGTTTGAACAGTAACATTGTATGTGGGGAAGAAGTAAAAATTGAATAACTTACTCAGAAGGAACATCTGTCTCACCTAGAGAGAATCCCCACTTGCCTAGATCACTTTCCTGTATGAATATTATATTATGCAAGCTTCAAAATGGTCCCTTCAAGATTCTTTATCCTAACTGTGCACCTCAGACTAGGAAAATGTTAGTATCACACCTTTGATTATGCTAGTATTCCGGTATCCCAGAGGAAGAATGTCAAAAAGAATCCTTCAGAGTAATTTAATGATCCTAATAAGTTGACTTTGAATTAGTCAGAAGGCAAAATATGCACCTGCACTCAATCTAACCATGTAAGCAGCAGAAATCAGATAAATCTTAGATAAGGAAAGATTCTACAAGCTACTGCTGTCTTTAAGGTGGAGAGAAACATGTGCCAAGGAATGTGGGACTCTTCTAAAAGTGAAGAGTGGTCTCTACTGACAGTAGTCAAGGAAATGAGGATCCAGTTCTATAATTCCAAGAAATTGATGATCCCAACAGTATAATGAGTTTGAGACTTGGAGCAGGGAACCTAACAGAGCTCTGCTGGGCACTTGACCCTGAGAGGCCAGTATGTGGTATTTTAAGTTTGTAGGATACTATGCAGTAAGAGAAAACTAATTCAAACAGCTTACAAAAAGCTATCTAAGGTATAATAGTCTTCCTCCAATGGTGAATAATAATAATCAGAGGAAAATAATCAGAGGAAAATCAAATGACATAGTATAGCAGAGTCTCCAGAAAAATAGCATTAGAGATAGACTTAAGAATTAAAACATCTAGATCGGAGTCAAGATGGTGAGCTGGTAGGAGTGAGATGCACATCCTCCCCACAGAGCAACTAGGAATCATTTATTATCCATAAACAGACACTGAAGAAAAGAAGGTACAGAGATTATTGATACATAGCAGCAATTGTGACCACAAAGGATAGGCAAAAATGTCAGGGTTCAAGAGCTACACCACAGATTCAGGATACAGGCCCTGGTAGAGGAGGTGGAACTACAAGGAGAACGGGGCCTCCCAGGAACTACAAAAGCAGAAAACCTGCCCAGTAGAACCAGGACATAGAATCAGAGAAGAGTATCATGGTGCAGGGAGGAGAAAGGACCAGTGCCCTGGTGAGAATATTACACTAGCGGGCCATCAAAACTGGAAGGCAGTTAGGGTAATCCTCCACCACCACTCCCTTCCACCACATTGCAACACGGGTGTAGAAAAGACCACCAGAAATCCCACCCACTGGATATCCTACACTAAGGTTTAAAGTAAGAAGATAGTATCCCAGAGGAAGAAACCACCAATGTTGCCCACTAGTGGATAGAGGTAAAACTGAAGCCTGATTGCTCACTGTGAGTCCAAAGCAAAGTGGTCATTATGTTACAGAGCTGGGGAGCAGGGGAAAAGCTCTGATTCCCTCACAAAAACTCCAACTCCATAGGCTAAACTCTTGGGCCCCAACAAATTTCCACATAAAAACATCAACAAATCCAACCAGTGGTGACACCACAAAACTCAAGCAATTCTAGTGCTGAAATCATGATCCAGGCTTACTTGGTGCAAGTTGATACCATACACAAGACCATCACTACAGAGAAACCAAATCAACAGAAACATAAACAGAATGCCAAACAGAGCAAAGATACAGACAAATACGTGCAAAATAATGAATCTAATAAAAAACCCAGGGGGAAATTTGAATACAAGAGATGTATACAAGCTGCCTTAGGATCTATTTAGGGAAACAGTGATAAATATACAAATGGAAATCAAGAAAACAATGAGGAAGAAAAAGAACAAAGAGAGACAAAAGGAAGCAAGATATTCAAGAAATGGATATGATTCCCAAACTAAAGAATTCAATAGAGGGACTCAGAATAGGATGGATGGAACATCCAATAGAATCAGTGAGCCAGAAGAGAGCATAGAGGAATACATTCAAGCAAACCAGCAGAGATAAAGAAAAAGAAATGAAGACAGCATTTCAGACCTATGGGACAACACCAGAGGAACAATATTTGCATCACAGGGGTCCCAGAAGGAGAAGAGAGAATAAAATGGGAAGAAACTGTATTTGAAGAAATATAGCGAGAATTTCCTAACCTGAGTAATGAAGCAAACCTCCAGACCCAGAAAGATCTCCTATAAAAGAAACCCAAACACCCTATACTTAGACAAAATGTCAAAAATACAAGACAAAGAATATGAAAAGCAGCTAGAGAGAAACAAGACATACAAAGAAGTCCTCATAAAAATGTCAGCAGATTTCTCAACTTAAATCTCTATAGGCCAGAAGGCACTGGCATGATATATTCAAAGTGCTGAAAGAAAAGGATTTTCAAGCTAGGCTACTATACCCTGTAAGATTATCACTCAGAATTAAAGGAATGATAAAAAGTTTTTCCAGTAAGCAAAATTTAAAGGAATTTATCACACAAAACCAGCTCTACAAAAATGCTGAAGGATGTTATATAAAGCATAAAGAAATCCCAGTTAAAAACAGTAAGGTGGCAAATATAAAAAGTGGGGAAAAAATATATGGACACTTACAATGAGTATAAGACTAATATACTTTCAACTAAAAATAAGAAATAAACATAGAATTCTTAATACTAACATCAGCGTAACCTCAAAATACATCCCCAGAGAAAAAGCAAGGAAGAAAACAAAAAACAAAACCAATCAAAATATAGCTACAAACAACACACCTAAGAAGAAAAAGAGAAGAACAAAGGCACTGCTTAGAACAAGCTACAGAAGAAAAATTACAAAATAAAAATAAATAGCTACATATCAATAATAACCCTAAACATTAATGGACTGAACTCACCAGTCAAACAACATAGAGTGGGCAAATGCATTAAAAGCATAACCTAATCTTCTGCTGCATTCAGGAAACTTACCTCCTTTCAAAAGATAAACAAAGGCTAAAAGTCAATGATTGGAAGTCAATCCAATATTCAACTGGCAACCACTGTGAAGCAGGAATTGCCATGATTATATCAGATAAAACAGATTTCCACATAATATGCATAACCAAGACAGAGATGGACATTATATATTGATTATGGGGTCAATCCAGCAAAAAGACTTCACACTTATTAATGTACATGCACCAAATGAAGGATCATCAAATATATTGATCAAGTATTATTAGAACTGATGAGAGACATCAACAGCAACACAATAATAGTAAAAGACTTCAATACCCCACTTACAACAATCAACAGATTAATAGACTGAAAATTAACAGGGAAACAGCAGCTGAAAATGATCATTTGGAACAGTAAGGTCTAATAGACATATACCAATCACTTTATCCAATGACAACAGATTTCACTTTCTTCTCAAGAGTGCATAGCACATTCTTAAGGATAGATTATATATTAGGAACAAAACATGTCAATGAATTTACAAAGACTGAAACCATGTCAAGCATCTTCTCTGACTACAATGGCTTAAAACTAGATGTCAACCATGGAAAGAAAGCTGTAAGACCCAAATTAATTGGATATTAAACAATATACTTCTGAATGACCCTTGAGTAAAAAGAGGAAATCAAAGAGCAACTTAAAGAACACTTAGAGTCCAGTCACAATGAAGATACAAGCAACGAATATCTATGGGATGCAGTGAAAGCAGTACTAGAGGGAAATTTATTACAAGACAGACTAACCTCAGGAAATAACAAAAAACCACAAAAAAATAATCTAACCCTGCATTTAAAACAATAGAGAAAGAATAACAAAAGCCAAAATCAGTAAAAAGAAATAATCAGAATTCAAGAACAAAAACAAAATAGAAAAAAGACAAAAGTTGGTTCTTTGAAAAAATAAACAATAATGATAAACATTGGCTAGACTCACAAAGAAAAAAACAGAGAAAATTCCATAACTAGAATCAAAAATGAAAGCATAGAAGTTATAACAGATACTACAGAAATATAAAACATCCTAAGAGACTACTATGAACAGTTCTATGTCAATAATGTGGACAACCTGGAGGAGATGGACAGATTTCTAGAAAAATACAGTCTCCCAAGATTGAACCTGGTGTATGTGGGACACTTAAATAGAGCAATCACAAGTAAGGAAATTGAAGAAGCAATCAAAATTCTCTGTACTAACAAAAGCCCCGGACCAGATGGCTTTTCTAATGAGTTTTACCAAACTTTCAGAGAAGAATTAATACCTATACTTCCCAAACACTCCCAAAATATTGAACAATACTTCCAAGCACTTTCGAAGAGGCTAACATCACACTGATATCAAAGGCTGATAGAGATGTCACCAAGAAAGAAAATTACAGACCAATATCTTTAATAAACATAGATGCAAAAATATTAGCAAAATGAATCCAACAATGCATCAAAAAATCATCCATCAAGACCAAGTGGGTTTTATTTCAGGCATGCAAGTATAGTTCAACATATATGTTAACCTATTAATATAATACACCATACCGACAAGAACAAGTAGAAAAAACACATGGTCATATCAGAAGACAGTGAAATATTTTCACAAGATCCAACACCCATTTATAATAAAAACCCTACATAAAATGGGGATAATGTACATACTCCAATATAATAAAGGTCATATATAAACCCTCAGCTCACATCATAGTCAATGGAGAGAAATTGAAAGCATGTTCTCTAAGGTCAGGAAAAAATCAATACTGCCCACTCTCACCACTGCTATTTAACATCATTCTGGAGGTCTTAAGCAGACCAATTAGGCAAGAAGAAATACAGGGAATCCAGAGGAAAGGAGGAAGTAAAACTCTCGTTATTTGCAGATGATATGATTACATATATTGAGAACCCCCAAAAATACTAGAACTAATCAACAAACACACTAAGTCAATACACTAAAATCCAATGTACAAAAATCTGTTGCATTCTTATATGCAAACAACACACTAGAAGAAAACAAAATCAAGAAAACCACGCATTAAAAATAGAAGTTAAAAAGAATCAAGTATCTTGGAATATACTTAACAAAGGAAGTGAAAGTCCTGTATAATGAAAACTACAAGTCCTTCTTTAAAAAAATAGAGTAAGATACAAAGACATGAAAAGACATTCCCTGTTCATGGTTGGGAAGAATCAAAATCATAAAATGTTCAGCTTACCTAAAGCAGTGCACAGATTTAATGCAATCTCCATTAAAATCCAATGGGCTTATGTATAGGAAATAAAACAAACAAAATAAAAGCTTGGAATTTATATGAAATAACAAAATAACACCAACAGCCAAAGTAACTATGAGAAAAAAGAACAAATCAGGACTGATTGCTCTCCCAGACACTGAGTTATAATACAAAGCATGTGATCAAAAGAGTATGGTACCAGAATAATAGCAGAGGTACAGAATAGTGGAATAGAACTGAAGCACCAGAAACTGACCCACTCATATAGTCATTTAATCTAAGACAAAGAAGCCAAAAGCATATGATGGAGAAAGGAAAGTCTTTTCAATAAATGGTGTTGGGACAACTAGACAGCCACATTCAAAAGAATGAAGCTAGATCATTCTCTCATATCTTTATAAAAACTGATTCAAAATGGACTAGAGACTTGGACATAGCACCAGAAACCATAAATTTCTTGGACAACATAGGGCAGACATCCCATGACATCAACCTTAAGTAGACCTTTGGGGACTCATCTAAGCATCAAGGTAAACAAAAGGAAAAATAAACAACGGAGACAAACTAAAATCTTTACAGAGAAAGAAAACATCACCAAAATAAAAAAGACAGCTTCCTACCTGGGAGAATATATTTGCATTTCGTATTTCTGATAAGGGTTTAATATCTAAATATACAAAGAACTCATAAAATGCAATAAAAGAAAAATAGGTAATCCAATAAAAAATGGTAAGAGAATACACAGATGGTCAACAGGCACAAGAAAAGATGTTCCCACTTACTATCACGAAAATGCAAATCAAAACAACAATGAGATCACCTTACACCTGAGATCCAGGTTATCATCCAAAAGTTTAGCCACAAATGCTAGTGAGGATGTGGGGAAAAGGCAACACTTTTACACTGCTGGTGGTGTAAAACCATGTAACACCTATGGAAAACAGTAGGAAATTTCCTCAAAAAACTGAATATGGAAATCCCATCTGATCCTGCCACCCCACTTCTGGGTGTTTCCCCAAAACATACTAAAACACTGATTCACAGAGATTTATTCACCCCCATGTTTATTGCAGTCTATTCACAATAGCTAAGAACTGGAAACTACCTAAGTGTCAAAGGTCAGATGAATGGATCAAGAAGGTGTGGTACATATATACAAGGGAATACTACACAGTCCTTGGAAGAGATGAAATCCTATCATTTGAATTAACATGGATGGATCTAGAGGGTATTATGCTAAGTGCCATATGTCAAAAATTGGAAGATACCACATGGCCTCACTCCTAGGTGGAATGTTAACAGACAAAACAAAACCAACCTTTGGACACTTGAAATAGATCTGAGGTCAACAATGGGGAAGAAGGGATGGTAAGTGGTGGTGGAGCTCACTGGACATTTGGTTAAGTAAAGAACACTTGGTGATTTAGTGGAGAGCAGGGTGTACTGACAAATAATCTGAGGCATGGGAAAACTGCACATATGGGAAGCTGACACATGAGTTTAATGTGTAAAATTAAAGTTACTGCAATAAAAAAAGTTCAAAAAAATTAAATCATCTTTGGCAGTACTTATACTAAAATTGGAACTATACAGAGAAGATCAGCATGGCTCCTACATAAGGATGACACACATTTGTGAAGCATTCCATATTTTTAAAAAAGGTAATTACAGCAATTGCATTTTTAAAAGCTGGAAACAAGGACTTTAAAAGCTCGTAAATTTGGTGAGAAAAAAATACTTATTCAAAGTTAAAACTTAAGACATTTTCCTGAAATAAATGAAGACTAGTCTGTAATTCACTTTTTTCCCCCTCTGATCAATAATTTTAAAAGGCACAGGGCATCCCAGGAAATTTTGATGCAGGACTTTCAATGAGACATTTCTTAGTAAAGTGACTGGATCTTAAAGACAAGGAAAGACTTCTTGCAACAATCTGTAAAAAAAGATAGTTACCTACACAGAGGGAAATAAATACTGGGCTGGAATTAAACTTCTCAAAAGCAACATTAATGCCATAAGACAATAAAGGAATGCCAAAAAAAAGCAAAATCAGTAAAAGATAATATCGACTCACAAATGCTATGTTCAATTAAATTGCCATTCAAATATTTACAAAAGACATATTTAAACATACTCAAAATTTCATGGAATAAAACATACCTGAAAACAAAACAAAACAAAAGAAAAAACCACTACTAAAGGATTCAATCCAGCCTACCAAGAAACACTTCAGAGAAGACATGCGAACTTAAAGATCATTCATCATAAATAACATCAAATAGTTTATTAAATGGAATATGTTTTAACACAGCTTACAAAATAGCCAAATTTACTATGCTGTGAATTCTGTGGCATTGAGGACACCATTTGAATGGAGAATTTCACCTTCTAAAGGGAAATCAAAATAATTTCTGACCAATACTTTCAACACTAATTTAAGAAAATGTGATTTAACAACTAACCACAAGAGGGAGCTTCTGTGTTGTTTATGAACATGGAGAGTTGCCAACAAAGGCTTAGAAGTTCATTTCTAGGACAAATCTACCTGCCCATTAACATTCTCTTGTCCTTGGGACAAAAGGACAGAAGAAAATCCACATATTTCGAATACTTACAAGTTAAAGGTAAAGGTCAGCCCAATACTTAATTAGGACTCAGAGTTGGGTCCACAGCCTTACCAGGGCCTCAGGCATTAATCATTTACCTTGAAAACCTGGAGGTTAAAAGAGACCATATCCAGCTACGTGTAAAAGGACAGGATATTGCAGATTTAGATGTGATTCCACTCCTCCAGTCATATTTTTCTGACAGTATTTCTAGGAGGTGCATGAATCCTGAAAAGAAGCATCAATTTCTGAGGAATAAACTCTGATTAAATTCCTGCATTAGGTACTTAAAGGGTGCAAACTTTAACCAAAAGCAGTCTTTCCCCCTTCCCAGGGAGTGACTGTAATCTTCTGCCTGGGGCCACAGGCCCATCTGCAATCACTGGCCTAAAGGAGAAAAGGCTGCTACTTTCGTTTAAACCTGACCATTCTCAAAAGGAAACAACAGCTTTTGGCCTGGAGAATAGGGCTCAGCCTATATCCCTCTCCTCTAACCTGTTCACTTACTCTGTTACCAGGCTTTTTAAAACTTTAAAGTGAAAACCAAATTATCTTTCTGTTTCAGTGTCTATGATGTGGGTCCCTCTAAGCACTGGACTCAGGGCAGGGCCCTTCTTGCCCAGACATCTGGGCAGCTGTTGTCAGAAGAGCTGAGGAGACAGCAAGCAGAGCACTCTTTCTGAAAGTCAGGAGCAACCCTGATGTCCAGATTTTCCTAGCCTGTAAGAACTGAGGTAAGAAGCAGGAAATGAGCCAGATGGCCTCAGGGGCTCCTTGGGCTGCTGTGTTTCAAAAAAAAGAGAATGTGGTGGAAGAGGTACAAATTGTGGGTGGAGGAGGCCGGATGTATCTTTGTGGGAACTGAGGAGGCAAGACAGTCTCTGCCTGAGCAACCAACCTACCTGGGGTGCTTACCTGCAGACCTACTGCCTATGGACAGGAGTCAATAAAAGGTTCAGCTTTCAAAATAATTTGAGATGTGAATTCAAAACATTTCTATAAGGGTTTCTGACTAACATGATGAAATAAAGGAACAAAAACTTCTGACTTAAGCTCTAGAGGTCAATTTCTTTATCTTCTCTAATATGTTACCACCTGACCTAACCAGCCATTAAACCATTATAAATAAAAAGAATTCAATATCATGAATGTATTTAATAGAAATGACACAAATTCATAAAAATATTTTTAAATCACTAGAAAATCCTGTGCACAATCTTCAGCCAATAATTTTTAATTCTTAAAATAAAAATACTGACTATAATTGATAGACAAACCTTGTGTTAAACTACATGCAAAACAATACACAAAGCCCAATTTATTATAAAGTATTTGTACAATTTCATTTCAAAACAGCGAGTCATTTGTAAGGAAACGTTTTAACTTTATTTTTTTAAGAGTAAAAAAGCAGGCAGGAATGAAGGCAAGCAGGCAGGCAGGAAGGAAGGAATACAGAGAAGGAAAAAATATATATTTATTTATTTATCTAGCTATTCATTTATTTATTTAGTATTCAGTTACTCATTTTTTGGTTGTTCCCTCTGGTGAACCCAGGTCCTTCAGTTTTATGCGGATTATGCTGAAGCTACAGATTTAATACCTGAGCTGCCAGAGCACACCCTTTACAAGCAAGTTTTAAGACAGAATATTTTTTAAAAAAACTGAAATTTGGTGCATCCTGGTATCCCAGTGGATTAGTCTCTTGCCTTTAGTGGGCTTCAGCAGCTTGAATGCATCCCAAGGACCTGGGTTCAAGGGAGGGGTGGGGGTGGGGGGAGATGGCCTATGGACTGGGGAGGAACCAAGATGAATAACTACATAGAATGCTTCTTCATCCTCTCTTTCTGCCAACCTGCCTCTGTGCACCTTCATTCCTGCCCACACCTTTCCTTAAAAAATACACAAATGAAAAGTAAATACCCTTAAGTATGCTGTGTGTGTAGATCAGTTAAGGCAGTAGCAGAACACAAAGGAACATAAAGACAATTTAATGTTTTGCTAAAGGAAGCAGATTGCTTTCTGGATTGTCTTTTACAAAGGCAGAGTCAAGGTCACACACAAGTGGGTGCTATGGCCACAAGGCAGTTACTAAACTGCAGAACAGTGTTGTAGCTGGAAGAGAAGCAAAAGGCAACTTCCACACAAGTCTGCTGGGGAGCTTATCAGGGAAATGAGCGCTGCACCCTTTTCCTTCCCGAGGACCAACTCCCTTCGGCTGACTCCAACTAGACACCAGGGGGCAAAATACCAAGAAAATAGTCCTTATTCCAGGTGATAGCAATGAATATTGGAGGAATAAACAAAACATCCAGGACAATCCACATTTTTCCCCCTGTACTTTTAGCAACTATTTTTTATCTTTTTTCCAGATGGAAATATATACCTTCAATACAGGAAATCCCAAAAAACATAGCAGGAAAAGTCAATGTGAGTTAAAGTCAATAAAGTGATTCACCACCTGAAACCAACTTAGAGATATTGGCCAACACCAGTGGCTTTCATTTAAGGTGGTAGAAGAAAGTAATCATTAGCAAGCTCTATAGTTCTTCCTTCCACCAGAAAGCCTAACATGGCTATCACAGCTTCTTTTTCTACCATGCAAATTGTGTCCCTCTTGCCTGTCTTAAGCTATTATGTCTCTATTACCATAGTTTTCTGTATAGTAAGCAGTATAGGGTGGGAAGTACCCAGTGGGAAGAGGTACCCAGGTGAATTCCCTCAATCAAAAATACATTCTTTTTTGTACAGAAACAGCCCACCACCCCTTGACAAATGGGATCTATCACATAGGTCATTCAGTGACCATCTTCCCTTCCTGTTGATTGTTTAGTATAAAGAGATCAAAATGATAGGGGAACAGGGTCGGCTTTGAATTAAGTGAACAATGACTGTGCTGTCTGATGGAAGAACTCATCCCTTGGAGAGTAGGTTGACATGAAAAAGAAAGGAAGTAAAAAATCTTGCAACTTATAATGCAACAGACATTCTAACAAGAAAGCAACATCTGGATGTTGAGGTATCAAAAGAAGACACACAAGTGAATTTCAAGGGCAGAAGTTTGTTGCCATAATCTTTTGCTGTAAATGAGTTTACTGGTCAGAAATGATGTGTGTATAATAAGGTATTTGCTAAGTCAAACAATGCTGGAGGCTGATAGCACAGAAGCCTTGAAAACAAATTCATAGCTGATATATCTATCCCAGGAGATCAAATTACAACCAGGAAAGCTATATTTTCAATACCCTAGGATATAATGGGAGCCCTAGGGAAAGATGCCATATCAGAAGTTCTGAGAACTGGCCCATGCAGCTGGTAAATCTGCAGTGGAGGCAGCTAATCCTTTGATAAGGGAAAGAACCTGTTTTTGACCTCATACGTAGCTTCCTTTTATGTCATTATGGCCACTTTTAAGTTGGGACAATTCCAAAAACACCAACACCATGACTGGGGAAAAACACTGATTAACTTTCATGGGACAGGCCATCTTTCTTCCCGAGAGCCTCTTCCACAAAGGATGTCCTCAAGTGAGTTTTAACAAGTAGCAAAATAGCTTTACATTCTAGAACCATCCGAAGATGCATACTGCACATCTCTAGCTGGAATTCCTTCTACCTAGTAAATAACTTTCATGTTATTTACAAGTTTTGCTTCCCAGCTTATCTATTAGTGTCATTCCATGCATCAATATAGATCTGAATGTCAGGCCTTCTCTTCTATCAAAAGTGAATTTCTACTTATCGCTGCCTTTAAGGGACATTCCTGATTGGGGTTGTTATCTGAGTAACATATTTTAACATCCTTCAGAGCTTTATAGGACATTGTCTTTATGACTCCTTGTAACCCAGATAACTGGCAGTAATAACATTTTTGGTGGATCTTTGAACAAATTCTGGGTGGAATGAAAGGGACTAGCAAGACTAGGACTGTAGAGTTAGATGAAGCAACTGCTTGTCATCCAAACTCATGAAAAGATAAACTTCAGAGAGCCTTTGAACAACAAATAAAAAGTCAGGCAAGAAGGATAAAAATCAGTGTTTTCGTTGCACCTGTTGTTAATATCATTGAATAGATTAAATCAGATTAAGTAAATACTTTTAACTGAAAAAATATGGCTTGGAGGAGATACCTTAAGGGCATTATTCTCCCATTAGTCTGATAAATTTCAGTATAAAAGGAGGAAGGAGGTTAAGAAAGAGAAGAAATACAGTAAAACCAAGTGTGGTTATAAGTGCAAATAACTAAAATCAATTAGGTAAGAAACTAGTTTCTGAAACAGTTGCTCTAGCAAATGAACCACTAGCAGCCTCTTCTATGAGAGAGTATGACTGAGTGAGTATTGAAATGATCCTTAGGTTCCCAAATTCCACTGGCAAGAAACATGCTGACTCTAAGCATCCAAGGAGTCCAAGGAACTATGAAGTCCCTCCCAGGGAGCAGAAGTAGGCTTTACTCAATCAAGGCACAAGCATGACATCTTCTTGGATGGGATGGATTGCAGGATTTCTCTAAACCAATGACTCCTGTGTTATCTTCCCCTTTCTAACCTGTAATGATCATTGTGACAAAAACATTTCTTAGGTATTTGGGCTATTAAAAGAAGGAAACAGAAAATGCTAACTGTGACAAAGAAAGTAAAAAAAGTGTGATTTTTTTTGGTTGTTATTTTTTAATAAGTGAAGTATTTATGCACTTATTCTGAAGCAATGTACTAATGAAGAAGCAATGGTTTTAAAGATACCCAAAAGACTAAGGCAAGTATAGGGCAAATTCTGTCCGGAAAAAGGAAGGCGGTTGTGTGGAACAGGGAAAAGTTAAAGATGACCATAATTTTGTTATAGGGGAGAAAGAAATGGAGGATTTAGGGCAGAACATCAGAGGGTTTTAATAGCCACTATTATCTTATTGATTTACCTACTAGGCCTATTAAACTACATAACTTTGGTGTAAACATTTACTGATAAATTCATGAAACTTGTTAAAATTTTATATAGCATTTCACTTTTTGATAGTTTTATTTTAAAATAATAACTCTCTTAAGGGTGATCTGTTTATATAAACTGTGTTCTGTATACAATTATATTAGATAAAAGGTAAAACAATTATACTTTCTTCTAGTCTAGTAGTGAGGAAAAGATTATATTCAAAAAGAAATTATGGGTCCCTTCCCCAGCAATAGTAAGTTCATAATTTTTTTCCAAAAAGACTTTAAATATTCTTTGGATCTTGAATGTCCTAGAAGTGTCATGCCCTGGTGGCTTAGGCATTGCCTATGGCTGCAGCATGGTTCATATAAAGCCCAAGGGCCCAGGTTTGGGAGCCAGGGTTGGGGTTCAGGGTACAACCAAAATGAACAACTAAATGAAACAAATTCTTCTTTCCTCCTCCTTGCTCTTCCTGCCTGCCTGCCTGCTTACTTTCCTTCATCCCTGTCTATTTACTTCATCTTTTTTTTTTTTTTAAAAAAAAAAAAGGATGCTAGAAGCTATTCACCCACTCTAACAAATTTACTGAGTACCTACGTCATACTATAAGCTATCCCAAGGCATGGGAAATACAGAAATGAACTAACTAGCTAGCAAGCACCAGGTAAGTTTTAACAGATGGAGTACTCTAGAGCTATTGGACTTGTTTTTCCATATAGAAATATAGCACTGTACAACCCCAAAAAGCAGTGGTCATTTAGACCAGAAAGTTGTAAACTATGACTCGTGGGTCTAAGACAGCCCACTAACTGTTTTGGTAATGACAAGAATTTATTGATATATAATTGTGTCCATATCTTCAAGCATTGAGCAATTATAACACAGACTGAATGTTCTGCAGACTAAAATATTTACTGTCTTGAACTTTGCAGAAAACATTTGCTAATATCTAACTTAGATGACTATACGAATACTCGGGTACTATATCACTTTCTTCAGAAAATCTTCGCTCACAATTATCCCCCTCTTCAGCCCATAAGTGTGAAAACTATTTTTTTTTTTTGCTTTTTCTTATAGAAAGTTTCAAGCAACAAAATGGAGAGATGCATAAGAAACCCACTTTTATTCAACAAACAGCTTCGACAATCAGCAGCTTGTGTCCAATCTTATTTCATATACTCTTTCCACTTCATGACCCTGCCCAATACTGATTTATTTAGATACATCTAAGATATCATTATTTTACCCGTAATTCTTCACGAGGTAGCAGATTATTTTATTATCCAAAACTTATTTGTTATTCACCTAAGGAAAGTCATTAGACTTAGTCTAATTAGTGTTTAGCATGTAAGTTGCTCTGTTCAGTGAAGAGTAAGAAGTGAGATATAGTGCTCCAGAGCAAATGTTTTAAGACTCAGTCTTTTTCCACAATGCAATATAAACATAGAGGCTATTATGTCAATGTGCAGTTAAGATAGTTTGGATAATAAAAAACAGAAACCTACAGAAGACAAATCCATAAGTATAGGTAAATATTTCAACACCAGTCTCTGAACAACTGATAGAAAAATTAGATAAAAAATCAGGAACGATACAGAATAACTTAATCCCAAGCACCAATAGGATCTGACATTTATAGAACATTCCATCAAACAAGAAATGCTATCGAAGAACAACATTTGTTTTCAAGTGCTCATAGAATATACACAAAGACAGATCATATCCTGAGTTATAAAGCAAAGCTCAATACATTTAAAATAATTAAAATCAATAAAGTATGTTTCTGACTACAGTAGAATCAAGATATATAACACTAACAAAAAAGGATAACAGGAAAATCTCCAAATACTGGAAATTAAACTATACACTATCAAATAATCCATGGGTCAAAAAAAAAATCACAATGACTTAACAAAAATGAAAATATTTGTGAGACACAGCTAAAGCAGTGCTAAAAGAAAAATTTAAAGCTCTAAAATACATAATTAGAAAAGAGGAATTCTCAAATCAAGAACCTAAGCTTCCATGTCAGCAACTCAGAAAGAACAAATTATACCCAACAAAATCCAAAGGAAGAAAATAACAAATAGTAATCAATGAAATTAAAAACAGAAAAATAATGAAACTAAGTTTTTTTATTTACCAGAAAAGCACAAATTACTTCTACTTACTGAAAATGAAGATCTGAAGAACTATTAGGAAAACTGAATCTGTAATAGAAAAAAAAAAAAATTCCTGAAAGAAATCTCTACGTCCTAATGATTGATTTCATTGCGTGGCAGAAGACCTTTTCCCTGACCCCAATGCAAAAGTTAGTCTGTCAGGAATTTTCCACAGAACTACGGAGGCTGTAGCTATGTCCTGTTATCATGACCAAGGACAAACAAGCATTGCCTCCCTACTCCGCAGCTGTACATAACTGATAAGAGTTGCCAGTAGAAACTACACATAGCCAAGGGGATAAAGCTTTACCTCAGAATATAAAAGAACTCCCCTAAACCCCCCATTGCTCAGCTTTGGGTAACAATACCCCTGGGCCAGCACTGGTGCTTATAATAAAGTACCTTTTCCCCTACTTTTGAGTGCCCTACTGTCAGTCTTCTCACTGTCTGGAGGCTCTGCCATAACAATTGGAGAACTGTAACAAATACATAAAAAATAATTCAAATCAATTCTAGATCATTTCTTCCAGAAAACAGAAGGGAAGACTTTCCATTCTTTTTGTGAAGCTAGTCATCCCCTGAAACCAAAACCAGAAAAAAGAAATTGAAGAAAGAAAATTATATACCAAATCCCTGAATACAGATGTAAATATGTAATGTTACCAAATAGAATTCAGTCATATATCAAAAGAATCAAACCCCAATACCAAATGAGGTTTATGCTATGATTTAAGGTGGGTCCAATATGCAAAATAAAAAAAATGTAATCCACCATATTAATAGTCTAAAAAAGAAATAACCACATTAGCATATCAAATGATGCAGAACAACCATTTCAAAATATTTAAAAATCTCTCATGAGTAAAATCCCTCATAAAATAGGAATGGAGTGAAACATCCTTGAATTAATAAAGTACATTTAAAAAACCTGCAGCAATGGTTAAAAGATTGTCAGATTTTTCTTCTAAGAGCATGAATTAGATAAAGATGTCTACTCTAACAACATTTATTCAACAAACTACTAGAAGTTCTAGCTAGTGTAATATAAGAAGAAAAGTACGTAAAGGAAAAAAAAAAAACCTATTTACAGAAGACATGACTATCTGTATGAAAAATACCAAAGAATCAACAAAATAACTTCAAGAACAGTGAGTTCAGTAAGATTACAGGATACAAAATAAAATATACAAAAATCAGTTGTTGTATTTCTATAATTGGCAAGCAACACATGGAAACTGAAATTAAAATAATGTATACTCAACTACTCAAAAAAGTACTCAAAACATGTACATGACTTATATGCTGAAAACTATAAAATATTAAGGAAAGAAATTAAAAGATCTAAATAGACATATGTGTTCATGGATTGGAAGTCTCAAGAGATAAAGATATTAATTCTCTCTTCAATTAATATCCAGTTTAATACAATTCCTCCCAAAATCCCATTAAGATATTTTTGTAGATATAGATTAGATTGTTCTAAAGTTCGCACGGAAATGCAAAGAAATTATAGTCAAGACAACTTTTAAAAAACAATTAAGAGGAAGAAATCCATCTACAAGATTTCAAGTGTACATTAATCAAGACTCTATGCTACATCTGGAAAACCATAAAATAAAACAGAACAGCAAATACAAAAAGTTGATAAACTGTATTTCATCAGGTTTTAAATTGTGCCCTGTGAAAACGCTGCTAAGAGGATGGAAAGACAAGCTACCAACTGGATGAAAATATCTGCAAACCACCTCTCTGACAAAGATCTAGTACTTAGAATACAGGAGCAACTCTCAAAACTCACAGCCAAATAAATAAATAAATGTATAATCCAATTAGAAAATGGACAAAAAATCTGAACTGACATTATGCCAAGGAGGATAAATACACACAAATGAGCACAAGCCAAGATGCTCAACATTATTACCCATTAGAGAAATGTAAATTAAAACCATAGTAACATGTCACTGCAACCTACCAGGCCTGATAAAATAAAAAATAGTGACAACAACAAAAGCTCACAAAGAGGAAAATAAACACTGCTGAAGGGAATATAAAATAGAAAGCAGAGTTATCTTATGATGCAAATGTTCTACTCCTGGGAATCTATCCCAGAGAAATGAAAGCTATGTTCACACATTGTACACCAACATTCCTAATATTATTCAGAATAACCAAAAAGTTGGGACCAACCCAGATATGCACACAAAGAGGTAAATGATTAAGAAATATATCCCTATCATGAAATGCTAATTTGCAGTAAATATGAATGAGACATTTTTCATTTTCTCTTACAGAGTCCTTTTTTGTTTGTGCTTTCCTATTTTCTGAATATCTTGCAAAAGACATATGGTTTAAAAAATTAGTGAAAATAAGTAAATAAAGATAGTTTAGAAGCGACAATTTGGCTATTTAAAAAGCAATGCTATCATACGTTTTAAGTAGGTCTAATTAACCCGAACTACACTAAATAAGTTTATTTTCTTATCTCATACCAAGAACACAATCCTGGCAATATACCCAATTAAAACTTATTCTAATATATTGCATTGCAAGTGTTTAACCAAACTTTAGGATATATCAATATCAAGTGGCAACTACAAAAACAAAATATGTAACATATTAAAAGATTTTTACATTTTAGTTGTTCCTATTATTCTCTAAGTATCGTGGTCAGTAACTTAGCAAATCAGAAAAGGAAGGTTATTTGGTTTTTTTTGCATTACTATATACAATAGCTGTTACATAATTATCATGAAATTTTTACTCATTGCTTTTATTTAATGTGCACTTACCACACACACAAGGCACTGCCTTATCACTTCAAGTGTATAATGTCATATGGGGAAGTAGTTATTATCATCATCATCATGAGTTATAGTAGAAAGATCTGGTCCAAGTCACATAGCTCTGTCTCACAGTGTTTCAGCAAAAATTTAAACTCAGTTTTGTTGGACCCTAAAATCCCTGCTATACTGCTGCGTAATTTCACTCAATATAATGTGATAATAGCATTAAAATAGGAAAAAATACATTCAAACATACATTGGCTAATTTGTGCAATTTTAAGAAGAGCAACTATGAAAATTCCATTTCCTCATTTCTTTCTTGCTGCAAACCACATTTTACCAACCTTTCTGAGGAAGCTACAAAAAAGCGTTGCTTAATCACTCTCTCATACATGATTCAGTTAGACAAAATTATGTGTCTGAGCCTCCTGACGGCCCTATCTGAGATTTCCTTTTATGTGGAAGATAAGGGTAAATCTTCCCAATAGCCTGTGAAAAAATAATCTTGACATTTTAGCATCAGCTTAAAAAGTACAGTAGATAATATATAGCGATACAGTGAAATCAACATTTTGGCAAGTAAGACAAAAACCAAAATTAGAATGCCAAATCACTTTGGTATCTCTGAAGATGCTTCTCATTTTTGCTTTCTTTTTCATGCTACAAACTTTTCAGATCCCAAATTTTACTCATAAAGGTCATTTATGGCAAATAATTTTGACTCGCAATACAATTCTTCACAATTTAGAGGTCAAAAAGTAGGGGAATGCCCAATTATTCTTTAGTTCAAGTTTAGAGAATATATGGACAGAGAGCCCCAAACTGCCTTTACCTGTAATTAACCACATTCCTGCCTTCCGTGAAAGACAAATCATTTAGACTCAATATGCTTCCATTGAAGAAATCCACTCATTCATCAATATATTTGACAAACTCAATTAATATTTCTTGAGCAGTCACTGTAGAAACTAAGACAGCATTCAGCATTTTCCCAAAACCTGCTCACAGAAACACTAACCTGAAGGAGGAAAGGTAAAGCAAGCAGTAGAAACAGTAAAAGGGACAAACAATGGAATTCCTTGCTCAGTAAGTTCAGAGCCTACATATCACATTCCCAAACTCTATATATCCTATCATGTAAAGATTTTTAAAAATGCATTCACTTTTTACAGTGACGCAAAAGAGATATCTCCTTAGCTTTTATTTTCCTCAAACTTACTGTATCGTGGCACAAATTTTTAACATACTCTTTTTAAAAATTTCTTCAGAAACTGTACTCTGCCAATCATATTTTGAGAAATGTGGGGACACAGTTTTCTATTGCTAAGACCATGGATATTTTAAAATAACTACTCAACAGCGAACAACTGAGCAGAATTAGAGTTTCTGGTTGCATTTTATTGACACAACTTTACTTACTTATTTTTCTCTGTGAGTTTCCACTATTTCAGAAGTTTGGTTATTTGAATTTCAACCTAGAATTTCATGATAGTTATGAAATTCCCACTTTTAAAGGAAGATATAAAGCAATAATCCTGACATGAAAAGAAACCTTTCTCTTTATGCTTACAGATGAAACTTTACAAAATAATTAAACACTAAACTGGGCATATATTTCCCAAATTTGACTGTAAGATAACCTGGGCAATTTTTTAAAATATAAATTTCTGAGTACTAACCCAGACTCACTGAATCAGGATCTCTGGGAGGCATTACATAAACATGACAATCATCCAGAGAAATTCACATTATCCAGGAAGTTTTAGGAAAGTCGAAGTGACTTGGATATTAAAAATTATGTTAGTTTCATCTGGAGCACTGACTTTACTAAAAAGTTAACCTTCCTTTTTTATTGAGTGTATTAAATGTAAAAGTCTTTTTGAATCATTTGTTTTAATATACAATACATGTTCTGATCTAAGAAATCATCACTCCTTTTTATCCATTTCAGTTACAATAAAACTGAAATAAAAGCAAGATAAAAGCAATTTCCTTAAGGAAGAAGAAATAAGGATAAGAAATAAGAAGGAAGGATATTCAGAGGCAGACATATAAAAATACCTTGGGTTGAACAAGTGGTTGAAAAACTAGTATTCTTAGGCCATCTGTGTTCTCCCTTCTAGGCAGGAACTCCATATTAGAAAACAAACGAAAATTTCTCAAATAATATAAATGATAAAATAGAAACAAAAAATTAAGTCCAACTTTGAATCTTATTCTAATCATTTCCTAGTTTAACTTTTTTTTGTTTGTTTTTCAAAAGAGGAAGGTAGTAGACAGGCAAGGAGGAAAAGAGAAGAGAAAACGTTTTTTGTTTTTTGGTTCATTTTGGTTTTTCACCCATGCCTCTGGTCATGAACCTGAGTCCTTGGGTTTGCCAAGGTACAATCATGCTGCCATCTCAAATACATGAGTCACCAGTGTACCTGTTTTCATTGTTTAAGCAGTCACCCCACAGATCCAGAGATCTTTGATAAAGAATTTTCCCTGAAATACCAGTCTAAAACATTAGAAATCAGTGCAGAACGAGTTACTTCTTTGCGAGAAAGGGATGGAAAGAGAAACCAAAAAAACATAACAAGTTTATGCAACTTTTGATGAAAAAGAACAAAAAGCACTACTGGAGGAGCACCCTGATGGAGTAGCGGTTAGATCAATTGTCTCTAAAGAAACATAGATCACATACCCCTGGGTTCAAGTCCCAGTTCTGGGAGGAAATAACCAGTATAAACAAGTAAATAGAAAATAAAGATGCTTCCTCCTCCTTTCTCTTCCTGCTTGCCTGCCTACTAGCCTTCATTCCTGCCAGTACTTTTTCTTAAAAAAACAAAAAACCCTGCTGGATTTAGTAATTACTTCTCTACAATTTCCAGGTATTTATGAATGACTTTCCTCTTAAAGTCTCAAAGTAGTTTCAAAAAGTTTTAAATCTCAGAAAGATTACTTTGTCTAACAACATACATTGATACTCATCCAAAAGCAATTAAAAAGTGCTTTGGATGAAAACAAACTGATAGACTTATTTTATTCATTAGATTTTTTAAATATTTAGAAGTTATATTCAGCTTTGTCACATTCAAGCTACATCAAAATACATCAAAAGTGAATGCCAAGTATGAATTGAAAATGTCGGATGACACTATTCTATTTTCAGGTTAGCATATATAAAAATAGTTCTCAAAATCAATTATTTCTCTTAATTTTAATCCTTCCCTTTTTTTGTATTCAAAATCCACCAAAACGTCTCTGACAAATATTATCTCCATTCAAATTAATCACCTCTAACACTTATGTCTCCATAAAACTGCTCCTTGAAAATACTTATCCAATCTACCTGTATTTATTTTTTTATAGAACTATAGAAAATGCAAGCTATTTCTAAACATATTTTTCTACCTTTTGTTAACTCTTAAACCTCCTTTTGTGCTATTCTTGCACCTGTGAAAATTAAACATGCTTATCATATTTCATATTTTGGTTTCATCTTCTTACCAACCATATTACATTACTTTAATCTCCTCCTGCAGAGATTATTACATCCAAACTGAGCCCAGACTCCGGTTTCCCTCAAGCTCAAAAATCAGCCACCACAGCAGTAACACCCCCCACATAAGGAAACATGTCAATTTTCTCAGTATCAGTCTCAAACTAAACTATATGTATGATTTCAATGAATAAAATGATTTCCTTAATTGTATGCTAGTCAGATTATTTGTTACTGGAGAAAATGAGAAGCTATATATTCTCTCGCTTCTCATTTATTTACAAGATGTTTTTTATTCATCGGCTTTCTTTTCCCACTTTTCCTTCTACACTGCCCTTAGAACTAGACAAAAAATTAGATTTTTGGTTACAGGATCCCACATTTGCAAAACCGATTAAATTCACTTGAGCAGGAAAGTTATCACATTTTAAAGAAAGCAAAGACTTTTAACTGCCTATTTGAAATTGGGGAACAGTTTAAATCCATTAAAATACTGACATTATTCAATATGGTTAATAAACCTACTATGAATAATAAAACAAAAATTTAAAAAACATTAAACAAATCATAAAAACTAGCATTAGTTTTAGTTTATTGTCCATTTATGAAACCACATTCGGTCAATTCAGCCCTTGTCCTAAATTTCTACAATTTAGAAAAAAAGATGTTAAAGAGATTACTTTTTTTTTTCTTCTCTTAAAGTTAAGGTCCTGACAGGAATGAAGGTGAGCAGGCAGGTAGGGAGGAAGAGAGAGGAGGAAGAAACATCCATTCACTCTGTTTAGTTGTTCATCTTGGTCTTTCTCCCTGGCCCTGGGTCTGAAACCCAGGTCTTTGTGATGTATGTGGACTATGTCCAGTGTCCTTACACACTAGACCACCATGGTGCTCCACATTAAGGGATTTCTAACAATCCTGCTATTTGTAATGTCTTGGTTCTTTTAGGTATAAAATGCAATTTCAGTCCTGAGTTTTGTGTCTTACATTGTAGACATCTACATATAAACACAAACAAACCATGACGACATCTCTACTAAAGGAAACTTTCATAAAAAAAATGCAAAAATTCAAAATAGCAACTAGGCATCTTCCTATACTGACTGTGGGACAGTAACTGGGATATCCCTTCCTAAAAATCAATGTGACATTATCTTTAAAAATAAGAATGAGGAAGCCTTTGAAATTAGTATTTGCACATCTAGAAATGAAGACTAAAGAATGATGTGCACACTTATGCAAACATTTACATTCAAAGACAGATATTGCAGCAATAGATATATATATAACATGTAGTTCTTAAGATTTCCACACCCCGTGAGCCCTGGTAGAGTAGCATTTGGGTCAATTGCCTCCGAAGGAGCACAGACCACATCTTTCTAGGTTCAAGTCCTGGGTCAGGAACCTAGGGGGAAAGGAAGGATGGACACACACACACACACACACACACCCCAGTTTGAACAACTAAATAAAGTGCTTTTTCTTCCTTTCTCTTCCTGCCTACCTACCTCTGCTCACCTTCACTCCTGCCTGCACAATTCCAAATTCCATTTTTAGAAAAAGGATTTTTCACTCCCAATTCTGTTCTACCTATCTCTGCATTCTTGCCAATGACCCCAGATGGTCAAGCCAAATAGCACAGAGTCCTTATTCATTCCTCCTTCACAATCCACTAGAAAGCCCTATCTCTTCTTTAAAATACATTGAAAATCAGTCATTCTTCTACATTACTACTACAAACAAAGTCTCAACCACCTTTATGTCTTACCTGGACTACAGGAAAAGCAAACAAAATTTCTGGGTGATTTCTACCCATTTACTTGTCTCTCAGAACAGAAGATAAAATAATGCTTTAAGATCAAAGAATAAATAAGATCATGTATTTCCTGTGTAAAACAACCCATAAACTTCCATTGCACTTAATGGGAAATCTAAATGCTTCATGCCTTTCTAAGTTCATCTCATGTCACATTCTCTCTGGCTTGAATCATATTGTTCAAAACTGACAGTTCCTAATATCTCTCAAGTTCTAAAGTCCTTGATGGTGTTTTCCAGGCTGGTCTCTCTACAGCCAATTATAACCACAATAGCTTTCGCTTGTCCACATATTTTCCCTTTACATTTTCCTTGTTCATTGTTATTTTAGATAATTTGTTCCCTTTAGACATTCACCTCAATCTTCTATTATCTAAATTGTTTATTACTTTTTGTTTATTCCCACCAAATGGTATGAAACTATTTCACTGCTATTATCGCAGTACTATGTATATATTTTTTCTAAATCGATTCACTGTAAGAATGACCAAAGAATTTAAAGGTAACCAGGGTTCTTGCTTTCATTTGTCATAGATCAACTATTATTTAAATGATTAAGTCTTGATTAGTAAAATTAAATTTTACAAATCAGCCAATTCCTCTACCTAATCTACTTCAACTAAAATAACTAAAAATATCAATAAGACAGGTCATAAGAATTTGGTGAAAACTTTCATAGTGCACAATAAAGTACTACATGTAATAAGTACTCTGTACTAAGTACTCTGTACTAATGTACTATGATCCAGCTTTGGCAATCTTTTTGGTTTCTTCTCTAGGAAAATAAATACACACACACACATGCACACCTTAATTTGGGGGCCATTTTCCTTTAAGAAATATAAATTATTTAGATTAGCTGTGATTCAAGGTATGTATAGCAAGAGATAAAGTTAACATTGCTAAAAACAGATCAGACTTTTGTACTAGAATAACTGTTCAAAATGTAAAAGAGTTTTGAGAATCAGAGTTGTTTTTGTTTTTGTCTTTTTATCAAAATGTGTATGAAGAAATAGTCAGATAGCTCATCAACCAGAATATGATCTGGTAGATTCAGTAGAGAGCATATTACCTAAATGGTATAAACAATAATTATTTTTGCTGTCATAGAATTAGTATCGTGTTTCTCTGTAACCAATTAAAATTTGCATTTTCTTTTACTATTAAAATTTCAAAGATACGGTTTCATATGCAGTCGATGGTGCAATACAGACCTTGTTTCTAAAAGACCCCAATGACATGACGTAAGGTGGGCCTGCAGCAGTCAGTTCTGGATGAGGTGCTAGAATCTACATAAGTGCTCTCTCATTGATAAACACATTCTCATTTCATTCTTTCCAGATTATGACACATTTAAAAAGCACCCTCTGTTGGTATGCTTGCATAGTCTACTCTGATTTCCAAAAGCAAGCCTGCTTACCAAGTAAGTACACGCTTAAAATCCAGGTGCATTATATTCATTATTAAAAACATTTTCCTATTGTTGTCATTCAAAATTGGAAAATTGGTCTTAAGAAGAACTAATACTTTAAGAGTAATTTTTAATAGTAATAGTCACAGAACTATCTTAACTTTTTAGAAATAATGCCTACAGTGCATCAGTTCACAATTCTCTTTCCTCACTTATTTAAATACTGAAAGCTTCTGATTTTGCAGCCCTCTGGTTTTATTTCAATATTTGCTATTTCAGTGTCCCAGGAAGAACAATAAAAATGTTAAGCTCTACTTTCATTGGCACAGTCCTCTGGCTGTCCATAATCGTTTTCCCCAAAATAACTCTTTGAGAGTGAAAAAGTAAATATAAATAATCAAATTTCCATTCTGAGCCTTTGAGTCATCTACCTGGAACGTGTGGATAGCTCACAAAATTCTGTGTCTCTACATAGCAGTCAGAAGTAGAGCTACTTTCAGTTCTTAGGAAAAACTTTAGTTCGCTGTTAAATCCCAACTCTCCTTATCTCAAATCAGCAATCTATATGTCCAGAGTGCAGAGCCAGAGCATAGCAAATAAAACCACACGGAGAAAAACTAGAGCTCTTAGAACTCCATTAAGGTCACAACAACTGCCAATGAAAACGGGTCATTGCTTTTTGAAAACTGTGTGTAATAAATGAGTATCAGAGGATTAAAAATGGAGAATCACTGAAGGGATGAATAATGTACAATCTCTCTGTAATTTCCTTCTTTACACAATTTACATAACAGAGCAATAAAGCAGTGAGCAGATGAGACTTAAACCTTTACCCGCTGCTTACCTAAAGTGCAAAATAAAGTTAATGGCCTTGTTTCATCCTACTGACAGGTAGCTAGCCAGATACGAGAAACGGGAAATCCAGAGCCAGAAAACAATAGATCAGTGCAACTGACTTAATCCAGCCACATCAACACAGACCCCTAGTGGTGCCAACCCACTTTAACATTCCAAAAGCCAGAAAGTCAATACAATAAAATACCCGAAAATCAATTCAATTAGATTTAAAGCACAGGTAAGCTGCTAAGGTTCCAAGTCTATGTGTCAACACACAAGGCTACTAAAAGGAAATCAATCACAATGAAAATGATACAAAACCTTCCAATCAATTTGAGATGACACTCCCAATGGGCCAGTAAAGAAAGGTTTGTTCTGTCTCAGAATGCTTAATCACAGGTAGGGGAGAGAAAGCAAGCTTTTACACCCCTTAAAAACTAAGAACTCCGCCCCATTGCTATCTCTCCCTCTCTGGAGGACTCACTCTATCTTTGGGATTATCTTTTCCTTTTTCTCTAAATATCTCTTCTGCTTCACCAGTGCTTTAATTTTCCTTCCTCCTATGTAGCGTCTGGGTCGTGCTCTGGAAAAATCTTTGTAGAGACACAGGTTCCCATGACAACTGAAGAAACAAAAGTACGCAGGCACACGTGCTCATGATCCATCACTGGGGTCTTAAATTAATCAAAGACATAACATTAACTTACCTTCAAAAAGGGACCCTAGTTGGTATCTTCCACTGAAAAATTTTGGCAGTGAAAATACAAGTGCTCCCAGTCCCATCATAAAGGATGCAAACGCAAGCCATCTTGGTTTGTGTCCTCTTTCACCAAAAAATGATACAAATAAAGACAACAAACAAAATGAGATATCATAGCTTGATGATATCAGGCCCGTCAAGGAACTTTTCATTTCATAGCGCTTCTCTATAGTGGAAATGCTGACATTTATTAGGCCATTTACTACGACACCTGGAAAAGAGAAGATGAAATTTTTGTGCATTATTATAACTTTACCATCTAGATTGCAATTATTAACACAACCTAATTAACCGTCGAGTGTTGTTTTTGTTTTGGGGTTTTTGTTTTGGTTTTTTTTTTGACATTTTGAAATGCACCAGTTTTAAAAGTCTCAAAGTTTCAAAGCTAGGCAACTCAAACCTACTTTCTTACAAACCGATTTGCCTTAAATTGTACATTTGTGAATTTTCGAGTGTTAAAATTGAGGCCTACCACAGACTAAATTGTAGCTATCTTCATTTTTCTTTAAATGACAGAGTCAGACTAGCAAAGGCTCATGAAGCCCAGTCTGCAAAATTTCTAAGTGTTGAAACATTCCCATGCACCTCACTTGGAAGAGTACAGAAAGTACAGAGCACCAGTGGTCACTAACTTGGTGCTTCTCAAGTTGCTCAGTCCTTCAACACATTTATCTATAACAAGCAATCTCCTGGATTTAGTTTTAAGAAAGGTGAAATTATGCTCTCAAACCTCTTGTTTGCCTCTAACATTAACAGACATTAAAGTTAGTTAAGGGTCCTGGAGAGACAATGAATAACTATCTTAAATAAATGCTCTCTGTCCAGGAAGAAATTAAAGGCATAGAAGTTTAAACATTACCATCAATTAAAAATGAATAATATGATCATATTACAGTTTTTATCTAGTTTGGTCTTTTACTTAAGAGGACACCATGAGTTTAATTCATTAATTAACAAAAAGAGTATAGTCTCTATAATCTCTCCAAATTTTGCCTTATCAAGACTGTAACTGGAAATATATTTCAAGAAAATCGATATAGCAATTTTTAAATTCCTAACATGATTTTTACTTTTATTGCCAGTATGAAAGTCTCTAAGCCAATTGCTGAGATTTCAAAATAAAATATCTAAAATATCTAGAAATGACACATTTATAAGGAGATAGTTATTTCGTCATTCAAAAATCAACTCCCCAACACATTTGCCATACTGACTAAAATTCATTATTAGAACTCATTGTCCATATGGCAAAACTGAAAAAGTTAAGTTGTAAACTTATGGAATGATAGCATTTTAAGCCTTACTTTCAATGTGAATACTATGTTACACAAGAACTCTGCTGGAAAAAAAAAAGGGAAAGAAAAAAAAATGTCATGCAATAATGCATACTATGTCTTTCTACCATAAATGCATTTAGAAAGGTGGCACAATAGGAAATTGCTAAAAGAAATTGTGTATCTCTGAGAAATGCTGAGTTAAGCAAACTCACTGGACAGATTTTGTATTTTCCACTAATTAAACACCTATAATATGACACAGAAATATGATTCTTCCCAAGGATACATAGCAAAATGCTTTCTCAGTCATTTAAACTTAAACTGAAAGAAGAATTGATTGATGGATTGAGTCACTTTCATTTCAGATTATTCTTAAAACATAAATTTCTGTTTGGGTAGATGTTGCTCCAGACTAGACCAAATACATTTTTCTAAGAGCGCCAATTATATTTGATAATAATTTAAACAGCATTTTATGTTAAATAAAGAATGATGTCTTCTAGTAAGAAATTTCACAATACATTTTAAGATGAAAGCTCAGGACAAGAAAATTTTTCTTGTATCCAGCTTCTTCAAATTTTACACCTTTTGACACTGAGACTCTTCATAATCAATGATTTCGGACAACTAGAATCAAGACATTGGCGAGGTGAACTTTGGTAGGAATAAAAACGGTGGAAAGAGAAAAAGCCAGCACACAACTGCCTTTAATAGAACTGTAGTTGACTTGTCATTAACAAAATGTAACACGTGCAAAGCAGGGAATACTGAGTTCGAGACAAGAATAAAAATAGGAATAATATTTTTATATTATTTCTTGTTAATTTTTTTTAAAGTGCAATCTCCACCCCCACCCAGTCCTTCCCCAAGAAAATTAGTCCTTGGATTGCATTTCTTTCCATCGGTCCTTGATCACCTTTTTGTAAATATTTTGAAAGTATGACTCTAGTGACAAAAATACAGCTACATACCATAAAATTCTAACTAATCTTCATCCAGTCCTTCCACTAGAGGCTCTACCACTTGTCACTTTTGTCACTCTAGCTCAACTACAACTATCTATTCCCTTCGCCCCTGAATTAGATAGGTTTATCTTCTCTAGACTTTCTTTCAGCTAACCCATTCTCCAGCCATCCAACAACTCACTTCTCCAAACTATTCTAATAATTACAAACTCCTGAGGGCATAAACATAAACGTGGACTTTAGCAGAAGCATCCCAAGGTATCTAAAAGAGATCTTGAAGAAAACAGATAGGACAAAATTCTAAACGTTTAAAAGACCTCACCCTTCAAACAAAGTCTGAAGCTTTTGCTAAGGTCCTCACTAGGTTCCACTTGAGTACATAAATAACTAAAACGAAATAGACTCACAAAACATGAATGGTCCTAGCCAATCTATGCAATATACATGATCAACAGGTTTCTGGTTTGAGAATCACCCTACCCTCAACTGCGAGTTTACTAATTTTATCGTTTCAGAAACAAAGCAAAAGAAAAATGAAAATCCCTTCCACTGGGGTTTAGCAAAATGTATGTAAGCTTTTGTAATGTAGAATAGATTCCCTCCGGGGCGAACTGTTCCTAAAGAAAGGCTCCAGCAAATTCCATCTTCATTGGAAAAATGGAATGTCATCAACTGAAGTAGAAAAGAGAAGAGAAAAGCTTGTATGGCAAATTTTAAATATTGCCCTAAAGGTGATACTAAAACGTGGAAGCCTGATTGGTGGAACGTGCGTGGGCGCGCTCGCAGCCCCAAGCTCGCCTAGCGCAGCGCGTGGACCCGCGATCTGCTTGTGGACCCGCGATCACTGCGCATCTGCTTTTTTCCGCGCACCTCTTCGTCCACGGTTCGGTCAACGTCCGCTAGAGCGGGTGCTGGACTTTACCTTGCGTGAGAGCCAAAAGGCAGTAGTGAAGCAGAAAGCCCTGAGGCGTGTTGCAGCGCTGGAGTATCTGGGGTTGGAAGCTGCTCCACCCGCAGGGCCCCTCCTCGAACTCAGAGAGCGACTCGGGTCCGGCCGGCTCGCGGGAACCTGAAGTTGCTGGAGGCAAAGGTGGCTCTGGCGACTCCCGTGACTTCTGGTGCTCCTGAGGCTTCTGAAGGTCCTGTGGCTGCGACTCCTCTCTCTGGGTGCTAGTGGATAGGACAGACACTTCGACGAAAGAAGGCGATGCAGATGAATGGCGCGGGGTGTCTGGACTGGAGGGGACGAAAGCCTGGTTCTCGATGCCTGCGCCGCCCTTCATGGTCGGGATGGGTTCCTTCGACTGCAAGCTTGAGAGTTGCTGAAAGCCAGGTCCCGCTCTGGCTCCTCCCCTGGGCAGGTAGCAGCGCCCCCGTGCGGGAAGATTTCCCACCTCCTGGCGATTTTGGGTTCTCCCCCGCCGCGGTGCTGAGATCCTTCTCCTGAGAGCTAGCTGCGATCCCGAGCGAGTGTGTGGGATTCTGCCACACCTCACCTGTCACGGCTTTGACCAACCGGAACGCGCCGCTAGGACGTGCAGCCCAGCGCCACCGGTTGAGCAGCCCGCACTCTCCGCCCAGAGCCCGCTGAGCATCTTCCCAGAGCCCAGGGACAGGGAGCCAAATAGAGGTTGTGGGAGTCTGGTGGCTAGAAAGCTCCCCCTGGGTGCTAACGGGAAAACTGTAAACAGTTGCATCAGGAGAACGTTCAAGAAAATATACTGGGTTTTTTTGCTTCCTTTGCTGCTTACCAAACCAGGCTTATTCTGGACTCACAAGAAACTAGAAACCACCGTTATACTACTATGAATTCCAAGCGCATTTGGTAAGATTTTTGCCAGTCATTCTCCCTAGAAACGGAAATGTCCACCCATACCACCTCCTCAACACCACTGCCATTAACAACACAACTTAACCACCTATTTTGTTTCACTTCCCCTAAACTGAAGGACTAGATATTTAGAAACCTCCAAAAGCAGATCTATGGTGTTCCTTCCTCTGCGTATTGCATATCCAAGGTTAACATGCTGATAAGCATGTAAATTTCTACCTGTGAAATAAATAAGAAAAACACTTTGAAGAATCGAGTACCATTATGCAATAGTTAAAATTCATTCATGCTTTAATCTATTCAAAAAATACTTATTTTGGGGTGCCAAGCACTGTTATAGGCTCTGGGGGTAAAGCGTGCACAAAAACTGACAAATAATTCTTCCCCTATGTTGCTTGCATGTTGCTAACAGGAGACAGACAATAATAGATACATCTCAAGGCTCTGTGCTGTGGTGAGAGATAAAGACAGGCTTGAGGAGGGTGGGTGGAGAATAAGATGCAATCTTAAATAGGATGGTCAGGGAAGGCCTCATTGAGATGACATTTGAGCAAAGACCTGAGAGTGTTACAAAGAGGGACCCTGATATGTTGGGGAAAATAGAGCAGCTGGGGAGGATGAGATGGTTGGAGAGCAGTATGAGATGAGGCAGGTAAAGGGGTACAGGCAGGTTTAGGGAGCAATGATACAGTCAGTTCTGTAGTCCAGTATAAGATATTCAGTTTTTATTGTGAATGAAATAGAAGGTTTGAAGCCAAGCCATGACATGATTAAGTTTTCAAAAAATTCATTGTGTCCCATTCTGGAGATACACTAATTCATCCTAAAGTAACATTTTAAACAAATACATTAAAAATATATGTATATCAAGATCTCAGAATGTTTATCTTTTCCTAAGTCAAATGTTTATTCCAAAACGGAACATTATAAAATTCAAATATGTTTCCTTTTTGCTATGTAAGCTGGGCTGCATACTCAAAGATGTTATGCTTCATGAGACTGCAGTATTAAAGAAACTGCTTGCTCATCTAATTATTGGTTATAATATATCTCAATATGTTCAGACTACTTTTAGCAAATAGAGGATTCAGATATTACTGGATACTGTACTGCTGCATCATTTTGTTTTCAGTACATGACTGTTATTATCCAATTTTAAGAATTCTTTAATTTAAAGTTAGGATACTTCACTAAATACTAATTGTGCTATCAAGTTCTAGACAGTTTTCAAGTCTTGCTGTCTTCATTTAATACCTGCTCAATTGCCTCCCCAAGAAACTACTTCTAGATTCAATGTTAATAGCACTCAAATAGATTCAAGAGTATGTGATGATCATAGCCAAGTGTAATCTTAAACTCAGAGAGAACAATATGGTGATGGAAAAGTTACTTCTCATCCTGAAACAAATGTTTTTATTTCTTCTAGTTATAGGCACTAGGCTCATATAAAATGGCCTAGAGAAACAGTTTTCCAAACACTAATACTTTTCAATGAAATAATCTAGAAGTCCTCTGAATGCAAACATAGTGCATGGCACATATTATTTTGTGAAAATTTCATTTCACTTGTATGTGCTTTGCTTATTGAGTTGAGAGACTGAGATATAAAAATATTTATCCTAACTTGAACAGACATACATTCTGTTCCATGTCCTTCACATTCAAGAAAAGACCAGACTTGGTACTCCCAGTGAAATAATGGTTAGGTATGCTGCCTGAGAGATAAGAGTGCAGTCCACATGCATACTAAAACCTGGGTTGCACTGGAGAGGTATGGAGGACAACCAAGATGAGCAACTAAATAAAATAAATGATAAATTAAATACTTCTTTCTCTTCCTGCCTGTCTGCTTCTACCTGCCTTCATTCTTGCCTGTACCTTTCTTTAAAAAAAAAGAAAAAAACAAGACCAGATTGGCCCAGAGCATGGGGAAAGAGTTGAAGTAGGAACTGATATCTTCTAAATGTCTGCTTTATATCCCATTATTAATGTTTCAAGAGCAGTTGCTATTATTATCTACATTTTACATATTAAGAAAACTACATTCCGAAGAGGATTATTCTCCCAAAGTCAGATAGCTAACAAGTGGTCTTATTTGAACTTAGTTCTCTGAGAGATCTTCCTTGAATTTTGTATTTTCTCTTTTAATGGCTGTAGCCTATCTCTGTCATTTAGAATTATTGCATTCAATTCCAAGAGATCAAAACACATGTTTCTCTGATTATGGTGAGGTTTAGAAGATTAACACTTTTCTGACATTGCAGATGCTCACATTAAGCTTGGTGTGTAATCGTCTTAGGCCTTCTATAAAAGAAAGTTTCCACAGAAATGGACTTCAAGATGTCTAAGATTTAGTTATGATCATTTTTATCTGTAGATTATGAACAATTTACCCAACCTGCAAATTTCACTTTGAGATATGGTCGAATTTAGTAATGTCTTAAGATAATTTTGCATCTTTAAATGAATAGATTCAAACTATCCTGTCAAAACCAAGCATGTGCTTAGATCCATACTGTTCCAGGGAAAATTTCCACTCTTGCAGTGTTAGAGTAAAGTTTTGTTGAACTTGCTATTACTTCATTTAATTACAACTTGCTCTTACTGAAAATGTAACACCACCTTCCTGTTCCCTTGCATTCTTTATGCTGCAATGAATAAAGAAGGAAGGAAGGTGGTTCATGTGTGTAACACGCCACACACACAGTCACACACACACACACACACACACACACACATCCCAACAACAAAAACTTGATGGAATTTGTCTCTGATAATTTTGTGGAAAACAGTCATTTTTAAAAACTTCGGTCACTTTAGAATAAATCTAATGAGCACAGTCAAAATGTACTGTGCTAAATTATGAATAAATTGCCATCCTTTTATGGATTCTACCTGCTATATTTTTCAAGGGTGGAGAATGGGAACAAGAACAGTATCTACATTTGATAGTGAAGTTATGACAATGTAATAGGGGCAGATGTCCCTGTGTTTGGATAACATTCTCTGAGAAGTGCAGTAGATTTCCCTGTCAGGAATTAAATGAATCAACATACAGTAGCTCAATGACAGAGTCTATCAAAATTATCTCACTAACTCTCAATGCTTAAAAGCAATCTTATAATTTCATTTTGACTTTCTATCTAGACAGACCTAGAGCAGGAAAAAGTACACATATGCCTATCTTGTGTACTTTAGCAACATTATCATTTTCCTTTTTGTGTGCTTTGTATACTCTTTAGTTCCCTTGCAGTTGCAGACTAGATGTGAATCCTCTAGTCGCATAACATTAGGAAACTTATAGAAGTTTAAAATCAGAGGGATCTTAAACACAGATTTGTTGAAGTTAATTACAAATCCTAGTATTAAAGACTTATTAATATAACCAGATCTTACATTAACTAAAAAAAAACAATGAAGCAATCCAAGTGATCTTCTTAGAATTATTCATTTACATTTCCCATTCCAAATGTTCTACAACATGTATAATTAAAAATAACAAACTTTATCTATTAAAAATTTAATACTAGGTTATTTTAATACTGTTTTGAATTAGAATTTCACAAAAAGATATATGGTGAGAAGAAATTAAACTATACTTTTTTTCAATGTCATTAAGAGATACATCCAAAAATACATTGTATTTTTTAAAAAAAGAAAACATGAAGACAACTAATACAATAACCCCATAATAAAGGTTACCCAATAGGTAGTGAAAAAATTAACTACAAGTGAAAAACTTACCATACAGTATCAAGTTAAGCTGTTCACTAATATATATTGCTATTATAATTTACTCAAAACATTACAAACTATATGAAAGAATACTTATGATACAAATATCACATTAGATATAGTAAAGAAAGCGGAGTTAGACTTACACATATCAAGAAATACTTTAGAAGAAATGATCCTACCATAAACTAGTAATTAAGATATTATATCTAAAACATATCTCCTTTCTACTAAAGATCTGATTTTGGTGCCTGGAAACAGTCTTCAGTATGCTATAATTCTATAGGATGTATGTAATCACAATGTCATAATCACAAAAAAAAAATGCCATTTTTATTTACTGAATAAAGAAACAGCCACACTGCCGCTTTTGATAGGTCCGTCACTCCATATTTACTTTTTTTTTGTTACTTTGTTTTAAGGTAATGAAGGCAAGAAGACTAAAAGGCAGGAAGAGAGGGAAGGAAACAGCATTTTATTTATTTTATTTAGTTGTTCATCTTGATTCTTTTCCAGGGTTCTAGATCTTGAACCAGGGATCTTGGAAGTATGTGGACTACACCTGGTAGACTAAACCACTAGGCCACCAGGGCACGCCACTACCTGTTACTTAACAAAAGAAAGTAGATAGTGGTTATAAAAATGTAGATTTATGGAACAAATAAGTGATATCAAGGTACTATTTATTCTAGTAGTTTACTTTTAAGAAAATTGTCGCAGTCCCCCCAAAACTCAATGCTATCATATACTAGAAATAGGTGAGTAACATAGAAAATTCTCTGTTTAGGAATTTCCATATATTCATTCTTTCACAGTACAGCAGGTTCTCGAATAACACCTTCATGTTCAGTGTCGTTTTGTTCTAAATCTTGAGAAAAAAATAAATCCAGACAGATGTTGAACTAAATGAGGTTATTTGAGGACCTGCTTTTGTTTTGATGGTGTTAAGGCAGGATTTACTGTAATCTCTTCATAATTGAATGGGTGTAAGAGAAATCTAGTTCAAAGTTGAGGGAGCTAGCAGGCTAATATTAACAAGAAAAATAATTGATTTGTAAATATGAGTAAGAATTTTAATAAACAGAATTCAAGGCATTAGCCATAGATAAATCAAAACAAAACCCTTACATTTCTACTTTATAGCTTGCTAAAACTCTCAGAGCATGCTCCCAAAGAACAACAAAGCTTTCACACCCTACAAAATGTTTGTGAAAACAGAAAATCACTTAAATGATCATCACAAAATGCACAGAATTGTCTTTACTGTTTGACTGAAGAGAAAGTATAGAGTATTCCACATTCCAGCTAATCAGAGGAGACGAAAATTTGCTGGACTAGAAAGAAATCAATACCCACAAGTAAAAAAGCCTTTGAGGGAGTGATGAACAATGACAAAACATTTTGTAGTATGAAAAATAGAATGCAAAAGTCTGGCATTAAAAGCACAATCAGTGGGGACAACAGGGAAGAGCACTTGGTGATGTGGAGGAGGGCATGATGTGTTGAAATATATCTAAGAAATGGGAAGCCTATACGTAGGAAGTTATTTTAATATATAGAATCATTACTAGAATAAAAAAATTTTTTAAATTAGTGGAGGAACTTCCATATCCTGTCAGGATAGATCAATAGAGACCAGCTTTAGCCTCCATTTAAAACACAAAAGATAAAAGAAAAATATGTAAAGGAAAAAATGTTTCCAAGACTCTAGACATCAAATAATGAAGGGGAGTGATCTACAAGAAACAGGAAGCAAATTAGATGAGCAGTTTTGAGCATATTTGAGTGATGAGCTGAGAAGACTGGGCCAGGGTGTAAGATCCACAGAAATCCCCAGAAACTGTGAATTGAAGAGAAAGCAGCAGGTGCAAGACAACAAGACTGCATGGACAGGGAACTGGGGGGTAGAAAGCTATACTCACTGAATTGGTGTGCAGAATGTCCCCGCAACTATCCTGGTTCAGGTAAAGAATTATCTGAAGGTCTAAAGAGATAGTGGCCCATATTCAGGCAAGATCAAATGAAGGTGAAATAAGGAATTTTAAGAAATTTTGAAAAATGAAAATAATTTGTCAGAGTAACCGCACACATATTAACAGCAGTCCTTCAAGCACAAGGAAAATGATAACAAGTGGGATTTATACAAAGAAATAAAGGCCACTAGAAATGAGGCAATGGAAAGTACAAAGAAAAAAGAAAATAAATGAAAAATGAGGAATGGATTTTAAGACTCATGGAGAAATATATACAATTCACTGTTTAAACAAAAATAAAATGTATTCTGTGATTGATAAGTTATGTAAAGGTAAAATGTATGACAGCAGTCCAACTACCAGGTAAAGAAAGTGTACTGTTATAAATGTCTTCTATGTGAAGTGATATGTCAAAGTAGACTGTGATCGTGACTTATACCTCAAGCCCCGGAGCAACCTCTAAAATGGTAATAACAGTATAAATGTCAAGGAAGGAATAAAGTAGAGTCATTAAATGCTTGAATTAATTTAAAAGAAGACAGAAAAGAGGACATAGTGAACAAAAAATAGGTAAGAAAACAAGCTACAAAGTGATGAACCAAACCTAATTCTAATCATACTGAATGTAAACAGGATAAACATTCTAATTAAAGGGGAAAGATAGATCTGATAGAAAAAAGAAGAACCAATTAAATATTACCTATAAGAAACACATTCTAAATATAAGTGCTAATAGAATAAAAGTAAAAGGTTGAAAATGAATATTAGGCCTACTCTAATCAAAAGAATGCCTGAGACACCCCCTTGTGGTTCAGGAGGCTGAAACACTCCTGTGCAGACCACATACAGTCCAGGCACCCAGGTTGGTGGCCAGAGGCTGGGGTGAAAAACCAAAAATGATCTATTAAATAAATGGAGATGTTTCTTCCTCCTCTTCTTCCTTCCTTCCTTGAATGCCTCTTCCTCCTCTCCTCCCTTCCCTTGCTCTCTTTAAAAAAACGAAACAAAGCAAAAAAGAAAGAAAGCTGGAATGGCTACATTAATAATAGTCCAGATAGGCTTCAAAGCAAAAAATATTATCTGAGATAAAAGTTGTTTCCTAATGATAAAGAAATGAAATCATCTAGAAGACTTCAGAATCCTAAAAAACTATGCGCATAAAAACAGGTCAGAATACATGAAACAAAAACTAATACAACTGCTAAAAAAAATAGGCAAGTCCACAATTATACTTAGAGATTTTAATAACTGTCTCAATAGTTGATAGGTAAATAAATGAAAATCCAGAGATATAATAGACTTGAACAACACTGTCAACAAACTTGCCCTGACATTTATAGAACTTCCAGTAATAGCAGAACACAAACTTTCAAAGTAGACATCGAATATGTTTCAAGATAGACCAGATTCAGAGTTGTGAAAACTCTCAATAAGTATAAAGGGATTGATGTCATACAAGGCATTTCTCTGATAACAATGGAATTAAATTAGGAATTAATAACAAGGCTATCTGGAAAATCTGCAAACATATGAAAACCAGATAATATATTTTAAATAACTCATGAGTCAAAGACAAGCTCAAAAGGAAAAATAGAAGGTATTTTGAACTGAATGAAAATAAAAACAAACATCATAATTTACAGAATTACAAAGCAGTAATTAGTGGAAATATTTTAATATATCTACATTAAAAGAAGTTTTTAATCAATTGCTTCATTTTTAACCTTAATAAATAAATAACAGCAATAAAAGGAAAACAAATTAAGTACAAAGTAAATAGAATAAAGGAAATAATAAAGATCAAAGAGAAAATTAATAAAATAGAAAATGAGAAATAAATGGAAACTAAACCAAGTTCTTCGAGAAGACAAAATAAAATTGGTAAATCACTTGTGAGACTGATCATATTTAAAAAAAAAAAGACACAAATCACCAATATCTGAAATAAGACAGGAGTTATCACTACAGATTCTATAAATATTACAAGGATAAAGTCATAATCTTTACAAATGATATATTTTAAAAAGATAAAGTTTATAAATTTAACAGTTTGGATGAAATGGTTTAATCTTTATAAGACAAATTACAACAGATTTCTCAAGAGGTAATAATAGATAACCTAAGCAAGCCTACATTTATTGAGAAAATTGAACTTGTGATTAAAAACTGTCCCATAAAGAAAACCTCAGGCCCAATGTCTTTAGTAGTGAATCTGACTAAACATTTAAGGAATAACTAATGACAATTCTATACAAATTCTTTTCAAAAATTAAAGCTAAGAGAATGTATCCTAATTTATTCTACCATGCAAGCATTATGTATTGTTTATCTGAATTTCTCCACAGTGAGAAATTATCTTATATTTTATGTTCATGATAAATAAATGTGTAGTAAATGATAGTATACGCAATACTATTTCCCTCAACTGCAGTTGAGGGAAAACAGTTCTGATTGAATGACTATGACAAAACAGTGATTGCATAACATATAAATATCAACATAAAGGGTGAATTTAAAGAAAAAAAGCTGAAAACATGTTTTAGGATAGACTGTGGAATAATCCCATGAGCTTAGATGTAATAAATAACAGCTTCTTGCTGGCTCATGAAAGGTTTAATGTGGATTTTCCTCTTTAAAAGGCTTTCCTGGAAATTTCTCCTTCGAACAGTAAAGTCTGGGATCCAAGTTGTTCTGATTATCTGGTTCTTAAGAAGTTTTTGCTTGCAGCACATCAGTTGAGTAGAGAATGAAATGTTTGCACTCCATGTTTCTGGCCAGCACTTGTGTGTAGATCCCACCCAGAATGCAATTGTGTCTTACCTAAAGAAAAGGGGATTCAGTTTGTAGTTGTTGTATGCCAAGGAGGAAAATGAAGCAATATGATGAACGCGGCATTATATCTGCCACAAATGTTATGAATATTTGATATAATAGCATCAGGATCCACAAGCTAAAACCATCATATCTAACAAGATGACATAGGTTAAAAAAAACAAAAAACAAAGTACAAATCAACTTCATTCAAACCTATAAAGAAAGATTTGCCTGAACAGCAGGTTAAAATATGGATCGAATGTGTATGAATTACAGTTATTAATGAGTTTTTTAATCCAATATTTCTTTTCTACACCATTCCATACAAATTATCCTAAAATATCACATTCAGCTCTAATTGTTGCACCAAGAGAACCATTGGCTAATGGGAGCACATCCATGAATAATATAACTAAGATGGAAGAAGAAAACTTGTTACATGATAATTAGTTGAAGGAACTAGTAAAGCTTCTTCTAAAGGAAAGATCTAATGGTAAGAAGACACCTGTCAAAAAGATTTGAATTGGGGCACCGTCTGAATCAGAGATCAGTCTGATTCTTTATTGTTCTTGAGGTCAATACAACGACTTGAAAGTAGAGGAAAAATGTGGGCTCAAAGCAAAGGGAATTCTTTACAAATAATTAAAGCAGTGGTTCTCAAAGTCCAGAAATCCCAGGGACAATCTGAGACATTTTGAAGGAGATTGGAGGTTGAAAACTATATTCAAAGTAATGCTAGGATGTTATTTGCCTTTTAGATTTTCCTTTTCTTACATGCATATAGTGGAATTTTCCAGAGCTATTTGATACATCATATCACAAAAAGGAAGTGTGAGAACCTCTTATTAAGGTAGAAATTAAAGAGATTTGTAAAAAAGATAAAGTGATTGAATTTTTCTAAAATTTTTAAAATACATTTTCCACTTTTATTGAGGTATGATTGACAAAAATTGTATAGGTTTAAGGTGTACAATATGATGTGTTGATATATGAATACATTGTGAAATGGTTATCACAATCAAGCTAATTAGCATATCCATAGTGTCACTTATTTAATGTGTGTGTTGAAAACACTTGAGATCTACTGTTTATAAATTTCAAGCATGTAATACGTTATTATGAATTATAGTTACTATGCTGTAGATTAGGTCTCCAGAACTTACTCATTTTATAACTGAAAGTTTTTCCTTTTTAACCAAAACCTACCCTTCTCTCTCAACCTCCAGTTTCTAGTAACCATTCTTCTATTGTCTATTCTCTGCAACCATGGATTAAAATGTTTTTAGACTCCATATATTAATGAAATCATGCAATAGTTGTATTTCTATATCTGACTTATTAAATTAAATTTTTTTTGTCAATATGTAATGGCTTTGTACTGTCATACCTAATGATTTAATTATGTGTTCTAATGGCTCACTTTAATTTCTAATATAAGAAATATTGACATTATATTCCACATAAATCAAAGCTCAGTGAAGTCCTCAAGTACTAAGAATATAAAGGGGTCCTAAGACAAAAATAGTTTAAGAGTCATTGAAGTAAAGCTATAAAAACCAAGTTAGAATGCCTCGGTTAATGCTAGTTCTCTATCATGGAAGAGGTAACTACTCAGTTATTAGGAATATTATGGGAAGCATTCAGATTACAGAGATTTGGGTTGGACAACACTTGAAGCCCATTTTAAATATGAAATTCAGTGATGCTAAAACTCTGTAATCATCCATTTATCTCATAAAGCATGGATGAAATACAGACTTAATTACTTTGCTTCATCAAGCTCTTTAGTGTCAGAGTCATAGTTAGAATTATACTGTCTTTCCACTAGGCCGCTTTTGTTTCTTCTATTCCCATGGTTAACAGTCTTATATTTACCTCCAGGCAAACAAGTAGGTTATGATCTAGTCTAACTGGAACCATTTGTGAGCTCATTGGCTAAGATATATGTGGATTTTAACAAAGTTCTTTTCTTAACACTCCTTCACTATGTAGATATTAGCTCTCTCAAGCTCCTGTTTACCCTGACTCTTGCTTTCTATTTATGTCTATGCTATTCAAAGCACATAACTGCAAAGAAAGAACTATTCAATTCTGAGGTGTAGGTGGGAAAAAAGAAAACAAATGAAGCCAGATAAAAATTCTACCTGGTTTTGAGCTCATCCATAGAGTGAGATTAGTCAAATAGTAGGTACATACAGTTGTACGCCAACAAATACTTTCCCAAATAATGAACCTGAATATAAAAGGTATATTAAATGAATGTCATGCAAGACTTACTAAAGTGTAATAAATCAGCAATTATGGCATGCTGTAAGCAGGAAGATAATGTAAGCATAAATGGTAATTAGTTACTACAACATATATGTTTTAATACTAAAGCATCATTAAGCCAAAGTTTTGAATTCAAGTGCACATTCTTTTACAGTGTGAATGATTCAGAGACTTGTACCTACAATCCCTTGGGGTGGGAAAGTCTAGAGTAGAATCAAAAATCCTAAATTGAAATTCAAGTAGTAAAATTAAATTGTCCACAGGATATTTGCAATGACACCACAGTAGAGGCTAAGTTTCCTCCATTAAATATGTGCTAGTCTGGAGCTGTTGCCCCTTAAACACTAGAGATAATTTTAATAGACCACCAACATTTTTTAATTTATTTTCTGGATATTGAAGGAGAAATTTGCCTAATTATAGTGAATTCTGGTTCTTAGAGAGTAGATATAGAAATGTATTTTTGTGAATCCACAAAAAGTAAAGGGCAGCATGCTATTTTAGATGTTTTGTTAAGAATGGATTTGAGCACAAAGAATTATACAAAAGTTGGCTCTGCCATATAATTTTCACCTCTCACAAAGTCATGATTTTTAAAAACGTGCCTTTAAAAATGCTTGAATAGAAGACGAATTCACCAATGCTTAACACATTTAATAAAACATTCTCTAAATTTCAGGTTCAGTTATACAAGGAAAGTAAAATATACTACACGAATAGCAAGTTTGCTGATTTTTCAACAAAAAAAAAATGCAATTGAAAAGGGAAGGAAGGAAAGGAGGGAGGGAAGGAAAGAGAGAGGAAGGGAAGGGAAGGGAAGGGAAGGGAAGGGAAGGGAAGGGAAGGGAAGGGAAGGGAAGGGAAGGGAAGGGAAGGGAAGGTCTATGTCCTTATGCGTATTCAGTAACATCTGCTTATCCAGCACTTACACATTTACCAATTTCAAAAAGTAGAGCTAGACCATTTCTAGCAGTCAACAATAGGAATTCCAAAATGGCCTAATAA
Organism: Solenodon paradoxus; assembly: GCA_004363575.1. NCBI lineage: Eukaryota > Metazoa > Chordata > Mammalia > Eulipotyphla > Solenodontidae > Solenodon > Solenodon paradoxus. The sequence goes on along the minus strand of RJWH01000231.1, from coordinate 328,988 downwards.
AAGTATCCTCCTTATGCAATTTCCTCCACAAAAAATGTAAAAGGAAATGAAATTAATTGAGTAAAAGTATTCTCTCCTCAAGCAAATCGTCTTCTTGCCTTCATATTATACAAAATAGTGGTTAGTAATAAACAACAAAAATAAGGTAAACTATCAGAAATGTTTCTGTATGTAAAAGCAGACCTATCAACAGCAATAGGATATCAAAAATGAATAAAAAACATTTATATAAGGTCAAAAAATCAAAAGAATGTAGCAGTTGAGCCCACTAATGTAGAGGCAGATATTTGAATAGCTTCTGAGTACTTCTTTTAAAGTGGGAGGTGAGGATATGGAGATTAACAGGAAAGGAAAACCACAAGAAATATAAACTTTAACAACATATCAGAGTAACAGAAAGAAGATGAATGGTCATCAGGAGTATGATGAAGAGGTATGAGTAAACCATTGGGGGTGTTGGAAATGTTCTGTAGTGTAACTGTGATTGTTGGTGGTTATATAACTACATACTCTTGTCAAAATTCTTAAATGATATTCTTAAAACCGGTGAACTTTGTATAAATTATTCTTCAGTAAAATTGATTTTAAAAGTATCTCAAGAGAATTTAGTAAAAGCTCAAATTCAGCACTATGTTTTTCAATAGTCCTTAAGGCAATATCTCAGTGAGTTTAACTCATTGATGCTTTCTCATTTTATGGTCAAGTCAAAGGATGAACATTTAAACTGAGATCTGATTAGGGTAAAATAAAAAGGAGCCAGGTATGCAAAAATATAAAGAAATCTGTAAGCAAAGGCAAAATATTCTTGGATTTCTTTCCCTTACAGTGATTGGAACATTAGAAGACCTTTAAAACAATAAATGACAGGCATGTCCTGTAGAGCAGAGATTTGGTCTGCTGTTTCCAGCTGAGCATAGTGATATATATCACAAGGACTCAGATTGGTATCCAGAGCAAGAGGAAACAACCAAGATGAACAACTAAACACATTTTTTTAATGCTGCTTCTTCTTCTTTTCTCTTCTTTTTGTCTACATTTTTCTTTTTCTTCCTTTCATTCCTGTTCGCACTTTTTCTTAAAAAAGAAAAAAGGAAATGACTCAGGTGCTAGGCTGGAGACTAGGGCATAGACCATGTAAAGCCCAGGACCTGGGGCTGAGGAAAACAACCATAAATAAACAATCTTTTTCAGTACTTTCTTTTTTTTCCATCCTTAAAAATGTTTCTTCCTCCTCTCCCTTCCTCTCTGAAAAAAAAAAGAAAGGCAATTGACTATTTAATTAGTGTGATTCCTGTGTGGCATTAGATTTAGGAAGCCAATGATAAAACCTATTAAGAAGTTGTATTAAATGTCCAGGCATGAGCTATGGAGTAAAAAGTCAAAGAAAATAACACACACATTTTCTTATTCAAAGTATCATTATCAAAAAAGAAAAAAATAAATGAAATAGTGCCTCCAGTTTAAAGAACTCTTTTAGACATTGCCCTGTTCTTAAAGTTTCATAAACATCCTTAAAGTTTGAAATATTCATCTTCCCCAAAGTGGTGTGATATAATGGGTACAAATATGCAAAGGACCATGACCCACAGACTAAAGTTCTTAGAGAAAATAGCTCTATATTTTAATTATGTGAAAAAAATCATGCCTAGACAGTCATAAATTTAGTTTAAAGAAAATCAAGATCTAACTGACATTCATTGGCCATTTTTATTTTAAAATTTCCACTCCCTTATATTTTCAACTGAAAATAAGAAAATAACTTCAGGTCAACAGTTACCATGCTTGATGAAGTTATGCTTCAGTATCCTCATCTCAGTAAATATGTTCATCAAAGGTAAAAACCTAAGAAAGTTATCACTGTTCATTTTCTGTAGTATTCTGTATATGATGATTAATTTTACATGTTAACTTTACTGGGTCATTCAATGACCAGATATTTAGTCAAATATTATTCTAGATGTTTCTGTGAAGTATTTTGGATGAGATTAACATTTAAATTGATGGACTTTGAGTAAAGCAAATTGTTCTCCATAATGTGGGTAGACCTCATTCAGTTCTCTGAAGACCTGAAAGGAAGAAAAAGATGGGTTTCTCTGAACAAGAGAGAATTTCCTAATGACTGACTTCAGACATCATATGCAATTTTGACTCTTCAATATCTTTAATTAAATAAATAGCCAATTCTTCATAACAAATAAATGAATAAGCAATCAAATATCCATCTCTTTGGTTTGTCTGGAGAACACTAATATCATATTAATCCATCAATAAGCATTGTATTCTAGCTCCAAAATATGTGTCCATATCCATCTACTTTGTTCTGTCTTCACTGCCGTTAAACTGTTTAAGCCACCTATCTCTCTCATAAACTACTCTGTTGGTCTCCTATGAGATTTCCCATGCTTCTAGAAGTTCTATATTTCATATACTATAATGAATTCAAGTTCTATAATTCATTTTACATATAGCACTCAAAGTGATTCTTTAAAAACATGATAAAAGTTTGAGCATCAATATAAAATTACAAAGGGTATTTATTGAATGAAATAAATCTTTTATTATTATATACCAATACCAATATAAACAAACAAATGAAAGATTTCAATTAATAATGCAGTAACAATGATGAAATGAGAAGATGTCAAACTTAGAGTTTTATGAGAGCAGGATAATGTGTATTCTGAAAATATTGCTCCCCAAATTATGTAATAACTGCAAAGGAAAAAGTAATAATAGTAGTGGATAAATCTTGTGGTGGTCATCTTAATAAAGTGATCAAAGTTAATATCACAACATTCTGACTAATGTTAATTGGGCAATTTTATCATTTTTCCAACAGTGTAGATTATAACTACCCAACACTAGATGAGTACCACACAGCTACTATAAATCTATCATTGTAATAATCGTCGATAGCAACCATTTATTTTGACAGCAATGTGCCAGTTCCTATATATGCATGATTGTATCCTTACCTATAACATCCTTATCTTACCTACCTTGCCTAGTATGGTGGGCAGTTTCTAAAATGGCTCCCAATGAGCCCTATCTTCTGATTTTAAGGTCCTTATGGCATCTCTTTCGTGTGACTTGGCTGGACCTAATGAATAAGATGTATCAACAGTGGTGGGGGCAGGATGATAAAAAAATAATTTTGCTGAAGTTAAATTAGTGTATATATATATATATAAATAACCTGCACAAGATTATCAAGGCTAATAATACTGATAATATATAAGGACATCAAGTACCCATGATACGAAGCAATGGAAAGGGAAAATCACATATTCCCATAATGCAAAACCTTGATACACACACACACACACACACACAAACACAGATAATCTTCTCCAAAATGTCAACATTATGAAACACAAGGAAAATAATCAAGAATACTCACAGATGAAAGTTATTAAGAAATATGATAAGTAAATGCAATGTGACATCCTGTATTGAATACTGAAACAGAGTACATTGATAGAAAAACTGGTGAAATTTGTAAAGTTGTAGTTTATGAGATGTCAGTTTTGAGACTAGACAACAGAAAATAGACAACAGAAATATAGCAACTTCCCTCGTGTTTGTATTTACTCTGGTTCTTCTTGCTTGCTGTTCTGATTAAGCAAGTTCTATGATGGGAGCCCACATGGAAAGGCCCAGATGGCAAGGAACTGAGAGTGGCTTTGGTCAAAAGCCAAGGAGAAGCTCAGGCTTGAGTTCAACAACTCTTGTGAAGCTGAACCCTACCAACAACCATATGGTAATCATACAAGTTTGTGTGGCAACAGATTATTCTGTATGCAAGTCTTGAGAGGACTCGAGCCACACTTACACATTGATTTCAGTCATTTACAACCCTAAGCCACAGGATCCTAGCAAACTGTAGCCAGATTCATTACTCACAGAAGTTGGATGATAAAAGTTGTTATTTTAAGCCACTGTGGTTTGGATTAATTTGTTAGACAGTTATAGATAACAAAGACCTGTGGTTCTATGCAATTACTATTTCCTTTTTTTTTTTCCAATAACAGAAGTGACTTAAAGATGTTAAATAACTTGTCCAAAGTTGCATAATTAAGTGACAAAACAAATTCAAATACTAGTCTCTCAGAAACAAAATGTGTGGTCTTTCTCATTCCATTACAATGTGCTCATAAAAAAACCCACATAATAGAAGTTATGTGTATGTCAATGATATTATTCTAAACCAGAATAAAAGTTTATGAAGCATCTGAATCTACTACCAAATAATTTTTTTTAAAGAAATACTCCTTAACATTGAACTATGTCAAAATCAAACTGTAGGTATTTTGGATGGGGTCGGGGGGCATGTGGGTGATTATTCAGTGGAAAATATTAAGCAATCTCATTTAAAGAGTGAATTCTTTCAATTATTTGGTAGTACATTTGCCATTAGCATCCAGTGGGTTCAGCAGTGTTAGAAAAAGTTAGACTTTCTGTAAGATTTTTTTTAGTGAGTTCTAGGGCTTCAGGTCTGATCAAAAAGAAACAAAAATGACCATGAGGTGGCAGTAGCACACAGGAGCACTTTATAGGTTGCTTATGGGGGCAGTCTCACAACATGCTACCCTGCAGAAGTTGCAGCACAAGATGGAAAGGCACTGGCTAAAAGGAAAGGAAAGCATGAAGACTCCTGGAAGAAAGGGGGTTCACATGTCTAAGTGATGTCATTTGGTAGCCAGGGAGTCTGAATCAGAGATTTCCAAAGGGCAGCAGCAACTCTGTCTTTTGTAACTACAGAGCACATTTTACCTACAGCTAGCAGATGCTGGGCACAATTCCTCAGGTTATGAAAAGCAGGCAGGCTTAAACCAGCTAACATTCTGTTTATTTGGGCTATGTTGAAAATAATTAGATGTGCAAAATTGCATTTGGCACCAGTGGTCTTTTGAGCTAACAGGTCCCAGATTGCTATGAAGAAACAAGCAACTGAAGGACCATCTTTGGTTCATTTATGTAACAGATTCACACCAAAGTTCTACCAGCGATTTGGTCAAGCGGGAACAATCTGCTTTTAAAAACCTCCAAGCTAAGATAAAATCAAAACTTTTCATTCTTTGGCAGGTAACTCTGAACTGCCAGAGAAGTATTTGTTCAGGCATAGAGTCTTAAAGCGCTTTAAGAAAAATATTGGCCCCTTGTCAGACATTATTCAGGACTCCACCCAGGCACTTTCATGAGAACATAGGATTGCCTCTAAGCAAGATAAAAAGGCCGCTTTAACTTTGTATAACAGCACCTTATTCTGCTACTGACCATCAACTATGTCGAATATATGGTCTCTTCAGTAAAACACACAGTCTGCACTTCAGGCACTAACGAGAGAGTACAGTTCAGAATTTTAAATGTTGTGTGTGAAAAGTACAGATGGACTCTAACAGTTTAAGAGGGATGTCAGACACAAGGTCTTCTAAATTCTGTTAACTTCAAGCCAGAACTCCAGAAATTGGGGCTAGAAATATTTTTGCTAAGCTGTACTTTGATATCTGTATTTTTGTTTTATCTGTTGTTAGTTTTAGGGTAAACTATGTCACTTTGCAATAACAAATTACCACTCAGATTGTGTCAGCTTAACACAATAAAAAAGTATTTTCAGCTTTGCTATGTGTAGAATATGAGTGCTAAATATTCTATGCAGAATTATTCAAGGACCCAAGGTAAACTCAGGTGCTACCATCCTGTTGCTGGACCATATAGACACAGTAGAAGAGGAAAGACTCTGATCTAAAAGTGACCCATTTCACATCCACTCACATCTCATTAGCCAGAATAAATAACATCTAACTTCAAGGGTACTGGGAAAATGCAATTGAGTAGAAGGAATAGAGCATTTGTTGAGAAGTATCTTGGGGACAGCGATATTCTCATATGTTTTTGAGGACTAATGTGGCAAATGTACTAATTTACTATTGCTGCTTTAACAAATTACCAACAACATTGATATGAAACACTGCAAATTAATTACTTTACAGTTCCGGAGGTCAGAAGTCCAAAATGGGTTCTCACTGGATTAAAATCAATGTGTATTTGTTGGCTCCAGCCCCTTTCGTATATCATCAAAGCAAGAAATGGAGTTGAATCTTACCACTGCTCCCTTCTTCTGCGCCTCTCTTCTTCTTTAACCTGGATAACCCTAGGTAATCTCTCCATTTTTAGGTCAGCTGATTAAAATCACAATTCCATCTGCAACCTTAATTCTCCTTTACATAACTTACCACCTTACATACATTCTCCCTACATAACATACCTCCAGGTATTGGAGCATGGGCAATTTCAAGGGACCATCATTCTGCCTTCCACAATAGGTTAGGAAGATCATTTGTCCAACTTTGGTTTACTCACTATTGATGCTTGTCGTGTTATGCAATGACTTTCATATAAAACTCACATTGAAAACACTATAAGAAATGATAAGTGTTCTTTTATCAGATCATGGTAACAAAGAAACAATGTTTTTCCTTTTAGTCTTGTGGGGGAGGGAAGAAAAATGAATTCAGTAACACATTATCATGTATATTCACTAACAGTGACTGGAACAAGTAAATCCTGTTTTCCTAAGTCACCTTGTAATTTATTTCCCTTTAAAAAAAGAAAAAGTTCCCTACTGATCCTAATGCTTTTAGAAGCAAAAGCTTTACAAAATATTTTAATAGAAGAATAATACAGTATTGCTGAAACAAAGAAAATGTTAGAATATTACATGGAAAATGAAAGGAATAATAAACATTCTGCAGCATAAACTTGTTCTTTACTTGTAATCATACAGAGAGCAAGATATAAGTGTGCTTATAAGAGAGTTAATAAAGGAATAAAAAGGAATAAAATAGAATTCCTTCTTTCAAAGCAGATATTTGTTTGGAGTGACAAAAACATACACGTAAAATCATAACTAACTGCACCTAGCATGGAATCAGCAGGATCAATGCAATAAGTCAGAACAGAAAGGAAAAAAGAGTAATTATATGGGGAAAATTTCTGATGAGAGAAATTTTTTTTTTTAGTACTTTATTTTTCAGAGCTTTGTTCGCTACAAAATTCAGAGGAGCTACAGAGATTTCCCATAAAGATTGTCCTATACGACATTGCCTCCCTCATTATCCGCATCCCCACTAGCATGGTACCTTAGTTATAACTGATAAAACAACATTGACAAGTCATTATCAAAGTCCATCATTTATTTAAGTCTTATTCTTGATGTTGTACATTCTACGTGGATGAACAAATTTATGACATATGACCACCATTATAGTAACACACAGAGTAATTTCATTGTCAAAGAATTATCTATGCTCTCCATATACATCTCACTCTCTCCCTTAAGCCCTGGCAACCATTAGCCTTTTTACTGTCTCCATAGTTTTGCATTTCCAGAGTGTCATAGAGCTGGAATCATACAAAAGTGACTACTTAATGATAGATATTGAAGTTTCCTCCATGTTTTCATGATAGTGCACTTCATTTTATTGTATAATAATATTCCATTGTCTAGATGTCCCTGTTTATTACTTACTAAAGGACATCTTGTTTACTTGCATGTGTTGGTAATTATGAATAAATATGATATAAAATAAAATATAAAAATATGAAATCCATGTACAGGATTTTTGTGTGTGTGTGTATACGTTTTCAAATGCTTTGGGTAAATACCAAGTAGTATGATTAGTTGATCTCATGGTAAGAGAATTTTAGCTTTGTAAGAAACTTCCAAACGGTCTTCCAGAATGACTGTGCCATTTAGCATTCGGGTCAGCAATGAATGAGAACTTTCGTTGCTTTTCATTCTTGCCAGGATTTGGAATTGTCAGTGTTCTAGATTTTGATCATTCTAATAGGCATGTAGTGGTATGTCATTGTTGTTTTCATTTTCATGATAACTTATGATGTGAAATGTCTTTTCTTTCATACATTTATTTGACATCTGCATATCTTCTTTAATGAACTGTCAAAGTCTTTTGTTCTTTTTTTTTTAAGTTGTCCTATTGTTGAGTTTTAAGAGTTCTTTTATACTTTGATATCAGTCCTTTATCAGATGTGTCCTTTGCAAATATTTTTCCACCGGGCTTAATTTCTCATTCCTTTAATGCTGACTTTTCATAGCAGAAGATTTTTGGTTTTGTTTTGCACCCCAGCCCATGTCCATAGGCTTTACATGGCGTGCACTTTAATTGCTTGAGCCAATTCAGTGAACACAGAAGTTATGATTTCTATGCCTTTGTTAAATCCATCTCATCAGCTATTGTTTTCACTAATTGTGCCCTTGGTGTTGAATCTAAATCATTGCCACACTCAAAAGTCATCTAACGTTTTCTTCTGTGTTATCTTCTAGAGATTTTGTGTTTTACATTTAGATCTGTGTTTCGTTTTGAGTTAATTTTTGTGGAAGCATAAAGTTTGTATCTAGATTCACTTTTTTTTTGACAAGTGGATATCCAATTTTTCCAGTGTCGTTAGTTGAAAAGACTGCCTTTCCTACTTTGTCAAAGATCAGTTGACTGTATTTGTACAGATCTATTTCTAAGCTCTCCATTGTGTTCCATTTATCTATTTGTTTATTCTTATATCAATACAACATTATCTTGGTAACTAGCTTTCTGTTGAATGTTATCAGACGATTTCAGTTCAACATCTTTGTTCTTCTTCTCGAATATACTTTGCTGACTAGTCTTGGTCTTGCCACTCCATATAAACTTTAGAATCAATTTGTTCTCATCCATAAAATTACTTGATGGGTGACTTCTCTGGTGACTTAGCAATTAAATTCTTGGCCTCTGGTGGCCATAGTTCAAATACATTTCAAGGACCTGGGTTCATGATTAGGGGCTGGGGAGCGCAATCAAAATGAAAAACCAAATAATCTTGAATATATGCCTCTTCCTCCTCTTTCTTCTTGACTACCTGCTTACTCGACTTTATTCCTGCCTTTCCTTTATTTAAAAAAAAAATTGCTTGATGGGATTTTGATTGGAATAGCATTGACTCTGTAGATCAATTTATAAAGACCTGACATCTTGAAAATATTGAAGCATCCTGTCCATGAACACACTTTCTGTTTATTGTCTTTCTAGTTCTCTCCATGTATATATATGTGTGTGTGTGTGTGTGTGTGTGGTTATATATATATGTATTTACACACAAACACACACATGTGCATATATATATTTATAGTTATAGTTATCTTTATACCGTAGAATTTCTTTTTGAGATAATGCTAATATAAATGGTTTTGTGTGGGGTATTGTTTTGTTTTTTAAGAAAGGTGCAGTCAGGAACGAAGGTGAGAAAGCAAGCAGGCAAGAAGGAAAGGAGGAAGAGCACTTTTATTTTATTTTTACTTAGCTGTTCATCTTGGTTGTTCCCCTCAGACTTTTATTGGCAAGAAGTGGCAAGTCTAACTACTACCTTACCAGGGAGTGCCAGGTATTATGTCTTTAACTTCACATTCCAATTGTTCATTGTTGGTACATAAGAAAATGATTGACTTTTGTATTTTTAACCTTATATCCTTGTTACATTCACTTATTAGTGATTATTTTTGGCTTTGGTTGATTCTTTTGGATTTTCTACAGAGGTAATCATGTCATTTGTGAGCAAACACCATTTTATTTCTTCCTTCTCAATCTGTATGTCTTTTGTTTCTTGTCATTTTTATTTTTTTAGCTAGAACTTCTAGTACAAAGCTGAAAAGCTGTGAGGGGAAGGAATATCCTTTCTTGTTTCTAGTGTTCATGGAAAACTTTTTAGTGTCTCATCATTAATATGAAGTCAATTGTAGATTATCAGATCGAGGAAGCTCTCTTTTGAATCCTATTTTACTGATAATTTTTATCATGAATAGGTTTAGGATTTTGACAAATGCTTTTCTGCATCTATTGATAGTACTTTTTTTTATTCATATGGTCTATTTTTTCTTGTGTGAGTTTTGTCGGGTTGCATCTTTCAAGAAATTGTTCATTTCATTTAGATTATCAAATTCGTGGGTATAGAATTATTTAAATATTCCTTTATTTTAATGTTCATTGGACCTACAGTGATATTCTTTGTTTAATACCTGATATTAGTAAATTTGCTTTCTCTTTTTTTTCTGAATTAGCCTAGTTAAAGACTTATTGATTTTCAAAGAACCAGATTTTGGCTCCATTGATTTTTCTCTATTGATTTTCTCTTCTCAATTTCATTGATTTTGTTCCATATTTTCATTTATTTCTAATTTTCTACTTATATTGGATCCAATTTGCTCTTATTTTTCTAGCTTCTTAAGGTGGAATCTAGGATGATTGACCTTAGACTTTTTTTCATATATATATATATAAATACATGTATATACATTTATATATATATATATACATATAATATGCATATCTATCCAAAGTTATAAATTATGAGTTGCTAGCTTGGTAACTTTGATCTTTTATCAGCACACTAATTTGTATAAATGAGGTAACCAATAGCATCTATCTCATAGGGTTATATTAAGATTGGATTAATTCATGTTATGTGATTAGAACAATTTTTAGTAGTGAACACTCAAAAAGCATATTGTTGTAACTGTTATTATTTTATCTATTAATTAAATGGGTTTTTTCCAAAGTCTACTTCTCTGGAATAACCATGTATTCCAACAGCAAGTGGTTTGCTTTATTTTAGGGACCAAATCATCTGATTAACTATACCTTTATATTGATTCTATCTAGGAAGGACACATGAAGCCAAAGGTAAAATCTTGCCTCATTCATGTTTCTTATTCTTAGAATTCATTACATAAACATATTTTATAATAATTTTTCCAGTTAGACAAACTTATAAAGCCATTAAGTAATAAAAAAGAAAATAGTGTCATTTAAAAAGTTATTTAATCCTGTTATTTTCAACAGGATGAATCTTGAGGACACTATAGTAAGTAAAATGAGAAAAAAAAAACCCACCAAAGAACTCATAGGTATAACAACAACAACAAAAAAAACAGATTGGTAGTTGTCAGATGTGGGGTAGGGTGGGGTGGGCAAAATGGATAAAGGTGAACAAACGGTACTAGTTATAAAATAAACAAATCCCTGGGATGTCATATACAATATGGTCACTATACTTAATAATATTATATTGTATGTTTGACAGTTACTAAGAGTAAACCTTCAAAGTTCTCATCAAAAGAAAACATTTTGTAATTATGTGTGATGATCTATGTTAACTAGACTCAGAGTAATAATTATTTAACAATACATGCAAATATGGAATCATATTTTATACCTGAACTAATATAATGATACATGTTAATTATGTATCAATTTTATTAATACCTCTCCAATATTCTTGTAACTAGAGATATCCAAGTGACATAATTCTAGATAATGTGTTTAAGTAGGTAAACAAAGTCACTGGGTGGATCTTTTTTTTAAGAGAAGAAGTTAAGTAAGAGAGAGGAATTCATTAATGTTTGTTTTATTTTAGCTTATTTTCCCCAGAACCAGTTCTAAACTGGTCCTTTGGGATTTTCTGGTCTTTTTCCCAACTGAAGGCTTAGTGTCCAAGCCATCAGGGTGTGCCTGGGTGGCACTTTTAACAAGTGTTTTTTTCTCTTTATAGTATTCATCTTTGGTTTTTCACCTTTCTCTCATTCTTCCTGCCTAGCATGAGAACATAAAACCTGGACCATCCATCTTTTCACAATGTGAAGAAGAGCAAAATGTTGAGCATGAAGAGAAGGAAGATTAAAGGAAGGTTTTTACGTCACTGAGACTTTACATCAAGTAAAACTGTTTACTTGAGGTTTTCTGCTTTGTGAGAAAAATGCATCCTTAATTGGTTTCTTCTTGTGATGATCACAATTCTTTCTTTCATATTATGTCCATGTACGTATTAGATACACTGTAGTGAAAACACACTCACAGAAAATAGGTGCCTGTCTTTATTTACAGCTGGATTTGATGTTTTCAGTTAGTTTTTAGAATAGCTTACTGTATTTAATAATAAAGCAAGTGGCAACTCATTGGAGCAGTATCATTCTCACATGAGAAAAATCCCCAGAAAATATCCATACTCCTTTAGAAGAAGATAAAAAAGGTTTAAGAACCTGTTATTAAGCTACTATGCTATTTCTCTCACTCAACTCTTTTCTAGTTAGAACTCTCACCTAAACTTCCTGATTCAGATCTCTAAAATATTCATCATTAATAGTCTTAATCCATTTGGACTACTATCCCGAAATACTAAAAGGCTGGAAAACTTACAAACAATAAAAATTTATTTCTCATATTTCAAGTGACCAAAATCAGGATGCCAACATGTTCAGTTATGGCCCTCATCTGGGTTTCAGATTTTCACTATATCTTCACATGGTAGAAGTGGCTAAGGTGTTATGAGGTGTCACTTTTATAAGAGCATTTATAATATTCCAATCAGGAGGCTCTACCCTCATAAGCTAAGCACCCACCAAAGGCTCCACCACAGTCACAATAGAAATTAGGATCTGAACATATGAATTGAAATAGATCATAGTATCAATAATAAATAAAATAATATTTAAATTGGTCATCAAATTCTAGCTTCCATTTTGCCTCTGACTTACTTCAGCTTTTGTTTAAGTGCATAACATAATCGATGGCATTGCTTTCAAAATTTTGTGTCTAGTTCTATGTTGCTCTAGTTCTATGTTGTGTCTAGTTCTGTGTCTGAAAATCATATTTAAACACCTGTAATTAGTATGAAGGACATGATTCTAAGCAGCTGTCATCTCTGTCTGTCTTTCTTCTTCTGGCGTATCTAACTAGCATAATTCCAAGTTCAACCATGTTATTGCGAATGGCAGAATTTCTCCTTTTTGATGGCCACATAGTTTTCCATTGTGTGTGTGTGTACTTATATGCATATACATGTACATCTTCTTTATCCATTCATCTTTTCATGAGAATTTAGGCATTTCCAGCTCTTGGCTATTGTGAATAATGCTACAATGAACATGGGGGTGCATATATCTCTTTGGATAAGTGTTGTGTTTTTACAGTAAATGCCCAGTAGGGAAATAACTGAATCATATGGAACTTCCATTCTCAATTATTGGAGGAATCTGCATACTGCTTTCCAGAGTGTTTGCACCATTTTATATTCCCACCAACAGTGAATTAGAGTTCCGTTTTCTCCATATCCTTTCAGCACTTGTTTCCTTTTTGTTGGATGATAGTCATTCTTATCTGTGTGAAGTGATATCTCATTGTTGTTTTGATTTGCATTTTCCTGATAAGAGAAGTAGAACATCTTTTCATGAACTTGTTGGCCATTTGTCATGTAGTTCTTGTGAATGGGTCCTTCATAAACTTTGGTTAAGCTTATTCCAAGATATTTTAATTTTTAATGCAATTATAAATGGTATTTTCTTCTCTTCTCTTTCTGCATTTTCATTGTTGGCATAAAGAAGTGCAGGAGATTTTCAATATTAATTTTTAGCCTGCCACTCTACTGTATTTTTTTTTTATTTCTAGTAGTTTTTTCCTTTAGTCTTTGGAGTTCTCTATGTATATTATTATGTCACCTATGAATAGTGATAGTTTCTCTTCTTCCTTTCCTATTTAGATAATTTTATGTATTTTTCTTTCCTAATTGCATTGACCATCACTATATTAAATAGTAGCAGTGAGAGTGGGCATCCTTTCCTTTTAACAGATCTAAGAGGAAAAGTTTTTAGGTTTTTCTCCATTGAGTACAATATTGACTGTGGGCTTATCTTATATAGCCTTTCTTATGCTGAAGTACGTTCCTTCTATACTTATTTTTGGCGGGTTTTTACATAAAATGGTGCTGCAACTTGTCAAATGCCTTTTTTACATCTATTGAGAGGATCATGTGGTTTTTGTCCTTTTTTAAAAATTGATATAGTGTATCATTTATTTTATTTGTGTATGTTGAACCATCCTTTCATCTCTGGACTAAATTTCACTTGATAATGTCATATGATTCATTTAATATGTTGCTGAATTTGGTTTGCTAATATTTGGTCAAGAATTTTTGCATCAATATTCATAAAGCTATCAATCTGTAATTTTTGGTTTTGGTGCTGTCTTTATCTGGTTCAGGAATCAGCATAATATTGGCACCAAAAAGGTTTGGAAATTTTCCATCTTCTATTTTTTTTGGAATAGTTTAAGGAGGATTGGTATTAATTCTTCTTTAAATGCTTTGTAGAATTCACTGGTGAAACTGTCTGCTTTGGTGCTTTTGTTTTGGGAAAAGTTTTAATTTTGATTTTGATTTCCTTGCTTGTGATTTATCTGCCCATGATTTCTAGTTCTTGGTTTAGTTTTGAAATATTTCACATTTCCAGGAATGTGTCCATTTCTTCTAGGTTATTCAGTTTGTTGCCATGTAGTTACACATAGTATTATTTATTATCTTCTGTATATCTCCCATATCCGTGTTCCTGTTTCATTTTTGATTCTGTGGGTTTTCTCGTTGCTATTTTTTATGAGTCTGGCTAGTGGCCTACCTATTTTGTTTATTCTTTAAAAAACACAACTTTTGGTTTCACTGATTTTTTGGATAGTCTTTTTGATGTCTATTTCATTGACTTCTCTCCTAAATTTTATTATTTCCTTCCTTTATTGGATTTAGATTTCTGTTTTTTTTCTTTTTCTAGTTCCTTTAGGTGAAGGTTTGGTTCGTTATTTGTGAGTCTTCTTGTTTTCTGAGGTAGGACTGCATTGCTATAAATTTCCCTTTTATTATTGCTTTTGTTGCATTCTGTAGATTCTAATATGTTCTGTCTTCATTTTCCTGCTATTTTTCAATTTCCTCCTTTACCCATATTGTTGAGCAATATGTTGTTTTCCATTCTTTTATGGATTTCCTCTTTTCCTCTTGAGTGATCTCTAGTTTGATATTATTGTGATATAAAAAGATGTTAGATATGATTTTAATTTTGAAAATTTATTTAGGTTTGTTTTGTGTCCCAACATATGGTCTATCCTTGAGAATGTTCCACGAGCACTTGAAAAGAATGTGTAGAGCATCTTTTAACATTTCTTGTAGAGGAGGTTGCCTGGTCGCAAACTCTCTTAGCTTTTGTTTGTTGGGGAAAGCCTTTATTTCTCCCTCATATTTTAGAGACAGTTTTACAGGATTTAGTATTTTTGGCTGGCACTTTTTGTCTTGAAAATGCATTTCTTTCTTTCTAGCTACAACCCTCCATGTTTCTTTGCTTATAGATGCACTCTTATCTCTGCTTCACTTTTCAAATGGCATTTTCCATTGTGTGTTTGAGGGTTCAATTTTTCCTGCTTTCATAAAAATGTCAGTGATTGGATTAATATCCACCCTAATGTACTACAGCATCATCTAGACTTGATTCCATCTTCAGAGATTTTTTTTTTCTATTAATGTCATGTTTATAGATACTAGGAGTTAGAGTTTGAATATATATTTTGGGGAAACACAATTCAACTTATAATTGAACTAAAGTTGATGAAATGTGAGACATACAAGTGAGGGAGTGGGAGCATGTACTGAAATGACTTTAAAAGAGAGTCACTAAGATCTTCATTGTGAATTCCCTAAGTCTCATGGGAATATTCATACTTGTACTGAGCAAGCTATCTGAGAATTTCTATCAAAAACAGACCTTGGTGCCATTGTCATTAAACGTGAAGCCACTAACTAACCAATATGCTTTGAACATTTAATACATAATAAAAGAATGGGAACAGAGTGAAGAATAACACAATGCTTCCCTTAAAAGGCTCATAATATAGAAAAGACCTAGGAAGATAAATGATTTTGATACATTATATAACATGATCAAATTGAAATTTTTTTATAAAGACAATTTCCATTTATTTATTTATCTTTCACACAATAATATATCTCTGACAAATCCTAGGACCCACCTCCCTGGTCAATGCATGATCAGAGAGGCAGGCTCTGGATTAATTATAGTAGGTAGTTTTCAGTAGTGATAACCAGGTTTTGGGTCTTCATTGTACCTTGGCCAATATTTTTCTTGGCATCATTGGTGATGTCAGGGATCATTCTCTCTTTTCTAGACTCATGAACAAGTGTTAGAATCAATACATGCCTCTGACCTAACAAATTTTCTAGAATAGGCATTTTCTAGAATGCCTATGCAAGCTCTATAACTGTCCTAATTTTGCATGATAATTGGAAGGATACAAAGAAATTTTAGTATCTCATTGTGAATTTAGAGGATAGATTGATAGGAAGAATCTAAATGAACCTCAGATGAACTTATCCATGAAACTTAAGACAATCTAATAGTTACAGAGGCATTGTATTGACTAACTTCCATTTCTGAGAAGATGCTAGAAAAAAATACAGTAGATTTGCAATGATCTGGAGAAACTATAATTTATATTACTCAGATTATGCAGTGTGCAATTTTAATATCAAGATTTGAAAAATTATGTGAAATAGGCCCAAAGAATAGAAACTTGTCATTTTTTGGCATTTGACATAGCTACTTGTACTATTTCAGTTTCCTCTTAATTATTTTATTATCTATTTTATTCACATTGCAATATGTTTTTTAGGATATTTTATTTACACCTCAGACTGTGTTCATTTTTAAATATACTGACCACCAAAGTTTTAGGGCCCTTTACCACCACCTTGTTAACTCCTTTCTTCCCTTATTTCCTCCCTCCACACTTTCCCTAGTCATAGTCCTGTGTCTTGTGAATTTTGCTGAAATGTATCTATTTATTTTGTTTCTCTATACTCCATATATGAGCATATTTACATCAGTTTTAATTTGTGGCTAATTTTGTTTAACATAATTACCTCCAGTTCAATCTAAGTTATTGCAAAAGGCAAAATTTCATCTTTCTAACAAATGCATAGAATTTCATTGAGTATATAAATGATAATTCTTTGTCCAGTCACCCATTGATGGTTATTTAGGCTGTTTCCATATGTTTCCTATTGTGAATTTTTGCTGCTATGATTATAAGAGTATAGACATTATTTTCTGATTAGAGTTTTGGTGTTCTCTGGTTATATATCTAGGAGTGGGATTGGTCAATGAAATGTAAGTCCATTTCTTATTTTTTGAGGACTCTCCATACTATTTTACAGAGATAGCACACTAATTTACGCCCCCTCCCCCCAAAGTGTAAGAGTATTGCTTTTTTTTTACACCCTCTCCAAAACTTGTTGCTACTAGTCTTTTGGGCATAGGCCATCTCAATGATGTGAAGTAGTATCTCATTACAGTTTCTATTTGCATTTGTCTGATAATGAGCGATATAGAGTATTTTTACCTCTACCTGTAGGCCATCTATGCATCTTCCTTAAAAAGGTGACTATTCAGCTCATTTCCATGTTTTGAGTGGTTCATTGGTGTAGAGAGCTGACTGTTTTAGGCCTGGTTCTGCTAGATATCCCGAGGCAGAAACCTTCAAACATCAGCAGAGCTGGAAGCAGCTAACAGAAAACCACAGCTGAGCTTCTGAATGTTCTGAACTTCAAATGTTCCTGATAGCAGCAGAACAGTTAATACCTACAGCCTTTCTTCGCTTTGCAACACTCTTATTTCCTCATTGTAACCCAGCCCTATAAAATAAATCAAGAAGTCAGAATCAGGGTCACTGCCTCTCAAACAGCGAGCAGTGTCCCACCTGGACCCCATTTTTTTAAATGCATGTTGTCTGTCTTTCTTTAGGTTCCTTTAGCTTCCACTAGGGGACCCTTTTGACCAGTTGTGTGGGTCGCAGCACATTGACCTTTTGTTATTGAGGTATATTAGCTATTTACATATTTTGGAGATTAAGTTCTGGTATGATATATGTTGTGCAAATATTTTCTCCCATTCAATGGATTGCTTTATGTTTTAGTGATTATTTCTTTCATAGTACAGAAAAAATTTAGTTGATCTAGGTCCAATTATTTAGTTTTACTTTAGTTTCTTTTGCCATAGGTGTCACTTCCCCTTAAAATATTGCTGAGGATAATTTTGTGGAGTGTTTTTCCTATATTTTCCTGTATATATTTTTGGTTTCAGGTCTTGCATCAAGGTATTTGATCTACATTTAGTCAATTTTCATGGTATATATGTTAATGAGTAATCTAACTTCATCATTTTGCAAGTGGCTGCCCAATCCAATATTCCAAGCACAATTTTTGAATATATATTTTACATCTGCTATATATTCTTGTCCTCTGTCTTTATTCCTGAACTGTGAATTTTATTCCACTATCAGTCAAGAGTACTCTACCCTGATAAATTATCATTCAGATATGACAGAGCAATAAAGGTCATCTTTGATAAAGAAAAGTTATTTTCCCATTACTATACCTGACTTCCAAGAAATGTTGAAAGGAGTTCTACAGCAGTGAAAATAAAAATTGCCACCAAATCACAAGAACCTTGAGAAACAGTAAAATACAATCAGAATCAAAGATAGAAACATCAGGAGTTAATAAAAACACACTAAAGGAGGAAAAGAGGAGAGCAAAACACAGAAACTATGAAAAGTCTGCAGTAGAAAGGTTAAACCAGAGCTGAAACACAAGGCAGTCACAAAACTTAGTCTTGTAGAAATACATAGATGGAAAGATAAAGAAAGAGAGACTCAATTTGGAAAAACATACTGTCAAAGACAAGCAAAACAAATAGAAAAACAGGAGGAGATATAAAAATAACAAAAATCAAAGGATAATATAACATCAACAAAGCCTTACATATCAAAATTACCTTAAATATTAATGGAATAAACTCAGCAATTAAAGGCACAAAGTGAGTGGTGGATCAAAGAACAGGACCCATTGATATTATGCCTATAAGAGACTCACCACAGATAGAAAGATAAAAAAAAATTGAAAATGAAGGCCTATGGAAAAATATATCAGTCATGAATTAAAAGGAAACCAGGAACTGCAATATTAATGTTAAACAAGACAGATTTTCATCTAAAAGTGATAATATGAGGCAAAGACAGAAACTAAAGTATGGTTAAGGGGTTAGTCCATCAAGAAGAAATAAATGTTACTAATATAGATGAACTCAATGCCAGACAACCTAAATATATAAAACAAATACTAACAGACCAAAAGGGAGACACTGACAGCAACATTAGTAGAGGATACCAAGGCCTCTCTTACATCAATATGTAGATCAACCAGGTAGCAAATTAATGAAAAATAAAGACCCTAAATGAAGCAATAGACCTAAGAAACTTATACAGAGCCTTCTCCCACAACAATAAAAGATTGTATATTCTTCTTATGTGCACATGGAACACTCTTAAGGATAGACAATGTTGGGACATAAAACAATTTCTTTTTAAGAATTTGTCAAGATTTAAATGATTGAAAGATTCTTCTCTGACCACAAGGGTGTAAATCTAGAAACAAACCAGAAAAACAAAGCTTAAAGAACCACAAAAATGTGAAGATTAAACATGCCTCCAAATGATTCCTGTATCAATGAGGAAGTTGAAGACAAAAAATTAAAATTATCTGCAAACAAACAAAAATTAAGAGATAAGGTACTGAGAACAAGTTGGGATATGTCAAAAGCAGTTCTAAGAGGAAAGTCTTAGAACTGAAGGAACTAAAAAATAATATTTGAAACCAAAATTCAGCATAAGGAAGGAAATAATAAAAATGAGCAGAACTGATAAAAAAAATCAGTCAAAAGATTAAAATAAGAATTGTTCCTCTGAACAAAAATAAATTGACATTTTTTTAAATATTCTTTTTATAATAGAAAGGAGTGAAGTTTAGAGAAATAAAAAGGTCAACAGACTAGTAAGATATATGTCAAGCTGGTTATATGACAGAACACGAATTTCAGGGATTAGTCCATGCAGAAATGATTGTAAATTTGGAAAGAAGAGAAACATTCAAAAGATGGTGTGACTTGAAAAGTTCTCCCAAATTTCATCTACCAAACCTACACAGTTATCTACAATTGCACCCACCCTTCCTTAGTGCCCTCTGTTGCAAATAAAGAAAACCTTTCTCTTTACTATTAATATTTATTCCTGTGTTTTAGACTCCCTCTGATAATACTCTGCTGAGTAATTCAGCTCTATTAATTGCATTCTTGCTATTGGACAGCAGTCTTCCCACTTACTTTCTCACCAAGCTTTAACATGCTCAGGCCTCCCTCCACAATACCATTAGCAAAAACTGCCACATCTACTACCCTCAACAAAACTCAGCACTACAGTCAACTATTGTGTTACATGTGTTCATAGTACAAAGAGGAATTAGTTTACATTTTGTGAGTGTGATTGCTCATCTCCAATACATTTCTTAATAAATTGCTGTTTGGTTTCTGCTCCTACCACTTCCTCTGAAACTGCTTTCATCCTAGTTTACAACAAACTCTTTGTTGCTAAATCCAGTAGAAGTTTCTATGCTTACTCTCTTGATCTCTCAGCAATGTGATAATTTTGACTACTCCCATCCTCTTCATGTAGTCTCTTATCTTGTCTTTTATTGTATGAATTTCAGCACTGGTTTTCTTTCTTCTCCTTTTTAGTTTCTTTCTCTAGCCATTTTTTGATGTGTTATATTCTTCAAAATTCCTCAATTCATAGTAGGCACTTTTCCTTTCTTATGCAAATGTCCTTTTAGCCAAAATCAGGCACCAGAAATAACTAAGCTTATGGATAATACAGAGGTAAAACACTCAAAAATTTATGCAACTTTGTACCAGTCTTAACAAAAGCAATTACAATTTTGTAACTTAGCACAGCTGAATCTTTACTAACATTTTTAACCTGTACCGCTGTTAGTCAATCATTTGTGAGTTTAAATGCTGGCTTCGCCTCCCTCTAAGATGTAGCTTATTGAGGACACAAATTCTCTATAGACGTAAGTTTCCTCAAAACTGCAGAATCTGATAAACAGAAATATATTTGCAGTTTCTTCATCTGCACTATAGCTTCACTAGATATATTAATATTGTAGAAAGCATATGATTATTCAAAGCATTAAATTTGACTACAAGTACTTCTGTAGGATTTTTAGCTGTTTTTTTGGTTTTTTTTTAAATTTAATTCATTGCTAAGGTCTTTTCTATAATAGTAAGAAACCCTCCCTGATTACTTCAAAAGCTGACAAATTGGTCTTAGCCAATGAAACTTTTGAATTATACTTAACATCATTTCTCTACCAATCTTCTATAAACTAGTTTGTGATGTAGAAGTGATCTGTTGTAGCAGAAAACTCTATTCAAATTAAAAACCTTAATTTGATTCCCCAAATTATCATAATTTTTGTTATACTTTCATTGGTCTGTTTTCTTAAAAAGTACATATATAGTGTTACATACATATAATTTAAAATGCTTTAAAATGAATCTGAATGTTGTTTTCCCTTATTTCCTAACTGTATAAATTTCCAAATGATATTTTAGACTACAATATTAATAGAAGATACACATAATCCAAATTTATTAAACCTTAATTTTCCAGGTAAAACTTACATTGTACACTGACTTTAAAATTCTGCATACATTAAGAACATATTACTGGTGTGCCCTGGTGGAGTAGTGCTTGAGTCCTCCACCTCAGGCCAATGGCAGTTCACATTGTATCCCAAGAACCCAGGTTCATGACTCAAGGGGCTGTGCAGGGGTGGGGGTAGCATGAGGAACAACCAAAATATACAACTAAAATAGAAATAAATAAAAATGCATCCAAAAAAATTAGAAATATTTCAGAAAAAGTTATTTTATTATGAAAATACACATCACCATAGATACA
The DNA here is from genome assembly GCA_004363575.1 of Solenodon paradoxus. NCBI lineage: Eukaryota > Metazoa > Chordata > Mammalia > Eulipotyphla > Solenodontidae > Solenodon > Solenodon paradoxus. The sequence goes on along the minus strand of RJWH01000231.1, from coordinate 307,254 downwards.
TTTCTACTGCTTAGGTAAATGTGTGATTTTCCTTTACTGAATGCAGAGCACAGCAGAAAATCTTGCAGAATTTTTAAAGGAGAAACTCCTGTTTTCACACTCATCCCCTGATGTTATGCAATCCTAATGATTCAAACAAAGATGAGTCAAGCAGTCAAGTGGAATTTCACAGAGTACTTTATAGATTTTCAAAATGCCTGTTGAAGTTAAGGAAGAAAAATATATTTTAAGATATTAACTTTCTCTGCTACACATTTCCTTCTGCCATAATCATTAACAAAGCAATGTCTACCCTTATATTAAGGTTCAATGACTAATGTGAATAAGGGAGAATTTTAGTCAGTTCTTTCTACCAAGGGAAGAAAACAAACATTACAGAGAAATTTTTGTTTTTAAAACAATCTTATTGTTATTCCAATATTTGGAAAATTACTCTATAAATTGGATGGATGTATGAATAAAAAGATGAGTGAAATAATTTTAACAAAATTCTCTATAAAAACTTTCAAGCTTAAGAAAAGTTTCACAAATGCTGACACAGTTTCTATTTCGTATTTAAATTTGAATATTTCTTCACATGAAATAATTGATTGATCTTAAAATAAAATATAAAGACAAGAATAGACATCAATTCAGTTAGCTTTACTGATGAAAATCAAGTCAAGGTGAAAATAAGAGAGTTTAAGATTGCATTGAATTTTACATGTACTAAAATTAATGGAGTATGAAAATACGTGTTGCAAACTTGTAAACTGACCAGATAACTTTTCTGAGGAAACTTCTCCATGATTAAATAAAATGTTAATTTTCTGAAGTTTAAAATGGTCTTTCTTTGCAGAATAAATATGATCATAATTTTAAATTTTATTATCTGAACTGGATTTTGAAAAATTACTGAGGAAAAATCAACCACAAACCAAATAAAAAGTAGCAAGAATAAGCTACAAAAAACCTAAGGAATCCTGTATAATTAAAATTCAATAAATACTATATATCACTGTTTTTAGAATTAAAATATGTGCCTTTTCTCACTTTGATTTCATCTTACCCTTCAAAGTATTATGTATTGAATGTATTAAAAATATATATTATATTATCCTCTTAAAAATACAAATGGCAGACTATTATTGTATTTGTAGTCAAAATATAATAAAATGAATAGGATCTTATGTCATACTCATTTCTAAAAATTATAAACATTAGTTATTTAAAATTTTGTTAATATTCCACTGATGAATTGATTATGTATAATTCTTACACAATGCTGATCCAGTTATAAATTACTTCCTTCCTTATTTTTTACTTTTAGATTCTTCACAGATGTAGGCAATACTTCTGTATTTTCCTTTGGTAAATGTCTGTATAGGCCATATGCAACACTAGCGAATATGATAGTGAGCATTTTGCAAAGGAGACCTGAATTTAAAAAAATGAAACCATCAGATGAATTCATTTAGGTAGAGCAAAATACTTGTGGAAACAATAACAAAACCAAATAAAGTTAATTATATATCATCTCTAAATGTAATTAATGTCAAAAATTTTATCGAGTTACTCAGGAAATTTTTAAATGTTTTCTAAAACTTTTCAATTTCCTAGACATCAAAAAAATACAAAGAGTGTTATTTCATGGAATGTTATGTATTAATTATAAACATAAAAATACATTTCTATTTATCAATAGAATCAGAATTTGTTTGTCTTTTATGCAGCTTTACTGTTTTTGGGAAATTCATCATTTTCCAAATACAGACAAATATTTTAGAAAAATTAATTGGCTATGTAGGGCTATTTATTCCTTTTCATGTTATAGGTTTCAGAAAGTTAATATATTTTAAACATTGCATTAAAGTACTTGAACTCTGGATGGAAATGACCTTTAATGAAAGCAAACATATTTTAGAGCAATAATATTAATTACCTGATCTAATGGTTTCAAAAGATAAAATAGCTAACATTAACGAAGCTATATAATTTATAAAAAATCTTTTTTCATACATTGATTTAGAAGAGTCAAACACTGTTAACAACCCAAAAGTACATAAACAAGAGAATAAACTAGTATTTTCATAAAATGAAATAGCACTAAGAAATTTTTTAAAGTACACACTATTGCTATAGAAATAACATGGATGAATCTCATGAAAGCATAACATTAAGCAAGACAAGGCAAAACTCAATATATGTTATATTTCACTTAAATAACTTTTCTAGGACATTACTAAAACCAAATCTTGACTTTTCTAACATATTCAGCACAGATTATATCACCATAGACTCATAATTTCTTATATTTCTTATTTATTCAACAAATACTTAATGCTTCATATATCATTGGGTAAAAAAGACCAGGTAAGATTTATATATATGTAGCTGAGTATCTTAATGCTCTTTAATGGTATACTTTTTAAAAAATCATTCAATCTTTTACTATGGAAGCATATATACATATATATACACATATATATGTATATATGCAAATTTTTTTCCAAATAAAATTCTAACCATCACATTTTTTCAGAACCAATATGAAGTTGTTATGCATTTAATTCAGTAACTTAAATATTTACATAAATTGTATAATGCTTTAGTTTCTGAAATTTTTCTATAATATAAAAGTCTTCTTTAATAATGAAAATCCCCATGTCTTCACAATACTATCCCTTAATATAAGTAGCCACATATTTAAAAAATAAATTTTCTTTTCTAAATATATTTTACTTACATATTCCTACAAAGAGGTAGATCATTTTTGTCTTGTCATAAATCCAACAACTTCCCAGTTTTCCACAGTATTCAACATCCTGGTAAATACAAGAATATTGTCCCACTGTTTTAAAAACTACTGGTCCAGGTATAGTTCCTATGAATGAAAGATTGCAAATTCTCCATGAAAATATTGCATGTTAGTATCAGAATGATTCTCCTAGAATGAAACTTGTACATATGTCCCATCTCAAAACTTTTGTTAAATTTTTGTTTTAAAGGAAAGGTGCAGGCAGGAATGAAGGCAGATTGCCAGGTGGGATAAAAGAAAGGAAGAAGCATTTTTATTTTATTATTTAGATGTTAATCTTGGTTGTTACTTCCAGCCCAGGACAAGAACATAGGTCTTTTAGACCTGTGTGGACTTCTCTCAGCTGAAGTAGCAGACTCTACCAGGGGCTTCAATTTTTTTTGTTGTTATAGTGACATTCTACACATTAAAAAAAAGACTCACATGTATAGGTTCCCCATATATGCACATTCTCCATTCCTCAGATATATGTCAATATACTCTGTCCTCCACCAAATCACCAAGTATTCTTGACTACAGTCCAGTGGGTTCTGCCATCACTGGCCCCTGTCTGATATATTCCCTCTTGATAACCTCTGTTCTATTACAAGTGCCCAAGGATTGGTTTTGTTTCATCTGACCTTCGTTTTGTGTATTCACATTCCACTTACGCATCAGGTCATCTGGTATCTACCTACTTGTGAGTTATTTCACTTAGTGTAATGTTAACTCAAATGACAGGATCTCATCTCTTTTGTGGACACGATCTCACCTCCATTAAATATACATATCACATCTTCTTTATCCATCCATCTGATGTTGGGCACTTAAGTAGTTTACAGTCCTTAGCTACTGTGAATAGGGTTGTAATAAACTTAGGGGTGCATAATCACTGAGAATGAGTGTTTTTGTAACTTTTAGGTTAATACCCAGAAGTGGGATGATCAGATTATATGGGGTTTCCGTGTTCAACTTTTTGAGGAATCTCCACACTGCTTTCTATTGGGGTTGCACCAATTTGCATTCCTACCAATAGTGTAAATATTCCTTTTCTTCACATCCTCACCAACATTTGTTGTTACCAGATTTTTAGATAATAGCCAATCTCTCAGGTATAAGGTTATATCTCATTATAATTTTGATTTGCGTTTTGCTGATAACCAACGAGTAGGAAAATCTTTTCATGTGCGTTTTGGTGCTCAGTATTGCCTCTTCAGAAATATGTTGCTCCAATTCCTCTTCCCATTTTTGATTGGATAGTCTTTTTCTGCTATTGAGTTTTATGAGTTCTTTCAAATTTTAGATAGTAAGCCCTTGTAAGAAATATTATGAATATGATATATGAGAAGATACATGAAATATCTTCTTCCAGTTAGTAGGTTGTCTTTTTCTTTTGCTGACATTTTTTCACTGTGAAGAAGACATTTAGTTTGATCTAGTCCTAGCATTTTATTTTTCTTTTGTTTTCCATGATGCTGGAGTTAAGTCCTCAAAAGCTTTCCTAAGGATGATATCATGGAATGTCTCCTATGTTGTCTTCCAAGAATTTTGTGATTTCCAGTCTTATGTGTAAGTCTTTAGTCCATTTCAGGTTAATTTTTTGGGAATGGTGTTAGAGAGTGATCTAACTTCTTTCTTTTGCTATTCAGTTATCCCAGCACCATTTATTGAAAGGACTTTCATTCTCCATCAGATGATTTTGGCTCCTTTGTCACAGATTGACTGTGAGTGGGTCAGTTTCTGGAAATTCAGTTCTATTCTACTGATCTGTCTCTGTTATTACCCCAATACCATACTGAGTTGATCACTAAGTGTAACATAGTTCAATATCTGGGAGTGTAATCCCTCCAGATTCATTCTTCTTTTCTCATAATTGCTTTGGCTATTTCAGGTCTTTTGTTGTTCCATACAAATTTAAAGATTTTTTTCTATTTCCTGAATATAAATCTGTAGGATATTAATGGGGATTATATTAAATCTGTATATTGCTTTAGATAAGACGATCATTGCAATGATGTTGACTCTTCCCAACCATGACCAGGGGATGTCTTTCCATCTCTTTGTACTCTTCTCTGTATCATTTAAGTAGGACTTGTAGTTTTCAATGTCAGGACTTTAACTTCTGTTGTTAAGTGTATTCCAAGATATTTGATTATTTTTACTTCTAGTTTAAATGATGTGATTTCCTAGACTTCATTTTCTTCCAGTCTTGTTTGCATGTAAGAATGCAACACATTTTTGTGCATTAAATTTGTAGCCTGACACTTTACTGTATTTGTTGATTAGTTCTAGTAGTTCTTTGACTGAGTTTTTAGGGTTTTCAACATATATAATCATGTCATCTGCAAATATGAGAGTTTTATTTCCTCCTTTCCAATTTGGATTCTTATATTTCTTTTTCTTGCCTGAATACTCTAGCTAAGACTGCCAATATGATGTTAAATAGCAGTGGAGAGTCTTGCCTAGTGCCTGACCTTAGAGTAAATGCTTTCAGTTTTTCACCACTGAATATGATGTTAACTGTGAGCTTTCATGTATGGTCTTTATTATGTTGAGATATGTACCTTCTATCCCCATCTTATGAAGCGTTTTTATCATAAATGGGTATTGAATCTTGTCAAAAGCTTTCTGTACATCTATTAATAGGATCAAGTTATTTTCTCCTTGCTCTTGATATTAATAGATTTACGTATGTTGAACCCTGCATGCATCCCTGGAATAAATTCCACTTGGTCCTAATGGGTGATCTTTTTGAAACATTGCTGGATATAGCTTGCTAATATTTTGTTGTGAATTTTTTCATCAATGTTCATTAGAGTTATTGTTGTGTAATTTTCTTTCTTGGTGATGTCTCTATCAATCTTTGCTATTGGTGTGATGTTACCCTCACAGAAAGTGGTTGGAAATGTTCCATGTTCTTCAATATTTTGGAAGAGTTTGAGAAGAATAGGTATTGATACTTCTCTGAAAGTTTTGGGAATTCCTTAGAAAAGCCATCTGGTCCTGGATTTTTATTGCTAGGGAGACTTTTTATTATCTGTTCAGTTTTTTTTGCTTGTGATTATTATATTCAGGTTTTCTAATTCTTCCTGGTTCAATCTTGGTAGACTGTATTTTTCTAGAAATCTGTCCATGTCCTCAAGACTGTGTACTTCATTTGTATAGAGTTTCTCATAGTAGTCTCTTAGGACGTTTTGCATTTCTGTGGTATCTGTTATAACTTCTCTCTGTTCATTTATGATTCTAGTTATGAGAGTTTTATCTCTTTTTTTCTTTGTGAGTATAGTCAATTACTTGTCAATTTTGCTTATTTTTTTTCAAAGAACCAACTTTTGGTTTCTTTGATCTTCTGAATTGTCTTTTAGTTTTCTATTTTGTTTACTTTTGCTCAAATTTTGATTATTTCTTTTCTTCTACTGATTTTTGCTTTAGTCATTCTCCTTTATCTAGTTGTTTTAAATGTATATTTAAGCTGTTCATTTGTAATTTTTCTTGTTTCTTGAGATAGGCCTGGATTGCGATGAACTTTCTTCTTAGTACTGCTTTTGTTGCATCCCATAGATTCTGGTACCTTGTGTCTTCATACTCATTTGTCTCTAAGTATTTTTTAAGGTCCTCTTAGATGTTCCTTTTTACCCAAGAGTCCTTCAGGGTCATATTGTTGAGTTTCCAACTGGTTTGGGGTTTCCAGCTTTTTTTGTGATTGATTTCCAGTGGCCTTTGTGGTTAGAGAACATGCTTGGTATGACCTCAATCTTTGTAAATTTCTCGAAAGATGTTTTGTGTCCCAGCGTATGACCTATCCTTGAGAACATTCCATGAATGCTTGAGATGAAAGTGAAATCTGTAGTCATGGGGTAAAGTGATTGCTATTTGTGTATTAGAACTATCTCTTCCAGATGGTCATTTAAAGTGGCTGATTCCCTGTTAATTTTCTGCCTGATTGATCTGTCCATTGTTGTAAGTAGGGTGTTAAAGTTCTCCATTATTATTGTGCTGCTGTCAATGTCTCTCTTCAGGTCTCATAACACTCACTTGATATATTTGTATTCTCCTTCATTTGGTGCATATATGTTAATAAGCATTATGTCTTCCTGATGGATTGAAACTTTAATCATTATATATGTCCATCTATTTCTTTTGTTATGCTTTTTAGATGGAAGTCTGTTTTATCTGATATGAGTATAGCTGTTCCTGATCTTTTGTCATTGTCATTGGACTGTAGAATTGTCTTCCAGCCATTGACTTTGAGCTTTTGTTTTATCTTTTGGAGGCAGGTGGGTTTCCTGAATGCAGCAGAAGATTGAGTTATGCTTTTAAATCCATTCAGCCACTCTGCCTCATTTGATTAGTGAATTCAGTCCATTAACATTTAGGGTGATTACTGATATATAGCTGCTTAGTGTCATATTATAATTTATCTTTTGTATGTTGCTCTAGATGATAAGTTTGTTCTATTTCTTTTTTTAGGTTGGATGGGTGCAGTTATGTTGGAATGATTTCACCTTTTGTTTTCTTCTTTACTTTCTCCCTGAGGATGTATTTTGAGGTTACCCTGAAGTTAGCATTCACATTTTATGTTTACTACCTAATTTTATTTGAAAGCATATTAGTCTTCCACTCATTCTAACTATCCAATTTTTTGTTGTCTACCTCCTCACTTTTAATATCTGTTGTCATACTGTTTTTCTGTTATTTCTTTATTCTTTATAGAGAATCCTTTAACATTTTTCGCAAAGTTGTTTTTGTAGTAATGAACTCCTTTAACCTTTGCTTGTCGGAAAAGGTTTTCATCACTCCTTAAGTTCTGAACGACAATCTTACCAGATATAGTATCCTAGGTTGAAAAGTCTTCTTTCAGCACCTTGAATATATTATGCCATTCCCTTCTGGCCCATAGAGTTTCATTTGAGAAGTCTGCTGTCAATCTTATGTAGGCTCCTCTGTATGAGATACCTTTTTCTCTGGTTGCTTTTAACAGTGTTTCTTTATCTTGTATTTTTGACATTTTTATGATGATGTGTCTAGGTGTATTTCTGTTTGGGTTTATTTTATTAAGAACTCTTTGAGCTTCTTGGATCTGGAAGCTTGCTTCGTACTTCAAATTGGGAAGTTCTCCTCTATTATTTCTTCAGAAATGGTTTCTGCTCCCTTTTCTCTCTTCCTCTGGTATCCCTATGATGCAAATGCTTCTCCTTTTCATATTATCCCAGAGGTCTCAAATGCTGTCTCAGATTCTTTGAATTTTTTTTAATCTTTTTTCTAGTTTGTGTGATTGAGTTCCTCTGTCCTATCTTTCAGATCACTGATTCTATTGGAAGCTTCGTCCATTGCTGAGCCCCTCTAATGTCTTTAATTCAGCTATCTTGTCTCTTACCTGTTTGATGTCTTGTTTTAATTCTTCTCTTTGCTTCCTGACATTCTTGCTTACTGCTTCTACTGATTTCTGAACCCCATGAGTATGTTAATCACTGTTACCCTAAATTCCTCTTCAGGTAATTTACATATGTCTGCTGTATTCAGATTTTTCCCTGGGTTTTTGACTGGATCCATCATTTCACATGTATTTCTCTACACCTTTGCTCTATTTGGCATTCTGCTTATATTCCTGAGGGTTTGTTTTCCTTGTCATTGTATTAGTTTGACTTGCCCAGGATTCGTAATCAGGCTTTAGTTTTGCCTCTACAACCAAGGTGGCACTAGCAGTTAGCATTGAGCTTTGGGACTGCCTTCTCACTGTAATCCTTTTGGTGCAATATCCAATGGTCCAGATTTTTGGTGGCAGATATGCAGCAGGCAGGATTTCCACTCAGTGGACCCCAGATTCTGGTTTGAAATTCTCATGGGAGGGGTTCGAGCTGCGAATTTCTTATGGCTATGCCTAGTGCAATTTTACCATGTGGGCTCCAGCTCAGGTTCTGAAGTACTGCCTCTCTTTTGATCCCCTTCCAAGTCGGACCTCTGTGGCTCCATGTTTCAGCCTCACTGAGCTCACCTCTCGCTGCCTCTGCAGCTGGTCCCGAAATCCCTAGCCTCTGCCCCACTGTGTCAGAAGACTCTTGAGGTCCATCCCAAATTGAAATCTGTGGCTTAGCTGAGAACCACGTGGGGTGCCCTCATCCACCATTAGTCATCAACTATTCTGTCCCCAGCTGAAGTGCCAGTCATTTATTGGTGTTTGTCTCAGGAAAATAGGTACTTTTTTTTGTTTTGCTTTGTTTTTTGTGGGGAGCAACCCAAAATTTTGTCATCTCTAGTCATCATCTGCATCAATAGAATTTTGATGGTAAGTGCATTCATTCTGTGTTTTACTTCAGATGAAATATCCTTTTTAATAATGTTGAATCTTCCCAGCCATGAACCTGGAATATCTCTACATCTCTTTGAATCTTCCTCTATTCCTTTAAATATTTTGTAGTTTTCTTTGCATTGGTATTTTATCTCCTATCTTAAGTTTATTTCAAGTTATTTAATTCTTTTTGTTTCTAATGAAAAAAGAACTAATTTTCTTTTTTCCTCTCTTCTATTCCATTGCTTGCATATAAAAAGCAATGAAATTTTATATGTTAATTTAGTGACCTCATAGTTTTATGATGAAGTCTTTAGGTTTTCTACATATATTATTATGTCATCCACAGGTGCTTACTGTAGTATACCCTATTTATTGTCATATAATTTGTTTTCGGTGTGTTTTTCCAGACAGTTCTTTGTTCTTCTCTTTCTCTTGTAAGGTGGGTTGTGTATAGCTATGTTTCAATTGGTTTCCATTTTGTTTTCTTCTTCAAATTTTCCCCTGGAGATACATTTTGAGTTATCATGAAGTCAGCACAAGGAATTCTATTTTTATTTCCTATATTTATTTGAATGCAGATTCATCTTCCACTCATTCTAACCATCCACATTTTTGTTCTCTTTCTCCCCACTTTTTATATTTGCTGCCTTACTTTTCTATATGGGTTTTCTTTACACTTTATATAACAGCGTTCAGTATTTTTGTAGAACTGGTTTTGTGATAAATTCCTTTAACTCGTTTATTGGAAAAATTTTTTTTATCATTCCTTTAGTTCTGAATGATAATAATCTCTCAGGGTATAATATTTTAAGTTGAAAATCCTTTTTTTTTTTTTTTCAGCCTTTTGACTATATAATGCTATTTCCTCCTGGTCTGTAGAGCTTCAGTTGAGAAATCTGCTGACAATCTTGTGGAGACTCCTTTGTATGTGACTTGTTTTTCTCTGGATGCTTTTAAGATTCTTTATGTTGTATTTTTTGACATTTTGATGAGAATGTGTCTAGGTGTAAATCTGCTTGGCTTTCTTTTATTAGGAAATATGCATGCTTGCTGGGTCTACAGGCTTGTTTAAATCTTCTGGTTAGTGAAAATTCCAGCTATTATTTCTTCAAATATAGTTACTGCTCCTTTTTCTCTCCCTACTCTTTATGCAAATGAAGTGAATGTTGTTTCCTTTGATCTTATTCCATAGATCTGGAATGCTGACTCATTTGTTTGCATTCCTTTATCTCTTTGCTGGTTTGCTTGACTGCATTCCTTGGTCTTATCCTCTAGCTCACTGATTCTATCAGAGTCTTCATGCATCTTATTCTTGATTCCTTCTATTGATTCCTTTAGTCCAGCTATCTTATTCTTCATTTTTTGATATCTTGCTTTATTTATTCTCTTGTTCTTTTTTTCTTCTTCTAATACTTGCTTTATTTGCATAAATATGTTTATCACTGTTTCCCTAAATTCATCCTCAGGTAGTTTGCGTACATCTGTTGCATTCAAGCTTTCCCCTGTGTTTTTTATTTTGTTTGGATCCATCATTTCACATATATTTCTCTGTGTGTTTGCTTTGTTTGGCATTCTGTTTATGTTTCTGTGAATTAGGTTACCATACAGTGATGGTCTTGTGTATGGTATCAACTTGCAACGAGTAAGACTGGATCTTGGCTTGGACATGGGGTTTCTTGATTTGTGGCATCACCACTGATTTGATTTGATGAAGTTCATATATAGGTGTGTTGTTGCCCAAATGTTCAGGTATGAGGGTTTGGAGTTTGTATGGTGGATGCAAAAAACACCTTGCTGTTGGTCCACAATCAGCATTCTTACTGCAATTTTGTCTCCATCCACAGTGTGGCGCTAGTGGATAGTACTGACAGTTTCTCCCTCTGGATGATTCTTTTCTTTCTGTAAGCTTAATCGCAGGATTTCCTGTGGGTATATCAAGTGTCTTGGGGCAACATCGTGAGACAGGGTGGACGTGAACAATAATTCTCCTAGCTGCCTTCCAATTATAGGGCTTGCATTCAATGTAAATTTCTCACCAGGCCTCCCATTCAAATCACTGGGGCACAGGTCCTCCTTCACCAAGGTGCTTTCTCCCATCTCTGAGTTCTGGTCCCACTAGGTGGCTCTCCACTGCTTTCACAATTCCTGGGAGTTCCACCCCCTCCACCATGACTAGAATCCGGACTCCAAGTCTGTGTTGTAGCTCTTACCCCTCATGTTTTCTCATACCCTTTGTTGTCAGGAGTGCTGCTGTGTCTCTACAGACTCTGTGTCTGACTTTCCTTAGTGTTTGTTTCTGGAAAATAAGTGAATTCTTAACTGTTCCACCGGGAAGATGTGAGTCTCATTCCTAGATTGCCATCTTGACAGGAAGCTTGTTCCGTAGCATTTGTCAATTTTTTAATGAAAGAGGTAGGGGAAAGCATTTTAGACAGACATCAAATATTGTTTCATAAATTCAGTATCTCTAATGGTTACAAATCCTGAGATTTTTGATTTCTTAAAAATTAAGCTTTTAATGCTATAAAGTATATATGTTATTTTTTCAAGCTAGGATAAATATCTCAATCTATTGAGAGAAATAACTAAAAATGTAAATGCTTTGATATATTTGTAGCAGCCACATATTTGACCTCTTATCTAAGGATGAGTTTTGTTCTGCCTGAGGGACTTCTCTATGTCCTCTCAGTGATATCCCCTCATGAGTAATGTCATTCAATTAAAAGTTAATGAAGAGTTCAAAACAAAAACAAAATAAGAAGCCGTACCAGACTTTAGAACTGGGTTCTTTGAACCAACATGCCTGATGATTATGATCCATGATTCTTGATTTCTGCCAAAGACCACTATCCTTCAGCAGATTTCCCAGTCTCAGTGAGCAATGGCACTCCATTTATAGTTTCTCAAGGTGAAAGCACTTTCCCTACTACTCATTTTTTTTTTCTATTTCACACTATGTTCTAATTCAGGATAAATATTTGTAATATTAGCTTCAAACATATCTTGCATATATTGATTTTTATCTGTTTCCATTACAACCCATAGGGCCCAATTTAATATAACTCTAACTTAAACTTTAGCAAAATCCACCATTGTATTCTACCACATTTATCTTTTATAAGTATCTTTCTCTCTAGTAGCTGAGTTATCTTTTAATGTATGTTAGATAACTTTGCATAAAATTCTCTGGTGGAAAAACCCCACAAAATCTGAACACGTTCTGAAATATGGTCTCATTCCATTTTCTCCCTTTCCAAAATGCATCAGCCTCACTGGCTTCTTACTGGTGCAAGAAATTATGCATTTCTATAGCTCATGCTCCTCTTTTCATTTCAAATATGAGCTTATCTAGTGGATCATTGTCTAGCATATAAAATATGCTCTAATTTTAAAATATTTTTAACCCCATAATTGGTCAAGTTATAGAATGATTTCTCTGATCCCTATCAGAGTCACACTTAGAATTTTCCACATTCGCAATTCCATTTATCATTTATCTTTCAATCTTCAACCCAATTCAATCTTGCTTCCTTTCTCCACCAATATTTTGAATTCTCAAATCAGGGTTCCTAAAAGAGTCATAAATTATATATAAAAGCTTTATTTTGTTATTTTAAGAAAAACTAAAACATTTTAAGAAAAAAAAATCACTTTTTTCTTTGGATCTAAATCCTTAAAAACATCAAATTCAGTTTATTGATGATGAAAACATTTAAAATAACTAGTCTAATTTAGTGACTTCCAAAAACATGAAGCATTGTATAATTGCTGAGCATATAAAGTATTTTCATGCGTGTACCAAACCATTGGTATGAGTTGATGAATATACTTCTGCACAAATCAATAATCTCTTTTGAAAAAAAATGGATATTTTATATGACAGATAAGTTTGAAATTGGGTATTGTCCTTTTATATTAAGTATTGTTCTATAATTCTGCTAAGCAAATCATCTACTCACTTGTTTTATGTCACTTTGCAATTATTTTTATTTGAAGTTCTAAATATACATGTAGGCACATATACATATCAAAAAAGATACAAATTTGATGTATTAAAAATTTCAAAATTTCATACCAAGTATTCTCAAAATCACATAGGTCAACCCCAAGGCCAGAGGCTGCTGTTTTTCAGGCACGATCCTGCAAACAAACAATAAAATAACCATATCATCATTATTAGCTATAGAAAATGTTTACTAGTTTCAAAGTTAGTTTTTTCCCTAATGTGTAGATTAGACTAAGAGCCTTTAGCCAGTTTACAGGGCTCCATCTAACTGAATTAGAGAACTGCAACTCATCCCACTTCTCCATATCCTGCCCCTTGCCGTCAATAACAAAGCTTCTTGCTCTTTACAAGGAGGAAGTATTTATGATCCAAACTCTGCCCCAGCTACTTTTCCTTTGATAAAAATAGCAGCACTAGTTTTCATACTTCTCTTTCTTCATTGTGTGGTACACACCCATTGTTTTATAAAGTCTTTCTTCTGTTGTCAGTATGAGATATGCTCTCAAGTTCTCTTTCTACCCTGGGAGACTAACTTAAATGGATTACATTTATAGGCTCTCTTGCCTTCTGGCTTTGAGTTACAATAGACTGATGGGGTTCCTCAGCAAAGCAGTCTACTGTATAGCTTTCTCTCCTTCCTACTCTTGTTTCCCTTTGTGCCTGAGGTGGTTACAGACCAGATCTACCATGCTATGTTCAGGAATCCTTGTACCCTGCTCATATTTTAGATAACCACTTTACACAGCTTATTTGAATTATCTTAATTTGAGTATGTCATCTCTTTTCTGTTGGACATCTAGTTAACCTCTCTAATCAAGAGTCAAAACAAATGAAAGATAACTTTCCCAAAATTAAAGAATGAAATATGTATATTTCTCACTGATCAAACCAAACATTTGCTTTAAAAGATAATACATAATGTTATTAGTTTGGAAAATTAGTTTAGACTTATTTATTTTATCACTGGAAATTTGTACCTTTGACTCCCTTCACTCATTTTCCCTTCCCTCCCCACCAACCTCTGACAACCAATCTGTTATTGATATCAGCTCACTTTTTCAGACTTCACATATAAGTGAGATTAAATGGCATTTGTCTTTCTGATTTATTTTAATTAAGCATGATACTTTTAAATAAAATACAGTCTATGTTTTTATTTTAAGCAGACTCCTTAAAGAGAGACGAAGTAAAGTATCACATTTTAGAGTCACACTTCAGGGCAAAATTTTTGATATAAAGTGAAAATATTGGTCTTATGTCTAACTATAATTGAATGTTCTGCTTCATTTAGCATAGTTTTTTTCCTATGTAATATGCAATTGTTGTCCTCTGAAGCATATATAGAACTGACCATTACCCATAACTATACTTATTAAGAAGTAATTATGTATCTTCAGTCTGATAATAATTCGCTTCCAAATTATACACAAACAAGATGAAAAGATTAATGATTCAGGATTTTCCAAAATCAGATGAATACTGTAAAATAAATAACATTCATCTATTATATCTTTTAATTAAAAGCTACTATGTTTTAAATTTAAATCCCATGCATATTATGAAGTGAATTCCTTATTGTGTTTTATCTAACAAATAAGAATATGATACAATGATTTAGAATTAGAATTGTATGAAATAAACAAAGCAAATTATATTTTAAAAGGAAAGGTCAGGAATGAAGTGACCTGGGAAATGAATAATGTGGAATACATTCTTATCTTCTAGGTCATCAGGATGCTCCAGCAAACACAAATTTTGTTAGTATCCTTCAAAATGTCAAAGTAAGCTTCCACACTGTTAGACTTCTAAATCTATATTTTTAACCCATATCATTCCAGACTTAAGTTCCTGTCTTGCACAAAAGTACTCTTTTCCTAGTGCTCCCTATCACAGAAATGGAGTCATCATCCATGAAATCTTCAAGTACCCAAACCTGGAAAGAGATATGTCAATATCATTTTTCCTCATTCAAATATTGTAATTAAAAAAAAATAGTTTTAAAGATCTACCTCTGACTTTCTTCTTTTCTAATTCTACTTGCCTATTTCAAGTCCAGTGGACTTGGATAGAGTGTGTAGATGGAGCTGAGAGAGTGGGAAGGTGAGAAGAACTAAAATAAACAATTAAATAAGTAAATGCGTCTTCTTCCTCTCCCTGCCTGACTGTATATTTTTCCTTCATTCCTGGTATCCTTCCTTTCTCCTAAATAAAATCAGATTTGTTGACTTTGTAGCATAACCCCATGATTTGTAAAGTAAAATAATATAGAGAAAATACATTGCTGAAATTTTCTTATATCCATGATCTCATTATCCATTTTTAATGCACCCTTTAGGTTATTGTTTAAATTACTTTCTTGTTTATAGCTCTAGTGTTTCCTTATGCAAATACAAATATTATAAATATATCTTTATATTTCATTCTTAACAGGAGGGAGCATGTTATATGCACTGTTTTGTACATTATTTTTTCCATATAACAGTGTATGTTAAGATCCTTTCCTATATTAACATAGGATTCCTTCCCATTCATCCTTTTCAGTTGTATTATGTTGTAATGTGCAGAAATAAAATTATTTATTCAAACAGTTTGCTATTCATTCACATTTCATTTTTGTTTTTTCTTTTAAATATATACATATAGGTATATAATATAGATAACTTTATAAATTAAAATATTTTTCAGGATATCTGCAATAAGCATTTCTAGAAGTACAAGTGATGGCATATAGAGCAAATATGTTTGTAATTTTTTAATGTATAGTAGATGCTCCTTCATAGGAACTGACCTATGTTAGTGTTCTTTCAAGCAATATATAAAGCACACATTTCTACACAGCCTTGGAAACAGATTCTATTCACAAAGCTATTCTGTCAACTAGTTACATAAGAAATATTATCACATTAATATTTTAGCTTATCTGAGTGACTGAACATCCCTTTACACTTGTATTTTATTTCCTTTTATGCTTTTCCAGTTTTCTATCAGTTTGTTAATATTAGGAGAAATTTTTTATTAGAAGAATTAATCTTTTTATAGGGATCTGAGTTGTATATATTAGTTGTCACTTGATTTTTGATTTTTCTAATTTTTCAAGTTTTATGAATTAAAATTTATCAGTATTTCCCTCATGATGTCAAGATTTTGAGTCATGGAAGTAACTTCCTCTGAAAGATAACTATGAAATAATTAATTTTTTCTAGCACTTATATTTTGATCTTTGTTCCATTTGAGCTTTTCCTGGTATTTAATATGAATTCTAGATACATTTTTATTTTACCCCCGAAAGTTTTACCCGTTACAACCACCGCTTTCTAAAAGTCCCATCTTTGATTACTTATTTATAATCTCTCTTTTACTGTATATCAAATTCCCAGAGGAATTGGGATGTGTTTCTAAACTTACTGTCAGTATATTAAATCAATACATTGAATTAATTATTAAGATCTCATAGTACATTTTAGTTTATGAGGTTAAATCTCTGTTATGTGCCTCTTTGCTTCAAATTCCCAAATTATTCTTGCTTGTTATTTTCCACGAGAACTTTAGAGTCAGATTTTAAGAGCAATGTTCTATTGGTATTTTCATTATCACAAATTATCAATAAATATGGGGGGAACTGGTACATTAATGATGTTAGATATTCCTACTCAATAATATGGGATAAATATTTGCAAATTGTTCATGCAAGTGTGCACTTGTAACATTTGTGTTTTGTTTTTCACTTTTTATTTGAAATTGTTTTAGCCTCAAAGGTAGTTATAAAAATATTAAAAGGATGGTAAGTATTTTCACAAAGTTTTCCCCACTGTGAAATCTGTAATAAAATATTAAAATCAGGAAAGTGACATTGGCTAATTAATATCAATCTGACTACAGACCTTATTCTGTTTTCGTATTTTAGTTAGTATAGGGTTAAAGATATATTTAACTAACTGTATATCTGTGTGTGCAATTATGTTCTATGTATAGATTTGTGTAACCACAATCAAATACACATTGCTCCACCTTTTTGTCTGAACTCCTTAATGCTACCGCTTTGTAGGTGTCTTCAGGAATGTTTTAGGTATTTCCCATATAGGCTTTGTACATTTCTCATTAAATTCTTTTGTTTGCATTTCTACCACTTTTACTCCTCCTGTTCCTTCCCCTCTCTTTCCTTTTTCTCTTTTTTCCGTTACTTTATAAGAGCTCCTGTCTTCCATTTCATTTATCTGATTATTGTAAAAACATATGACGTGTATATTGTTTTTTAAAATATTTACTCTGACTAAATTATTGCTTGAATGTAGAAACATTGTAAGTAATTTTGGAGTTATCAATGTCTAGAACCTATATTATTTTTGATTCACAAAATCTTACCTATCACTAAAATAATTACAGGAATTAAAAGACACAGAGTCAGAAAGAATACAACACTGATAATCCTAAAGAATATTCAGATAATGGAGGTTTTAAATTTAGAGTATTAATATGTTCAAGAAAATAAGTAAAAAATATTATAAGATAACCAGACTCTATTAAAACATAAATTCTATAGCTAAAAAATATACCATTGTAATAAAGAACTCAGCATGTGAACTCAATAGCTAATTCGACACAGATAAATATAGCATTACTAGAGTGTAGGTATCTAGAAAAGAAGGTAGAGGAAATAAGTTTAGCACACAACTCACACACAAACACATGTAAAAAATCTTTAATCTGAAGGACAGGGCATAAAAAAAATGAAAATAGACAGTAAAAGAGTTAAGAGACACATGAATATAGTGAAAATGTTTATTTATAATTGATATACCAAAGGTGAGTAAAGAAAGAAAAGCAAGGAGCAATATTTGAAGAAAGAGGAATTAAGAATTTTTTAAAACCAATGAAAGATAAATTGTGGGAAATAACCTTACAAAATAGCTGTCACTAAATCCTTTCCCTCCCCTATACACACGTGTTGCTCCTCACATCAAGAGATGGAAACTAATCACTCTTCTCTTGGAAAATAATCTCTTTTGACCAATAGATAGAGAAGTTACATTCTTAAACATTCTGCCTAGATCACATGAAGTTTTGAAGCTTATGCTGACTCCTGAATCTTTGATTCCTTGGGTTTTACATCATCTACATTCGGCTACCAGCTTACTGCCTAAGTCACCAAGACAAGATTCCTCAAAAAATTAAAAATTAAAAATTAAAAATTAAAATTAAATTAAAAATTAGATGCAATACAGTTATTCCACTTCTGGATGCTTACCTGAATTTTTTTTAAATTGAAAAGAGATATATGCACCCTCCATGTTGATTGCAATATTATTTACAATAGCCAAGAGTTGGAAAAAAGCTAGCTGCCTACTGAGAGATAAGTGGATTAAGAAAATGTGGTACCTGTATTCAGTGGAATAATACTAGCTATTAGCAAAAGCTGAAATCCTAGCATTTGCAACAACACGTATGTCCCTAGAGGTTATTATGCTTATTGAAGTAGACAGAGAAAAAGAAAGATAAACATGGTCTATTTTACTCATACATGGAACACACAAAAACAAATTAAATTGACAAAATAAAAATAAACTTTTTGTCCATAAGACCAAATCAGTGATTTACCAAAGATAAGGAGGTGGTGGCAGGGGTGATTGAGTTAGGTAAGAGGAATCAATTGTATGGTGAAAGACATTTAGTGATAAACTTAATGTAGGGCAAACAGCTGCTGATTTATGATGACAGAGTACCTAAAACTTACATAATGTTATAATGCAACATTACCCCAATTAAAACCTGTTGACATAAGGAAAGAGTTAATACGGTTCCTATGTTTGGTTATACATCCTCTGCCTCTCCAAATCTGTCTGCTTCAAAACAACTTCTACTGCTATCGCTGGGCTTTTGGGATCTCTTCATAATTCTTGCTTTTCCAGGTCATGTGTTCATTTGCAGAAGGTATATTTCTCTTGACGTTTTTAAGATCTGCTATGTCTGGACCTCCTGGGCATTTTCCAAGTTATTTCTCTCAGTCCTTTCAGAAAGATTCTACCTTGAACTTTTAACCTAGATGCTAGCCCCAGATTTTTCTTCTTGAAGTTGAAACTTCTTCTGAACAGAATATATGTGAGAGATATCTTAGATCTCCTTCAGACCCTGTCTACATTTCACAGTATTCTTGGTAACATTTGTGAAAATAAAGCTGGTTTCCAGCTCTGCTTCAATTTTGGTAACATGCGTGCAATTTCTACTGTAATTGTTTTGTCTAATTCTCAATCATACTAAAACTAAATATGTGTTTGCGTTTTTTTATTTTTCCTTAGTGCTCACCAGAAGTGAGAAGGTTCTGAACTAAACATCTAGAATGGTAATATTATCTTTTTCATTTAGCTGATTGAAATATTTGTTTAGATATATGACATGAATTTTATAAAAAAGAGATGTTCAACACTATACTTATCAACTTTAATCTGAGCCTTCTCTTGACCTGAACTTTTATCTTGGTTAATGTACTAGCATTCATTCAGTTCCCTCCATTGGAAATCTAGATATAATCTGTATTTATCCATATATTTGTACATCAAATTTGTACAAAAAAATCTTTCCCTTTTATCCAAACTAAGAATTTGTCAAATGTATTCTCTCATGTTTACTTTAAATACTGTTATTAAATTATAAAATGTACAAGTAATCTACACACTTTTCTTTCATCCAGATTTGGTCCTCAGCTTCATCTTCCACACTGTCTTTAAAGTACTGTAGCTAATATACTTATTTGATTATTTTTAATTCTTAATTTACTGTTTTCCATGGCTCCCAGGCCCAAATGATGCTCAAATCTCATGCCATTCAACGTTATTCATTGTTATAATCAAAATCCTTCCTTAACTCCTTCAATATTAGTATTGTTTACATGCAATGTCAGCTTTGCCATTTTTTTGTCTATTTTATATAATTTTACTGAAACTGTAGTATATCCATGTGTGCGTATGTGTGTGTGTTTTATTCTCCTTATTGCCAACTAGGAGTTATGCGAAGATATAGACATAATCTGGAATATTAATACTGAACACTTTTCCTCCACTTTCACTGCTCACTTTTCCCATTAAGAATTTTTTCCCAGTCTGCTCACATTGTGAAATATCTTAATTATTCAATTTATGTGCCATGCTTTCTATATGCTTTTCTAAATAATCCTAGATAGAAAAGACCATTTCCTCTATTTGTTCCTGTGTAAAACTGTATAGGCTTTAAGATTTCTCAAAGTATTTAATGTATTTCTTTTTTAACTTTTTTAGTATTTTATTACAGTAACTTTGTTTTAGAAATTAAAACAAACTCATATGTGTAGGTTACCCATTTCTCAAATACATGTTAACACACCCTGCCCTCCACCAAATAATCAAGTACTGTTTACCAATGTCCACTGGGCTCCATCACCATTTGCTACCTGCGCCCCATCCCATTTCCTATTGGTAACCTCAGTTCTGTTGCAAGTGTTCAAGTGTTGGCTTTGTTTCATTTGTTCCTTTGTTTTCTCATTCACATTTTACCTATGAGTGAGATAATCTGGCATCTTTCTTTCTTCTGACCAATCTCACGCAGCACAATCCCCTCCAGATATATCCTTGTGGACTTAAATGACAGGGTTCCATCTCTTCCAAGTGCTGTGTAGTATTCCATTGTGTATATATATATACCATATCCTCCACCCTTCCCATCCATTTATCTCATGCTGGGCATCCAGGTAGCACCCAGTTGCTAGTCATCGCAAATAAGACTGTGATAGATATAGGGTGCATAAAGATCTGTGAATTAGTGTTTTGTGTCTTTTGGGTAAATACCCAGAAGTGAAATGGTACTATCATAGGGGATCTCCCTATTCAAATTTTTTTGAGGTATCTCCATAATCTTTTCATAGGGTTTCACCAGTTTGCACTCCCACCAACAGTGTAACAGTGTTCCCCTTTCTCCACACCCTTGGCAACATGTGTTGTTTCTAGACTTTTGGATAATAGCCAGTCTTTCAGGTGTAAAGTGATATCTTATTGCAGTCTTAACTTGCACCTTCCTGAAAGCCAGCAAGGAAGAACAATTTCTCATGTGCCTGTTGGCTCTCTGCATATCCTCTTCTGAAAAATGTCTCTCAAATTCTTCTTTGCATTTTTTGACAGGATTTCCTGTTAATGTTATTGACTTTCATGAGTTTTTGACATATTTTAGTTATCAAGCCCCTGACAAAAATATGGAAAACATTTATCTTCTCCCATTCTGTAGGTTGTCTTTTTGCTTTGGTGATGTTTTCTTTCTCTGTGAAGAAGCTTTTTAGTTTGATGTAATCCCAATTGTTTACTTTTGTTTTTGTCTCCCCTATGCTAGACTTGAGTCCCCAAATACCTCTCCAAGGCTAATGTCATGGAATGTTTTTCCTATACTGTCTTCCAAGAATTTTATGGTTTCCTGTCCAAGGCTCTAGAGTACATTTTGAGTTAATTTTTGTGAATGTTATTAGAGAGTGGTCCAGTCATCCCAGTACCATTTATTGAAGAGAACTGCCTCTCTCCATTATATGCTCTTGGCTTCTATGTTGTATATCAGTTGACTTTGGGTGAGCCCATTCCTGGTGATTCAGTTCTGTTCCACTGATCTATGCTCTGTTATTATTTCAGTACCATACCATTTTAGCCACTAATCCTTTGTAATACAGCTCAATATCTGGGAGTATAATCCCTCCAGATTCATTCTTTTTTCTCATAATTGTTTTGGTTATTTGGGGTCTTTTGCTGTTCTAGACAAATTTTAAGATTTTTTTGTCTATTTCCTTGAAATAAACCCACAGGATATTTTTTTAAAGAAAGGTGCAGGCAGAAATGAAGACTAGGCAGGCAGACAGAAAGAGAGAAAAAGAGGAAGTACTTTATTTTTATTTAGTTGTTCACATTGGTTGCTTTCCCCAGTGCCAAGACTTGTACCCTGGACATTGGGATGCATGTGGGACTGCTCCCAGGTGTATTAGACCACTAGGCCACCAGGCTGCACCCAAATCTATGGAATTTTATGGGAATTGCACTAAATAGTTACATTGCTTTAGGCAACATGAGCATTTTAACAATACTAATTCTTCCTAACCATTAGAAGGGAATGTCTCACCATCTTATATCTTTTCCCATTACCCTTAGAAGGATCTCTAATTTTCACTGTATAGGTCCTCTGCTTCCCCTTGCCAAGCACTATCCACAACTTACTTGGTAGCTCTTTACTTTTTCAAATGGTGTGATTTTCTTGATTTTATTTTCCTCCACAAGTTGTTTGTGTAAAAAAAAAATGCAATGGATTTTTGTGCATTGATTTCGTAGCATGACAATTCACTGTATTGATTGATGAGTTCTAGTAGTTTTTTGACAAAGTTTTTAGGGTTTTCAACACATATAACCATGTCACCTACAAATAATGACAACTTCACTTCCTTTCCAATTTGAATTCCTTTTACTTTCCCTTCTTGCCTAATTGCTCTTCCTAAGACCTCCAGTATGATGTTAAATAGCAGTGCTGAGAATGCACAGCCTTGCCCTGGCTCCTGACCCTGGAGCAAATGCTTTCTTTTTAAATATTTTTCTCCTTCCACTAAACTCTCACCATTAAATGCTAAGCACTTGAAGGAAACATCTGTATCTTATAGGTCCTCGTAGTATCATGCCAGACACAGATGAATGAATCAAAGAAATGCTTCCCTGTATTGTTATGTCCAGGTTTTGTTTCACATATAAACTGCAAGTTCATTGAATGCAGAGTTCATATATGACTAATTAAGACCTTTTGGCATATATTTGTTACTGTTTTCGATTCTACATTCCTAGAGACAACAAATTGTTCCTTGTGATTTAAAGTTTTATGTTTGCCTCTTGAAAAAAATAATAATTTGAAAATTATGTCTATTCTGTTGCTCTAATAAAAGTAAATATTAAATGTATTTCACATATTCAGGAAGAAAAAAATGAATTACAAATGTTGGTTTAATTTAGAATAATAAATGTATTACTGAAATTCTAAAATTCTAAATGTTATGTTTATTCACTGATAATGCTGAAGTTTTATCATAGCTAAAATGGCCAATAAAAAATAGTCAATAAACAAAACAATTATCATTATAATATCTTTGTTACAATTAAGAAATGTCCTATAATTGCCAGTTTATCATATGTGTTAAATCAGTAAATTTAAAGTTTAAGTAAATGTGATCTCTATATACTTTAAGCAAATAAAATAGATAAGCGAATTAAATATATAAGAATTGTGAAAAAATTACATTCCTATATATGAATTTTTCATGTGCTTATCTAAATTACCTTAGTCAGTAAAACTAAATATATTTATACTATACACATAAATTAATTAAAAAGAATTAAGGCTATATATGAATTTTAACAATGTAGCAATTTTCCCTCTAACAATTACTATGTTGAAATAAGAGTAACAAATAATTTATTACAAAATTCTAAAATTTTGATAAAATTGCATTTCTTATGTGTTAAGTAAGTAATGACTATGAATATATACATACCGGAGGATGGCCAAGGTGTTCGGTACACCAGATAAGCCAGAAAACACAATCGTAGAAAATAAGAAAGAAATGAACAAAGGCAATTTATAGCACTTTGAATCACATGTCCCAGATCGAGCATCAATAACGTCACCTTCCTCATCTAAGGATATTAATCCTTCTGCAATGCAAGAACAATTGTAGTATGTCTGTGAATATTGAAGATAAGAAACTGTTACAAATATAGTCATATGTTAAAAAAAAAGCTCTTTTATTATTAGAAAGATTAAATCATTGATTGCAGGGAGACTAATCACTTTTATTATGAAATATTCTTCTGTTGTCTACCATTCATTATTTACAAATGGAACATTATTGTTAAGTCCATGATATTTTGTGTACCAAAGAATGCATGTACCTATGTGTAATTATAGATACTTAGAAAAAAAATTAATTAAAAAAGTACCCAAATATTTGCATTTGATTGAACAATAATTACTTGAGACTACAGAAATGATAAGAGTTAAGGAAAAAAGTAATCAATAAAATGAAATTTTACCTGGGCCTTGAAATATGAACTGCTATGAAACTGTGGAAGGTTTGGAACCATGATGAAAAGAGAAGACTTTATTTTTTATAAAATGAAAACAAAACTATTGTCTGTTAGATACAGTAGGTGCATAACTAGGATCCATATATTCAGGGCTACATAAAAATATTTTAATTTTAAAATAAAGAAAACAATGAATGAACATTAATAAATATTCCAATGTAGATCTTATTTGGCTTCATATCAGTTCAGTTGTACATGAATTTTTTTTTTTTTTTTTTTTTTTAAGGAGAGGTGCAGGCAGGAATGAAGGCGAGTAGACAGGCAGGAAGTGAGAGGAGGAAAATGCATTTAACGATTTTATTTAGTTGTTTATCTTGGTTGTGCCCTTACCCCTGACCTTGCCCTGGGTCTTGAATCTGGGTCCTTGGGATGTATGTGAACTATGTTCTGTGACCTTATCTACTAGACCAGCAAGACTCACTTAGACCTCATTTTTTAAGTTAAGGAAGGGTCTTACAAAAGCAAAAGTGTTTATTGCCGATGAAAGTTATAATGTTGCTATGAATACCAACAAATAAAATCTGAGGTGGTTGTGATGGGTTGGACTGGGTAAATTGAAATCTATAAAGTGTAATGCAGATGGATAAGCAGGAAATTAGCTGGCCAGATCAAAGTTGTGCTAATAATTAGCTACCCAATCATAGTGGGGATGGGCTTATAAGCAAAACCCTTCTCTTAGTAAACAAAGCCATGCCCCTTGATGACTGCCACCATTCTTGGAAAAGGGTTTTCTTTACTACCAGAATTCCTTGAGAACTCCAGGCAGGCTGGCAGTAATTTATGGTCATGCCCCAAGCTCTACCAGGAGTTCCATCCCCAGCGATATATGGGACACTATCTTACCTCCTCACATGTGGGCACATAGACACGTGGATGCTCCTTATGTAAGTTTTGCAGTTTGCTTAGGCTCACTGTGCTACTTTTAATAAATTTGCCATGTGATCCTGGCCATAAAGCTTTCCATTAATTCTTTTTTTTTTCTTTAGAGGAAAGGGGCAGGCAGGCGGGCAGGCGGGCAGGCGGGCAGGCAGGCAGGCAGGCAGGCAATGTAGAAGTATTAATTTTTTGTTTTATTTAGTTGTTCATCTTGGTTGTTCCCACTGGCCTCAGAACATGTTGGTGAGACCTTGGGATGTATATAAACTGCCTCCAATTCCTATGCCACCATGAATTCGTTCTGGACAGATTCCACTTCTCATCTGGGTGTATAAGCCCACCCTCATCATTGTTATAAGTCTGATAATTCAAGGAAGATGAATAGATAATATTTTCTAAGAATAATTAAACAAAGTTTGGAGATACAGGGACTAGCTAGCATCTTTTTAGTTTACTGAAAAAGTGCCATTCAACAGCAATATGGGTCTTGGTTACTAGAAAAATAATAAGAGAAAACAAAGGTAGTTTGAATTTGAATCAGAAAATGATGGTTCAAAAATTAGGCAACTTGTTTGGAGAAGTTACTAATTACTGAGCATGTTAATAGAAAATTGAAATTTTGAAATTTCCAAATTACAATTTATTTATTCCACAACATTTTTAGTGCACATATTGAAACATCATTCTAGATGTTAGGGACAAATGAGGGGCGGAAGCTGAAACACAGATTCATATGAAACAAAAATACCTACAGAAAGCAAGACAGGAAGGGACAAGTTAATCAGCAAAAAAGAGATGGGACAGACAGAAAAAGACAAATCAACAAAATATTTCCTCAATAGCTGGTATGTACAAAGCTGGGGGTCTTCTTACCACCAGCCTCCTCTTCTTTTTCTTCCTAACAAAGAAGAAGACTGACTCTCACTCTTGTGAATACTTTTTCTTCTTTTCTTTTTTTAACCAAAAATACTCATCTTGTTCACTAACAGGTTGAGTGGTCTTGAAATCCCTTTCCAAAACTAGAACTAAAGTACTTAACCCTCAGGGTAAAGAAGGAACGGGAAAGATCTACTAAAGAGGCAGTTATTCCCTTTTGGGATAGGCCTTATATGGCACGTGCCCAAAACTAAGGCAAGCTGGGTAACCATTAAACCTGAGGCCCACACTTGGCATCTCTCCCATTCTTCTGCCAGCCTCCAGGCCCTCTGGAACATGGTCTCAGCTATGCCCTATATCATGGGAAAATACAATAAGCTATACATTAGAAATCCCTGCCCTCATATAAAACTTTCTACTTGGATAAGACAATTTGAAAAAAAATAAAATAAAATGTTGAGCATATGGTAATAAATACTATGGAGAAAAATAATAAAGCAGAGAAAAATTACATGGATAATTGAGATTGTAAGTGAATTGAGCATGATCAAGATATGCCTCAATGATATAGTGATATTTGAGCAGAGATTTGAAGAAGGGAGTGAACCACGTAGTTATCTAAAAAGACATTTACTCTGAGTAAAACAAAAAAAGAGAAAATGAAAAGCCTTGGAACTAGACTTTATTTGATAGGTTTAAAGAAAAGCACAGAGAAAAATGTGGCTATAATAGAATGAACATGAAGTAAATATAATAGTAGTAGAAATACATAATAGAAGTACAAATAATAGAAGAGAAAATATAATAGTAATAAGGGAAAGGTAGATTATATAGAAACTGGTAGGTAGCTGCAAGAGCAATCTAAGAAATTTTGTTTTTATTCTTGGTAATAGAAAACCAATGGAGGTATATAAAAATAAATGCCTTACTTTAAAAGATCACCCTGGATCTATATGGAGGCTGAACTATGAAGGAAAATGTGAAAACAGTTCAAGAGTTCTTAAAATAAATGCAAGACAATGGTAATTGAGGACAGGATGGTATCAAATAATGAAGATAGTCAAATCAAGCATTTATTTTGAAAACAAACTTGAAGAGATTTGCTGAAGGTTCTTAAGGTAAAAAAAAAATACCAGAAAGAGAAATTAATATAGAGAGGGTCTCCCCAAAAGAAACTAAGACCTGAGTCAAGGAAGAAAATCAGCCCATAGTTCAGAGTAGGAACCAAGAAAATAAACAGAATAGCTTCACTCTCTCCACCCCATCTTTCTGATATTCTACTAGGACTCTTTATTATCTTTATCCAGTCGTAATCCAGAGAGCAAAGAAGATCCTCCTAGCGTTTAGTCTCCCAGAACAATGAGGAGGGTAGAGAAAGCAAATATGAACTGGAGGAACAAAAAAGTCTATCAAAAATTCCAGTGGTAGACAGTTGTAGTGAACATTGGAACCAGAAAGTGAAACATGATGAGAATACTACAACTGAAAAAAAATGAAACTATTTCGTCTAACAAAAGCCTGGTGGCAGTTGAATAGAGGAGTTGATAGCTATTTTGAGTCACCTCTGCACCAGCTGATTAGGCTCCCATCACCAGCCCAGAGTGTTCCAACTCAACTTCTGGCTACTAACAACTACACATCTGCAACTAGACTAGCTAAAATTAACTGAAAAATGACCATAAAAGCTGCAGTAATTTCCATGAGGTCAGTCGCATGGACTCCTATGATGCTATGCACACAAGCCACATATGCTTGCATCTTTGGGAAATTTTGCTGAGCCTCAACAATGGAACCATCTCGTCATAAGCCGTGAACTCAAAGCTAGTTATCCTAGCTCTCTGAGATTATACCCTGCACTGTTGCATGAGCTTGCTTAGCTCTCTTTTTGCTTATTTTAAAGCATGCCGTACCACTGACGATTACCAGAGTCACAAACTTTTACTTGTGACTATGTGTATCATGTGATGTGTGAATAAACTGAGCATTCAGAAGACAACATAACTTGTAATTATTGATCATCTATCAGTGATCATGACAGCAATCTAAACAGAGTCATTTTTCTGATAGTTCCCAGGTACAAATTCCCACAATTAATTATTAAATGCTTTATCAAATGTGATAATTTCAAGAATCTTTTTACTCCATCATTAAAAATGTTTATTGCTTACTTGAATTTTTCTGAGTAAATGCTATAAATTCTCACCACACAGAAAAAGAGTTAACTATGTGAGGTGATGAATAAATTATCTTGATTGAGGTAATCATTTTATAATACCTAAGTATATTGAAACATGTTGTACACATTAAGTATATTTCATACAAATATATTTCAGCAAAACTGAAAGACAAAAAACCAAACAATAAAACTAAAGAACTAAAAAAATCAAGGTAATCATTGAATCATTTGCAACCAAATTATAAAATTACATAGTATTTCAAATAATCAATGAGAATTCCTTTTCTGACATGTTTAAAGTCCTCTAAATCTAAAATCTTCTCAATTTAAAACTAAAAAATAAATATTAAAATATTGCCAAAATAAATCCTAAAATAAAAAAAAAAGCAGGTGGATTGTGGAAGGGGAGGATAAAGGCATTTGGGACAGAAAAGACACTGTGAAGAAAAAGTCACATAGCTTCCCAAATTTGGTGAAAAAGTAAATTCAATAATAATAAATAATAAATGCATTGGACTTTTCATGGTGAACCTAATGAAGTTTATACAGATGTTTTTTGTTAATGGTGCTGAAAATTTATATTATAAATACCACATTAACATTGTTACTTAAGTTTTAAAAAGTTCAGTGAACTCCAGGAAGAAACTCTAAAGAAAACACACTACATGATAAATCATAATCATTTTGATAAAAAACAAATTTAAAGAAAACCACTAGATAAAATATACACAAATAAAAGTGAATCACTGCTTTAATTATTATCAATTCTCATTAGAAGCCAGGGAGGCCAGCAGACAAGGCAGCAAGAGCATTACATGCTAAATAAAAAGAATGATAGCCCCTAGTTTGATGTCTACTGAAAATTTCCTTCAGGAAATAAATGCAAAAATAAAATTAATGGAACTCTAAGAAATTTCACCAATTAATCTGCTATATAAAGTGTCAAAAGTGAGTTCTTCAAACTTAAGGCAAATAATGATACTGGGTAATATCTGTATCTTCATGAATAATGAATATTAAATTTCTGGGTGAATATATAAGACTGCTTTTATTTTCTTAAGACACTTAGAATAAAATATTTTGTTTAAACAAATCATAACATGATCTAACAGAGATTTTCTCATATATATATACATACATACATACATACATACATGTGTGTATATATATACATATGAGTCAAACCTATGAAAACTTATAGTATAAGCCCTGATAGTTAACTTTTCTTTTTGTAAGAGATTCACCTCAAGGAGACATTTTCAAAGAAGGCTATTTAGAATAAATATTTTGCTAGCCAGGCAATTAGATAAAGAAACAGCATATATGCACCCTGCACAGCTCAAAAGAGGCGCCTTTGTTTTATAGATCCTCCTTGATTTAGAAAATTGGCTCTTTGGGGGAATCACAGGTTGTTACTGATTTTTCTTTCTTTTTCTTTATTTCTCTCTCCTCACATATTGTGTCATCCTAAATCCCAATAAAAGCAGACTTTCTTCATTTCTCCCCAAACTCTCTCTCCATGACCTCAATGTATGCCCCTTGGCATCATGGCTTGTATGCTCCAGGAACCCTAAATAATCTTTTCTTTCTTCAAAGTGTCCTGTTGGTTATTGCTAAAGGTGTCTTGCAATCTTAATGAGAACCACAAATGCCAGTTCAGTGGGACATTGATTTAAGGGGAGATATACATAGAAAGCTCACAAAGGCCTATGTGAGTATCCCTATCCTCAGTATACTTCCGGTTTACTGCTGGACCCAGTAAATCTTACCCTCCAGGAAAACTGAGGAATGTGTGATATTTAATTAACATAGAGTCAAGTTACAGATAGACTTCACTGGGAGAGACACACAGAATAGATCAAACCAGCTTGCTTTCACTGAAGCAGAAACCTTGTGATTGCACTGAAAAGCTAGCAGACCCAGTGCAATCACCAAGGACTGTGGAATTCACCCTTATACTTCGCCTCCCCTGATTTTGTCCTCTGCATGTGTATGTTCTCTATATAATTAAGTTATTTCTGTACCCCTACGCTTGTGAAATAATTCTGAGACAGAGCAGGTCTCTCACTTCCTTGACCAGTGCTTCTTGAAAATAAAATTACTTTCAACAACATTTATATTCTCAATTTTGATATTCAAAAGAAACAGGTACAGTAATATGCTCTGGCATTTCTAGTTGATAGCATTATTATCTATAGGTTGAGACCAACAGAAAACACAACTAAAGCATAAAGGTTTCTGGAGAAAGGCAAAAGCAACTCTTTGGCGAAAGAGTTTTATGTTACTAATTAACTCTAACTAGGCCATAAACATTAGGTATGCATACAAAATTCCAAAGGGATATAACCAAAAAGTCAAAAGTTATATTAAATTAAAATAGGAGACATACTAAATTCAATAATGAAGAATTACATTTAAATCCACCAGCTCAATAAATACAATAAATGTCAGTAGTCTAAAAACTCCATTTAAGAGACAGAAATAAAGAGCATTTAAAGAAGCCTGAGAGTTTAAAGATTTTTTTTTTTCTCTTCAGACAGTTTTCTGACAAACTTTATCACTGACAAAGCC
The DNA here is from genome assembly GCA_004363575.1 of Solenodon paradoxus. NCBI lineage: Eukaryota > Metazoa > Chordata > Mammalia > Eulipotyphla > Solenodontidae > Solenodon > Solenodon paradoxus. Next base: position 276,558 of record RJWH01000231.1, on the reverse strand, counting down.
ATCAGCCAAACCAAGACAGAACAATAAATAACTAAGGACCCTGGAAACCCCTTCCACCGGTAGTCTGTATTCAATTCCTCTTTCCTCCCCCATTTCCCTATTCAGAGTCTTGTCTTTGTTAAGGATGTTTTTCTTTTTGCAACACCATTCTCCTTAGTTGGTTATCCTATAAAAAAAAGACAAATTTTTCTTGAACCAAACCCTCCACCTTCTCTGGATTTGGCTTGTAACCAGACATGAGCAAACAAACCTTTGCTGGCACCAAATTGAACTAAAAGCATAATTTATTGGCTACCATTTTAACATAAAGACAAATATTTGAAAAATAAAATAATAAAATAGGTTACACTATGGGAACAGATAACTAAGGGAAAACTAGAGTGAGTAATACATAAAATAGACTTCAAGGTAAGTATTACCAGAGATGAAAAGGGATATTTTATAAGATAAAGGGAACAATTCATCAAGAAGAGATTACAATTATTTATGCACATAAAAAGAACCTGAAAATACATGAAGCCAAAATAAGAGACCAAGACAGCTGTTTAATTAGGAGCTATATTATAAATACAAAGTTCAAGATTTAATATAGCATTACAAGAAATGGAAAATGACAAGACTGATTTTTTTAATTTAGAAAGTACCAAATATAAATAGATCAATAAGATAGTAGACTTAATAGCAAAAACTTTAAAATAGCAGTAATTAATAGCTTCCAGAATATAGAGGGGGAAATAGATAAAATATCTTTAATGATAAGGAATTTTACCAGGAAGTTTGATTCTGTAAGTATATAGATATTAGAACTGGAAAATACAATGAGTAAATAAGAACCTCAGTAGACCCCCAGCAGAACAGAGAATTAATAATTGGAAAACAGATCAACAGAAAATATCTACATTTAAACAAACTGACAAAAGGACATGGAAAACAGAGAAAAGAGCAAAACAGTATGGGGACACAGTAAGAAATCTATTTGTACTCTCTTTTAGGCCGATATCACCTAGGATCTCCAGATTCCTAGTTCATAAAACTCAGTCAAGTAGGGCAACGTGATCCTAGACCTAAGGTCACCTTTCTTTCAATCCCTTCCCAAGATGGTACCCATGATGACATCTCCCAAAGGCATCATACCCCAAATATAAGACAGAACATTTCCCCAAACAGACCACCTAGGGAGAAATCTGGCTTCTGTACCCCCGTACACATGATCTTTCCTGGAGGGCTATACTCTTAGTATTTTTTCAACATTAAACCTTGGAGATAAGGATTAATTAGCACTGAAAAATACTCAGAAATGGGATGATGGGATCGTATGAAATTTCCATTCTCAATTTTTTGAAGAATCTCCGTACTGCTTTCCATAAAATTGCCCTTTTTTCCCCCTCATAATTGCTTTGGCTATTCATAAATATTCCATAAATATGGCTATTCCATAAACATTTTTAACATTTTTGTTCTATTTCCTTGAAAAATGCCAGTGGTATTTTGATGGGAATTGCATTAAACCTGTTTATTGCTTTAAGTAAAATGGACATTTTAACAATGCTAATTCTTCCCAACCTTGAGCATGAAATAACTTTCCATCCCTTTGTATCTTCATCTATTCCTTTCAACAAAGTCTTACAGCGTTTTTGTATAGGTCTTTTTACCCAATATCATTAGCATTTGTTATTATTGTAAATGAGAAAGTTTCTTGCTTTCATTCTCATCTATATTAGTTGCATAAAAATCCAATTTTTTATATTAAATTTTCAGCAAAATTTGTCACTTTACTATATTCCTTGATTATTTCTAGTAGATATTAATAGAGCTTAGGGTTTTCTATGTATATTATGTCATCTACAAATAGTTGTAGTCTTATTTCTTCTTTTCCAATTTAGATTTCTTTTACTTCTTGCCTAATTGCTCTGGCTAGAACTTCCAATATGATGTTAAATACCTGTGGTGAAAGTGGACAATCTTGTCTCATTCCTGATATTAGAGGAAATATTTTAAGTTGCTCACCACTGAGTATGATATTGACTGTGCATTGATCATATATGACCTTTATTATGTCGAGATATATTCTTTTCATCCCAATTGTATGTAGTTTTTATCATAAGTGGGTGCTAAATCTTAACAAATAATTTCTCTGCATCTCTTGATATGATAAAATGATATATTTTTTTGGTTGATGTGGTGTATTACATTAATAGATATATATATTGAACCATCCTTGCATTCCCTGGATAAATCTCACTTGGTCAAAATGAATGATATTTTTGACATATTGTTGGATTCTCTTTGATAATATTTTGTTGAGGATTTTGCATCTATGTTCATCAGAGGCACTGTTCTGTTAATTCTTTCTAGAATATGCCCCTGTCTGATATTAGTATCAGTATAATGTTGGCCTCATAGAAAATATTTGCAAGTGTTCCCTGCTCTTCAGTTTTTGAAAAAGTTGGAGGATAGGTATTAAGTCTCTGCAGGTTTGGTAAAGCTATCTAGTACTGGGTTTTTATTTTTAGGGAAATTATCAGTTACTATGAGTATACACTAATCTTTCTAATGTAGATGAATATTCTGTATTAAGCAGAAAGTTAAATCATATTTTTCTATGCTTATAGTCTGTTTTTTTACTTGAAAGCAATTTAGTCTTGAGCTCTTTCTAGCAGTCTACATTTTTCACTCTTCTCTTCTCCACAGTTTATATTTTTGATGTCTTGCTGTTTCTAGGTGGTGTTTCTTTTACTTTTTAACCTCCATTAGACTGGTTACAGTGATGACTGACATTCTTTTGTTTGTATGTAAAACTCTATCATTCCTTAATTTCTCTTTGCAGTACAGACTATCCTTGATTAAAGAATACTTTTACTTCAGAGGTTAGAATATATCATACAATTTCCTTTTGACTTGGAAAATTTCAACTGAGAACTTTGTCAAGTCTTAATGGATTTCCTTAGGAGGTAACTTGTTTTACTCTAGATGCTTTTAAGATTATCTTGTATTTTTTTATTCTTTAATAATAATGTGTCTTTGTATAGTTCTGCTGGTTTTGTTTTGTTTTTTCATTTGAAACTCCAGTTTCCTGTGTCTGAGAGTCAACTTCCTTTCTCAGGGTAGGGAAATGCTCAGCTATTATTTCTTCCAATATGGTCTCTTCTCCCTTCTCTCTTCTTAGATCCCCCATGATGCAAATATTGTTCCTCTTGATGTTATCCAGTAGAATTTGTATGTTGTATTCACTTTATTTTTATTATTTTTCTCTTTGCTCACCTATTTGAGTACATTCCACTGCCTTATTTCTAGTTCACTGAGTCCATTGGTAGTTTCTTCCAACCAGATGTTGAACCCCTCTATTGTGTTCTTTAAGTCAGCTATTGTATTTTTAATCCATGAATTATTTTTTCAGCTGCCTCATATTTTCTCTTTGCTGTAGTTTTCTCTTTGCTCTTCCATTGTTTTTCTGATTTCAGTGATTATCATTAAAACTGCTGCATTGAAGTCTTCCTTATGTAGTTTACTTAAATTGGTTGAATTTGCTTTGGGACTTTGTTTTAGTCAATCACTTTACATAGATTTCTCTGTCTCTTTACTATGTATAGCATTCTGTGATTATTTTTATGGGTTAAGCTTCCTTTATGCAAATGCCTTTTAGGATATCAAGTTGCACTGCATAGGCCTGAGAATTTCATAACTAGTGAAAACACTTTTTTCCAACTATGAAGGTGAAATATGATTTCTTGAGGAGGAAAAATGCAATCTCATATGAAAATGCAAGAAAATGGGTAAATATTAATTCATACTGAGAGTACAAATCAATAATAGTATGTCATCTAAAATATATTAAAAAAATATCCATGACAAAAGTAACACAAAAGTGGGAGGTAAGTTAATGAAGTTAATTTTTTTTAAGGAATGTTTTCAATTGAAAGAGACCCTTTAGTCTGATTTCTTACTATCTTTAAACTTTGGATGAGGTTGACTTCCCCCCTATAGAATGAGTTGGAGTTGAACTAGAGCAGGCTCTGAAAAAGTCCCCATGTCAGTTATTTTATAGTAAGAGCTCTATGAGCTCCTGAAAAGAACCTTCATGAGAAGATCATGAAGGTCCAAGATTTCTTTCATATCTATATAAGGAAATGTGACGATCTTAAGTAGACGAATAAGAATTACAAACATGGATCTCATCAAAACAGAGTATATATCCATTTTCAGCAGATATTTATATAGTAGAGCTGTGATTTTCTACAGAATTTAGAAATCTTCAGAAATATATTATTTCCTACCAATCATCTCACAAAATTTTGCATGAGCATAATTAAAGACCATCCAATTCTAACTCACATTACCCTGGTCATGTCTGAATATTAACAATTATTCAGAATCATTTCACAATTGATACATTTTCATTGAAAAAGTATTTTCCAGAAAACTTAAATTCATCATTCAAAAATAATGCAGTGTTTCTCTTATTTAATTTTCATTTTGTCAGACTGATATAATTATCAATTCTTTCCTTTTGAAATTAACATGTTTTGTAAAGCATATTCATCAACTCCATCCATATCACATTGTACTAATTCTAACTTCAGCTATTCAGTTTTCCTTCAGAGCCACTCTTTCTTTCAAGTCTAATTGCCCTGGGTAATTTCTAATAGATTTAATTTTTGTCAAAAATGTTTTTTTCTTTCCATTTTTCTTCAGTATCAAGTGTTAGCACACAATTTGAGTGAACATTTTGTGAATTATTTCTATCACTGTTATTCTTTCTGATTTATTCCTTTTGCTAATGCAAGGAAATTATAGAGACTTTTATATGAAATAGAAACAAACTCCCTAAAAGGAATTCCCCAGAAGAGGAAAGAGGAAGTGGATGTTGATGGCCTCTTTAGCTCTTGAATATCTCATGGGTTCAAAACACCAAGGTCTAATAATTCTGTTTTATACTGTTGTGAAACCATGAGTATTTAAAAGTCAATCACCTATTTCAAACTAAAATGGAGAAAGGGAAGTAAATAGGAGTATAAAGTAAGGTTTTCTATTAAGTTAATAAATCTTTAAAATCAGGTAGTTGGCATATGGAACTTGATTACAATTTCTATTACACTTAAAGTTTTCTATAGAAACATTGTTTTAAAAAATTAAATACCATTTTAAGTATATAATGTAACATTTAAGAAAGATTTTTGAAGGGGTTTTAACATTTTTATTATTACTATTCAATAAAAATTGAATTCACTCAATTTGCCAGGTATAGAACTCACAGGTCTCTGCTCCCTGGGACCCCAGACCACATGATTCACCATGAAGAGACCTGGAGATATGCCCACCTGGCTTCATTGCACTCTCAAGGTACCAGGACCCAGTCTTTGCTCCCCAAGACCTGGGATCATCAGATCCATCTGGAAGAGGTCTTGTGCTATGCCACCCCAGCTTTGCTGTGCTTACCAGGAACAGAGTCCCAGGCCTCTGTTCCCTGGGACCCTGGAACACAAGACACATCTACATTGTCCCAGAACAAGTTCCCACCTACCAGGTCTCAGTCCAGAACCAGTATATATTAGGCTTTAGATTCATAGATACACAGGCCCAATCACAAGAGCCAGACCCCATGCTCACTAAGCCTCCCAACTCATAGGCCATCAATCACACCCTGTCCAGCCAACACAAAGAACTAGTGATTGCTAGGTCTCAGGACCTGAGGATACCCACAGTGCCTCAACCCAGACCCAGACACATAAATCCTAAAATATATAAGAGGGCTGTATACCTACACTGCACTTGTGTTGCCTATTAAATTCCCTGGGCTGGAAACTGCAGAATCTTCGAAGAACCACCTGAAAAATCATCAATTGCTCACCACAAGAGGGGATCCTAGAGAGCAGAACCAACCCCAACCCCCTCCAAACAAATCAAAGGGCTGGCAGCTGTGACATCATCATACAGATAACAAGAAGTCTAAAGTAAAGGAAAAAGAAAGGCAAAGTGCTAATTTAAAGGCAGAAAAGAAAGTCTTGCAAAAACCTAAATCACACACACAAAACTCAAATGGCTTAGAAAGAGGAAGAAGCTAGGAGTTCACCAGAGAAGAACTCCATTAATAGGAATTAGGACAACCTAACAGATCAAGAGTTCAAAATAACTTTTTTGTTAAAAAGCTGAATGAGATTCAGGAATCACACACAGTTGTCCAAAGGTAATTGAAAGATCTCAAAAAATGTGTAACAGATCATAGGGATTACTTCACCAAGGAGAATGAGGCCATAAAGAAAGTCCTAGCAGAAATCCTAGACGTGAAAGATACAGTCAAGGAATTGCAAATTAATTTGGAAAACTCCACAAACAGACACAATCATGCAGAGGATCAAATATCATATACTGAAGACAAGATAACAGAGGAGACCGTCTTGGAAGATGATAGGGAAACAAAACTGAGAAAAAAATGAAGAAATCCTATGAGATATATCAGACTCTATGAGAATAACAAATGTACAGATAACAGGTGTCCCAGATGGAAAAGAGATGGAGAAAGGAGTAGAAGCTATTTAAAGAAGTAATAGCAGAGAATTTCCCAAATTCAAAAAGTAAACACGGATATTCAAGAAGTAGAGAGAACACCAAATTTCTAAATGTAAATACACACCTACTCTATGATACATCATAGCAAAACTCAAGTCAACAAAGAAGAAAAACTACTCAAGGCTCTTAAAGAAAGGAGAAATATAAGCTACAAAGGCACACCATCAGACTATCATCTGACTTCTCAACAGAAGCCATAAAGGTTAGGTGAGAGTGGAACAACATATTCAAAATAATAAAAAGTGAAACTGTCAGCCAAGAATACTTTACCTTACAAATTTATCATTTAAATATGATGAATAATGATCTTCAATGACAAGCAAAAACTAATGTATTTTTCTATCACCAGTCTGTCATTCAATAAACCTTACAAGAAGTCCTACAACAAGGAAAATGAAAAAAAAGACCCATCAAGCCTCAAGAAAGCTGATAAAAAAGAAGTCAAGAGAAGAAACTAGGAGAACAACAGGAGAAAATACAATGCTAAAGATACAAAAATAGTAAGGAAATAAAAGCAGGTAACCTATATAATATACAAGTATGATGTGGCATCAGCCCACAAAATTCTATTGTAGAGCAGTACAGTTAGAGAAAATCCACAGTATGGGCACAAAATTAAATTCTAAATTGCTACATAGATGGGAAGCAAGGAAAACCAACATAATAGACACTGAAAACCATCTACAGGAAAAAAACAAACAAGTAATGAAATAGCAAGCAGAGGAAAGCAACAGAAAGCAAAGGCTCAAATGACAATAATAAAAACTCACCTTTCAATCATCATCTTAAAGGTGAATGGAATTAATTCATCAATCAAAAGACATAGAATTGCTGGATGGATCAAAAAACAGGACTCATTGATACTATGCCTGCAAAAAACACGTATCCAATTGAAAGAAAAACATAGGTCAAAAGTTGGGGCCACAAAATTCTGTCAAAGCAACAGTGATGAAAGGAATTCAAGAACTGCAATACTGATGTCAGACAAAACAAATTTCCAATTAAAAACCATATATCGTGAGACAAGGATGAACACTACATTATGGTCAAGAGACATCAAGAAGAAATAACTATTATCAACATGTAAGCACCAAATTCAGGCCCACCTAAATACACACACACAAAAAAATAATACTGACAGAACTAAAGGCAGACATTGATAGTAAGACAATAATAGGAGGGGACCTTAACACTCCTCTTACACCAATAGATAGATTATCCAGGCAGAAACTCAACAAAGAAATAAAGTACCTAATTGACAATAGATCACATGGACTTAAATGGCATTCACAGAGTGTTTTACCCCTAACAAAAAGGAGTGTACATTCTTCTCAAGTGTACATGGAAAACTCTCAAGAATAGACCATATTCTAGGATATAAAACAAGTCTCAGAAAACTTAGCAAGATTGAAATTATAAAACGTATCTTCTATGATCACAAGAGGATGAAATCAGAAATTAATCAGAAGAAAAAAACTGGGAGAACCACAAAGATGTGGAGATTGAAAACATGCTTCTAAACAACTCCTGAATAAGTGATGAAATTAAAAAAGAAATTAAGACTTACTTAGAAACAAAAGAAAATTTGGACATGACCTTTCAGAACATATGGAGTGTGGCATAAGCAGTTCTGAGAGGAAAGTTGACAGTGATACAAGTGCACATCAAAAACTAAGAGAGAGCTCAAATTAAAGCCCCAAGGGAACTAGAAAGGGAAGAATAATTAAAACCAAAAATCAGCAGAAGGAAGGAAATAATACAAATTAGAGCAGAAATAAATGAAATTGAAAATGAAAAGACCATCCAAATGATCAATGAATTCAAGAGCTGGTTCTTAAAAAAAAAAAAATCAATACACCTCCTCACTAAGAAAAAGATAGAAAACCCTAATAACAAAAATCAGAAATGAAAGAGTTGAGATTGCAACTGACATCACAGAAATACAAAGGATAAGATACTATTTTGAACACATATGCCAATATTTTTGTCACTAAGGAAGAAATGGACAGATTTCTAGGATCCTAAAACACCCCCAAACCAGGAGGATACAGACTACTTAAACACATCCATCACAAGCAGAGAAAGTGAAGCAATAATAAAAGTAATCTCCCAAAACATAAGAGCCCAGGTCCAGAGGGCTTCACTAGTGAGTTCTACCAAGCATTCAAAGAGTACCTAATCCCCATCTACCTTCAACGCTTTAACAAAGTTGAAGAGGGGGGAAAACTCTCCAATACATTCTATGATGCCAATATTACCCTGATTCCAAAATTAGCCAAGGACAGCACCAAAAAATAAAAATACAGACCAATATCACTGATGAATATAGATACAAAAAGCCTCAACAAAATCCTGGCAAATACAATTCAACAACACATAAAAAGAATTATACGCCATGATCAAAAGAGTTTCATTCTAGGGATGCAAGGATGGTTCAACATACGCAAATCAATCAGTGTAATATACCTCATCGATAAACTGAAAAAGATTATCATAATAAATGCATAAAACAAATTTGGCAAGATTCAACATCCATTCATTATAAACCTCTTGCCAATATAGGAGTAGAAGGCATAAACCTCAACATAATAAAAGCAATATATGACAAATCCACAGTCAACATCCAATCAATGGTGAAAAATTAAAAGCCTTTCTCCTAAGATCTGGGATAACACAAAGTTGCCCTCTATTACCATTATATTTAACATAGGTCTGAAAATCTTGGTCATAGGATTAAGGCAAGAAAATCACATTAAAGGAAAAAATAGAAAATAAGAAAAAATATCATTATTCACAGATGATATGATATTATACCCTAAAGACTCCATGAAAAAAAAAAAACTGATAAATAAATACAGCAAAGTGGCAGGATATAAAATCAAGACACAAAAATCAGGAGCATTCCTATTTACAAACAATGAGGTAGAGGTAGAATAAATTAAGATAGAAATCCCTTTCACAATAGCACCAAGAAAGATCAAATACCTGGTAATAAACTTAACAAAGGAGATGAAAGCCCTCTTTAATGGAAACAATAGGACCTTAACAAAAGTAATAGAAGACACAAGAGATGGAAAAATATTCCATTCATGGATGGAAGAATTAATATAACGAAAATGGCCATTCTACCCAAAGAAATATATAGATTTAATGAAGTTCTCATCAAAGCCACAGGGACATTCTTCAAGGAAAAGGAGCAAACTATTCTGAAGTTTGTGTGGAATCAAAAAAGGCCCCAAACAGCCAAAGCTATCTTAAGAGAAAAAAAGACAAGTAGAAAAATCACACTCTCTGACCTCGAACTACTACAGAGTGATCACATTCAAAACAGTTTGGTACTGGTACAAGAAATATACATCAGTGGAATCATATTGAGAGCCCAGAAATAAAACCACATGTATATGGACAGTTAACCTATGACAAAGGTTCCAAAAGCACTCACTCAATGGAGTAAGGAAAATCTATAACAAATGGTGCTGGGAAAACTACGGAGGCATCTGGGAAAAAAAAAAAAAAAAAAAAAGAAGCTAGAACTTGTTATCACCCTATGCAAAAGTTAACTCAAGATGGATTAATGACATGGCTATAAGAACTGAAACCATAAAATACTTAGAAGACAATGTGGCAAAAACACTCCAGCATAGAAAAGGAATAGCTATGACAAAAGAGACCAAAGTAAACTAAGCCATTGGGACTACATGAGACTGAAGAGCTTTTGCACAACAGAAGAAACTACCACTAAAACAAAAAGACAATCCATTAAATTGGAGAAGATGCTCACCCAGAATACATCAGATAAGAGTTTAATCTCTGAAACAGAGTTCTCACACTTCAACAACAATACATACTGAATGGAATTCTATGCAGCTACTAAAATAAATAAAAGTGTTCTTTGAAATAATCTGGTGGAACTAGAAGGGATCATGTTTAAGTCAGAAAAAAAGAGAAATATAGAATCATTTCACTCGTATGTGAAATATAATGAAATGAAACAAATAACCAGATAAACCCCAGCAAAAACTCACAGGACACAAATGATAGCTGCTAGAATGGGGGATAGTGTGGGAGGAAGTTATGAGGGAAAAAGGTGTTGGTAAGGGACACTGAAAATCTGCTGAACGGTGTGAAATATACAGTGAGATGAAATGTCAACATTTAAAAATGAATGTACCAAAGTGAAGAAAAAAGAAAATAAATGTTAATTAAAAATTCGGAAGATATGAAATTGTAGATCAGTGAAAATATGACTATAGAAACTAAATTTGGTTGTGTATGCTAATATTTTTCAATAATCTGTATATAATAGAGTAAAATATTATGCAGCTGCATGACTATTCAAGGATTTGATTCTCTATTCAAAAAGTGGTATATGTCTATGGCTCACTATATATATTTCTTAGTTATTCCCACTTCTCACTAGGCAGAGAGGGGACAGAGAAACTGTGTCATTTAAAAGAGAGAAGCCAAAGTTAGTTAAATGCTCATTTATGCAGCTTTGGATATAAGAAAATTGCCCTGATTAAAAAATTAGAATGGTCAACTGCTCTGCATGTCAAAATAAGAAAATGTGTCAAGAGGTAGGTAGATGGCCAGGGAAATAAGGGATTTTTGATGTTAATGACTCCAAAGATGAATAAACAGGAGAATTTAAAAATGAATTCCAATTCATGCAATGTCAAAGGACAAGCAAGGATAATAGTGTTCATTTTTAAGTCATTTGTTTTGCTTCTATAAAAATGTTCTCAACTCTCTTACCTTTCTCAAAATCTGATATCCCTATAAAAGCCACCTATGTATGGTAATTTCTGGCACTCAGTAAAGTAAATGATTCCCACATTCGAGTTAAGGTGGGACAGTGCTAGAGAAACAGCAAAGAGGTCTAGCATAGTACCTCCAGTTGCTCAGTAGAAGGAACTGAGTAAAAGGTAACATTGGTCAACCTATTGGTTGAATGTTTGTGGTTCAAGATTTTGGTGGATAGGTGTTATTAATATGTAGTAAAGAAAGAACTAAGATAAACAACGCTAAGTAAAAGTCAAAATACTCTTAAATGGCTTATTCCATATTTGCTATGGCAAGAGGTAGGTGATAGTCAACTGGTTTAAAGTCATAACATTTGGGATGGTGTAATTAATATATGGAGGCATGTTTTAATTTAAGAATATCTTTTCCACTGTTAATTTCCATAAGCCTATTTGTGCTGTGGTCACATTAAGCAAATTCTCGTGTGTTGATTTTATAGAGAAGTAGGAGTGAAATGGAAATACCATCTACAAATTGAATATCTTACTGAAGAAGAAGTTCAATAAAAAACAATTACCTTATAGTTTTTTTTAATTTTATATGCTATGCAGCCTGCAAAGCAAGGAGAATAATATCCAATATCATCTCTTCCACATACAGAAGAATAAATTGAAGATGAGCAATGACAACGAGAATTGCAAGGAGCCACCAGATTTCCCAGTTGTCCTGTTCTGTAAAACAAGAAATTTAATGCAATCATAATATCGTTGTATTCTACCTTTTAATGTATGTATCAAGATATTAGTAATATCCATAAAAATAAGATTGTTGAAATATTTTATTGGTGTATAGCTAACACACAATAAACTGTACATATTTTCAGTGTACAATTTTAAATGTATTTCATAAATGCACACACTTATGAAACCATCACAATCATGTTAATGAATATAATCATGACCCAAAAAGCAATTTTTAATTCCTCTGCCCCTGGCATTTAATGATCTGCTTTGCATTGTTATTCATTAGTTTGAATTTCATGCCATTTTATAAAAATTGAGTCATACAATTTGTATATTTTCTTTGGTTTCATTTAAGCTGTTATTCTTTATGTGGTCTTTTTATATGGTCATATGCTTCTATATCTCTTTGGTAAATATTAAGGTGTAGAATATTTGGATCATATGTAGGTATTAAACTTTTTTTTAAAGGCAAGCTGTAGGCAAGAATGAAGATGAGCAGGCAGGCAGGCAGGATGAGAGAGGATGAAGAAGCTTTATTTTCATTCAGTTGTTTATCTTTGCTGACCCCCATCTTCAAAACCCTTCTCTTGCCCTGAGCCAGGGTCTCAATCAGGGTCCTTGGGATGTATGTGGACTCTGACCAGTGGACCTATCCTTTAACCTACTAGGGCAAAACTCATTTAACTTTTTAAGGAACTAACATTTTCAAATATTGAATCAACCCTGCATTTTGTGATGAATCTTGATCATAATTTATTTTCCTCGTAATAGACTATTTGGTTCAGTTTATTAAAATTTTATTAAAATTTTTCATCTATGCTCATGAGAGACACAGGACTGTAGTCTCATTTTATTATGTCTTTGTTTCTTATATCAGGATAATTAAATTCCATAGAATGAGTTAGAAAATATCAATTTTTTTCAATTTTAATGAAGAGCTTGTGTAAAATCAGATATTTCAAAGTATTTTGTAGAATTTCCCATTGAGGGTATATGGGTCTGGAGTTTCCTTTTTGGAAAAGTGTTTAAGTATGAGTTTGATTCATTTACTAGACATATACGTTATTTCTTCTTAAGTGTGTTTGTGTCTTTTAAAACCTCTACCTGTTTCATGGAAGTTGTCAAATTTATGGACATAAAGTTTTTCACAATATTACTCTATTACACTTTTACGATTGGAAAATGTGTACTAACATCAATCACATCAACCTTGAACCCTTGATAGTAACAATTTTTTATTTCTAGAGGTTTGGTAGTTTATCATTTTATCAAAATATCACCTATGATTTTATTTATTTTCTCCACGTTTTTCTCATTTCTGCTTCATTGATTTCTGTTCTCATCTCAATATTTTTCTGTGGGATCCATTTTCTTCAACTCTTTCAATTTGGTAAGGTAGAATGAAATGTCATTAGCTTGAGCGTTGATCTTTTCTACTATAAGTTCTTAATGCTATACATTTCCCTTGTTCTAAAGCCACACTAAAGTTTTAGGAACATTCCACAAATTTTGTTATGTGTGTTTTTATTTTCATTCACTTCAAAATACTTTATAATTTCCCTTTTAAGAAATTACTGATCTACAGACTATTTAGACATTACTCATTTTCTAAATGTTTAAGTCTTTATAGGATTCAAATTTTAAATTTCTAATTTAGTTCCACAATGTACAGAAAGTTTAATTCCATTGTTGAATTTATCTTTTAGATTTACTGAGACTCATTTTACGGAATTTAGTCTACTTTGGTCAGTGTTTTATGTGCAGTTGTAAAGAATGTTTATCTTGCTTTGTTAAAGATGTTCTACAAAAGTAAGTCAGGTCAAGTTGGTTGATAATGTTTTTCAAATCTTTTGCAATATCACTGATTTTTTGGGCCTACTTCTGGACTGAAATACCTGTCTACAGTTGCTCATTTCTACATTTCTCCCTTCAATCGTTTCACATAATTTAAAGCTTTTTCATTACATTCATAAATATCAGGACTGACTCATTGTTATTTCAGTAGTTACTTCAAACTTTAATATATATACTATACACCTTTAATACATGTGATATTATAGCACTTCATATAAACCCATATTACATGCTAATTCATTTTAAACAATTATTTTTTAGAGAGCTTTAAATAAAAAAATTTGCCTGTAGTATTATCTTTGCACTTCCTTTCTTTCTGTAGTTCATAATATTTCCTGTTATGATTTTACTTTAACTAGAGAGATTTTCTTTCACATTTAATGTGGTATAAATCTGCTGCCAAATATTTATATTTTTATGTCTAAAATAACTTCATTTTTGATAGATATTTTAGCTTGATACAGAATTATAGGTTAGTTTTTCCCTTTCAGTATCTTAAAAATATTATTCTACTGTCTTCTTATCTACATTATTTTTTTAAAGTAAAGGTGCAGGCAGGAATGAAGGTGAGTAGGAAGGTAGGCAAGGAGAGAGAGGAGGAAGCATTTTTATTTATTTTGTTTAGTCGTTCACCTTGGTTGTTTCCCCCTGCCCTGGGATAAGAACCTGTGTCCTTGAGATGCATGTGGACTATGCATTGTCAGAGGCTATGAACCAAACTGCTACACTACCAGGGCACACTAACTGCATTATTTTTTTATGTAAAATCTATAGCTTCCATCATCTTTATTCCTATATATATATAAGAAGTTTTCCACGATTCACTGCTTTTAAGATTTTTCCTTTATACGTGAGTAATTTAATTATTGAGTACCATTTTCTTCATGTTTCTTGAATCGAAAGCCTGTTGGGTTTTGTTTCTTTTTTTCTAAATCCGTAGGTTTACAATTTACATGAAATTCAAAAATTTTTGACATATTTCTTAAAATATTTTTCTTTTTCTAAATGCTCTTCTTTGGAGACTTCAACTACACACATGGTTGGCCACCTGAAATTATTCAACGTACTAATGCTTTATAATTTTTATTAATTGTTTTCTGTCCATTTCTTCTTGGATGGTATTTATTGCTACTGATTTTAAATTCACTAATCTTCTGTAATATCTACTCTGCCATTAATTTCATCCAGATTATGAGCATTTTTCTCACACAATTTGGTTTTCATTCTGTATGTTCAATTTGGATTTTTATAAATATTTTCTATTTAACTCTTTGTACATATAGGTTTCTGGTATAGTAATTGTGTTAATGTCCTCTGACAATTTTAACTCTGTCGGTTTTGGGTCTGTTTGGATCAACTGACTTTGTTCCTTATTAGGATTTGTTCTTTTCTGCTTCTTTGAATTTTTTATAAGCTTTTTCCTGGATATCAGATCTTGTAAATTTCACCATCTATGATGCATTGTACTTTTATATTTTTATGAATATTCTGATGCTTTGTTTAAGTATACAGTTAATTTTAAAACATATTTCTCTCTCTCTCTCTCTCCCTCTCCCCCCACCTCGCTCTCTGTCTCCCCCACTCTCTTGTCTTGCTCCTAATATTTGATAGGCAGAGTCAGAATAAGTAGTGTTCAAATTAGAACAAATTACTGCCCACTACTGAGGTAAGATCTTTCTGTCTACATTATATCCTGTGATTTTTGAGATTTTCTAGTTCGACAAGTAAGAACAGGTATTATGTCAACCCTGTTTGAGCAGTGGGCACTGTATCTTCTAGTTCTTTTTATAGCAATAAATAAAGCAGCCTCAGGAACTTTCTCACACATATGCTAGTTCTGCCTCCAGCAGAACACATTTCACAAATATCCCAAGGACCAAGGTTCACTGACAGGGCAGGGGGAACAGCTAAATAAAATAAATAAAGTGCTTCTTCCTCTCGTACTGCTTGCTGCCTACTTGCCTTCATTTCTGCCTGCACCTTTCCTTCGAAAAACAAAACAAAAAAGAAGTACCAGGGTTTAGTGTTGCTTTCACCTATATAAACAGCTAACTCTGTTTGATTCCATTTTCTCATCTGTTAAATAAATATGGGACTAAATAATGAGAAATATTATTTTGAGCTAGAAATCACACTATTACCATTAATTCAATCACAGTATAACATTAACAAGAAAGGAATCTCAGATCACATTAAGTATTTTATAGTCACTTTATGTAAATCAACAGTTCTCATGTCTCCTATGCAAAACACAAACTACATGAAAGTTTTCCTTTGTGTTCATGTATTGGAAACAATTTTAATAAAAAACAATGAACACGATGTAATTGATGTTATTTTGCTTTATAGCTATTATAATGAAAAAAATAAGAAGTCTGGGGAAAGTTGGTGAACAAATGTTTGTGGAAAATATAAAATAATATGATATAACCAAGAGTTGGTCAACATATATAAAGCAAAATATATCACTTCTGAAGTTATTCTTTTTGACTTCTTTCTTATTTTATAATGGCTTAAAGAAGATATAATGTCTTGAGTACAGCAACCAGCCATCTTAATCTTTAAAGTGAAACCAGGAATAAAAACACTGACTGGTGAAGTAATGAGACTGAAAGAACCTGGTTCTTTGATACACTCCAGTCTTTGTGTAACTCCTGGAGTTGCACTTTAACTAATATCCTGAAGTTAGTAATAAAAACAAACAAACAAACAAATTCTTTGTTGTCAAACCATTTTTTTTCTGTCACTTGTAGCCAAACTGAATATAACACTATACCCAGCTAAGTGAGGAAGATTGGTTATATGTAAGCATTGCAATCTTTATGCAATATGTAACTACACAATTAGGTCATTTGTTCTCCTACAGGAGGATAAAAATAAGCTCTTCATATTCTATGAAAAAGTCTACTAAGATTTTATTAGAATGATAAGGAATTTGTGAGGTAAGTTCTAGAGAAGTGATAGCTCTATGATATTTAGACCTTCAATACATGAACGTGTTGTAACTCCATATATTGAGATCACTTTATGTGTATTAGTGACATTACTTTTCTTTATAAAGGTTTTGAACTTTGTTGATAGATTTATTCCTAGATATCTTATTTTAAAATTTACAAACAGAATTCTTTTATAACGTATACAACTTTCCTGTTTTTATAGCTATCATAAGGAATAGTTAATTCTTATTTACTGTTTTTGTATATAGAGATTTTCAACAGACTTTAATATTCAAAGTGTAAATTTTCTTTTTTTAATAGTGATATTATTTCTTTTGTTCACAAAACTACATTTATTTTAGGATATTGAAATTGCATCTCAGTATATGTTTTATACCATACCCACCACAAGCGTTCTAGTGTCCTTTACCACTTCTTTGCCCCTCTTTCCTTCCCTCCCCACTACCACCCCTTTGGTAACCACAGTCCTGTGTCCTTTTAATTTTGTTGGGGTTTTTGTGTTCATTTGTTTCATATCATTATAAAAGCCTCATAAATTTTCTATTACAATTTTTTTTCTGTGAATTATTAAATTTTTTCTTTTCAATATTAATATCTTTTATGAGTAACATTTTTATTATGATGATGCCTAATAGTCAGTCTGAATAAAAGTAATTCTGTGCATTTTTATTTATCATTGGTTTTATAATGAAGGCTTTATATATGTCATATTTTAAATTTGGATTTTTCACTAAAAAATCCTTTATCAGATTAAGAATTTCCAATTTATTAGTAGTCCACTTAAAATTTTAAATGAAGGGAACTAAACATAATTTACAAATATCCATTTTACTCATAAACACATAATTTGTTAGTTTATAAAAATATTTGAATATTCCTTTTATTGTGTGTTCTAGAAATAACCCCTACTACATGCAGATATGAATTTTTCTATCTTGTGTGTTTATTAATTTTACCTTTATTTTTTCCACAACCTTAACTCTCAGTGACATAATATGGGTACTTTTCTTCTATAATCAGTAATGAGTATCTTGCTCAATTCTTCATTGATTTTTAATTGACAAAAGTTATTTCAATTTTACTAGGTCTCTTGATTATTTCAAAATATTCTCACATTTTTTAAGGTTATTTCTATCGTAATTATTTATTTTATGTCATTTATTATTTTAGACATACTGATGGGTGAACTGAAATCTTTAGAACCTAATTTTTATACTTTTTCATGAGTTTATCAGTTAACTTTTTTAAATTGTGGCTCATTTCTTCATAGTTTTCTTTTTGTGCAAACATTTTATTTTGAACTTATTATAAATTTACAGAAAGCTATATAAATAGTAGAAAGAATCCTACATACTCTTCATCCAATTTTCTGCAAAAATAACATCTTAGAATACCTCAGTAGTACAATATTAAAGCTAGGAAATTTACATTGGTACAGTCTACAGATTTTATTCAATATAATTTGTTTCATATCAATCCATTTGGGATGGATTGAAGGATATTCTTATAGACATGTAGTGATTATTCGCTGTAGTTTTTGTTTGCATTTTCTTAATGACTGATGATGTTGAACATATTTTCATGAGATTATTTGCTATCTCGATATACTCTGATGAAATCTTTGTTCACGTCTTTACCTAAATTTTACATTGAAATACTTGTTATTTTAAAACATCTGATTTTTGAGTTACCTTAAATAATTTAAATTGAAATACATAATTATATTGAAATCAGATATATGGTTTGAAGATCATTTTCTTACTCTATAGCATATCTTTTCACTTTTTGACACAGTTATTTGCACATCAAAAACTTTTCATTTTGATGGAGTCCCATTTATCATTTTTTTCTTTTATAGATCATGCTTTTGCTGCTATGTCTGTCTAATAATTCCTCATCTGTTTTTAACTCCCAACGATTCCTTCATTTCCTTCTAAAAGTTTACATCCTTACATTAAAAGCTATTATCCATATTGTTAGTTTTTGTACACTGAGTTAAGTTTAGGTTGAGGTTTTATTTCATTTGTTTTGCCTGTGGAGGTCCAACTGTTACAGTAACATTTACTGAAGAAGCTCTCCTTCACAAAATTGATTTTGCAACTTTGTTAAACAATTGTCTGTATCTAAGAGTGTTTAATTTTGGTTCTCTATTATTTTCCATTTATACATGTATAAGTCCCTCTACCAATGTCACACTTTCTTGATTACCAGAGGTATACAGTATTCCTTAAAATATGGTGAATCCTCACACTTTCCTTTTTCAAAATTATTTTAGGTACTCTAATTCTAATGCATTTTCCTCTGAATTTTAGAATAATGTCATTTATCTTCATATAAAAACTCTTGTTTGGATTTGGATAAGAATTGTGCTACATTCACAAATAAATTTAGAGGGAGTTGATACACTTTAACATTGAGTCTTTGAATTCATTAACAAGGCATATTTGCTAATTTAGCTTTACCTTTCATTTTTTAGCATCTTTAGTTTGCAGCCTGCACTTTTGTAAATGTTTGAATAGTTTTATGTCTGTGCATTTCATTTCTAAGTGATAACAAATGATATTTTATTTATCTTCACATGTCTGTGACCAATATACAGAAACAATGGATTTTGGTATATTGCTCTTGTATCCAGTGGCGTAGTCACTGACCTCACTTTTTAGCTCTCGAAGGTATTATCTATCTTAGGAAAAATTATTCAGTTTTTCACAAGTAAGTATGATGCAAGTGATAGTTGTTTTACAAATTTTTAAAAAACAATATTGAAATTATTTTTAGCTTTCTAGGAATTTTTGTCATGAAATGGTGTTTACTTTTTTTAAATGAACTTTCTGAATCAGTTGATGAAGTTTACCTGTTTTTCCTTTGGCTTATTACTATGTAGGATTCCACTGACTGATTTTAAAACACTGAAAAAACCATGTATGCCAAAATTAAGTCTCACTAAGTCACAATGTAAAATTATTTTCATCATTATTGGATTCAATTTACTATCATTATGTTGAGACTACTGCTCCTACGTGTGTAAGAGATGTTGATCTATAGAATAAAATGTTTGTATTGTCTTTGGTTTGGTCATCAGAGTACTATTGGCCTCATAAAACAAATTGGAAAGTAATCTTGACTTTTATATTTTTTAGAAGACATTTTGTGGAGTCACTGTTAAGTCTTTAAATATTTGAAATCATCTGGGTTACAGGATGATTTAGAAGGAGTTTATAAACTGTGGATAAAATTTCTTTAACAGGTTTTTATCCCTATTCCAATTATTCACTTCAAAATTGGTAGTGTTTTCAGCTTGCGGTTGTCAAGAATTAGTTAATATAATTAATTGTCAAATTTATGTGTGTGGAGTTGTTTGCAGTAGTCCCTTAGTAGCTTATAAATATCTATGAGAATAGTGTTATTTCATGTTTCATTCCTAATAATGGTAAATTGCGCATCCTCTGCTTTTTTTTTCTTTGTCAGTCTTACTAGAGATGTATCAATTTTGTTGGTCTTTCAAAGAATCTAGCTTTTCTTTCATTGACTTCTACATATATATATATACATATGACATTAACAAAACAGAAAGAGCTCAATAAGCAATCTAATTTTACACTCAAGAAACTAGGAAAGAAGGAAAAGCAGCCCATCATTAATGAAAGCAGGGTAATAGCAAAGATCAGAGTAGAAATAAATGAAATAGAGATTAACAAAATAGAAAAGATCAATGAAACAAAGAACTGGTTTTTCGAAGAGAGAGACGAACCATTAGCTAGACGTGCCCAGAAAAAAAAGAGGACTCAGATAAATTAAATAATAAATGAAAGTGATATTACAACTGATACAAACACAACTATAAAGTATTATGACATTTTTGCATTACATATCAAAAATTGTTCTTTTGAGATTGTTCTTTTCCACTTTCTTTCTTGCTCTCATCCTTCCCTCCAATTATGCCTTTTCAGATTTTATATCATTTTCTCTCATCTATTAGTATAGCTGTTATAATTCCTTTATAACTACATAAACATTTCATTCATATACAGGTAACAGAGTATTCCCAATTTCTCTCCCTCTCTCTTTCAGAAGATTGCTGTCACTCATTTCACTGTCCATAAACTAAAATCACCGTTTACCTTATTGCCATTATTATTACTTTAAACAACGTTATCTATGCATCAATCCAAATAAGGAAAAATAAAAGACGCTAATTTACCTTTATTTATTCATTTCCTAATGATCTTGGTTTTTTTATGGGGATCCTAATTTTTAACTCATCTATTTTCTCTGTTCTAAAGAAATTTTCTTACACTTTAGTGATTACAGTATAGTTCTTGGATATTTGCTCCAGTTTATTTCTTTTCTGCTGTTTTTTCCTCTTTTTCAGTTTGAGAAGTTTCTTTTGTCATATCTTCAAAGTCATTGATATTTTCCTCAGTCCTGTCCACTCTACTAATGAATCCATGAAAGGCACTTGTCATTTCTGTAATAGTCTTTTTTTCTTTCTAGAATTTGTTTTTGAGTTTTTTCTTAGTTTCCACTTCTCTGCTTATTTTACCTTTTTTTTCATATTGTTCACTTTTTTCCCCCTAGAATCCTTATAGCAATCATAGCTTTTTTTTTCTTGACTTCTAGAATGCCTTATACTTTTGTTGAAAACCAGACATTATGTGTCCAGTGAATAAATAGACCTTCTATGCAAGCCTTCTTCAGGACGAGCAGTTAAAAAGGTGTTTAAAGTTTGTTGTAGCTGTAGGTATCAGAGACCTCAATTTCAGTGGTATACCTATTTTGTCTTCCCAATTGTCTTTGGATCTCCCTAGTAACTCTTCATTAAATAAAGTGTTTTGTTACATTTTCAGTTGAAATTCTCTGCTTTAAACTAAATATCTGTTGTTGTAATGGTAAGGTATAGCAGAGGGATTGCATTCCACATACATATTAAAAATGAGCTATTATGGGATTTTTTAAAGTGGGCTTGAGTCTTGAGGATATGATCTTCAAAATTTTTTCATAACCTTTTTGCCTTTCCCTTATGTGATACAGGCAGGTTATAAAGGGGTGACGTTTAGATGCTCTTTCTCCTACAAAGAGAAGTAGGAAAAATTTTGGTAAAGCAGATTTCCTAGAGGACAGGCTTTTTGTCACACTGTTGTGGGGCACCAGTATATATGCATCATGAAGATGTGTGAGGTTCCCTTAAGACTAGTCCCTCAAATTTTCCAGCTCTTATGCTTCAGCTTCAGCAGTTAGTCAATCATTCTTCAGTGTTTGGCTCCAATGGCTTATGCTCCCAGTAAACTGCAATTCTATTTGTCAATTTTTTCGGCAGTTTGCCTTGTGATCTCAGTCTGTGATGAATCTAAGAAAAGTTACTGCTTTTTAATTTGTTCAAAGTTTTTCTGTTGTGATAGAGTGATGACTTACAAGCTCTTTACATATCAGAGTAGAAGCCAGAAGTCCTATTCTTCTTTATTGTTTTTTACAACTTTTATCTTGCAGGCTATGAAAAATATTATACATACATATATATTGAATCTATATACACACACACATATATACACATGTGTGTGTATATATATATATCCTAAACTATACACATACATAAAAAGTACATATACATATTATTTTCAGTATATATATAATTTTAGTATGTATGTAAGTAAATATATGTATGCATATTTACATTTTATTTCAGTTTGATATTTCACCACTGTTTGAAGTGTATAATCTTCCCCCTTTAAATCACAGTTGTCATATGTATTACATCTACATTCTCCGAAATCACATGGAACAATGCTATAATTTTGGTTTTCAAGTCATATATATCATATTTAAAATGAAAAATTAGTCTACTTACTCATATATTCATTATTTATTTATTTTTTCTTTATCTTTCAAGATTTCCTCTGATATTTCACTTCAGACTGAAAAGATACTTTACCATATTTTTAGAGCTGACAAAAAATTCAAACAATTATCCTTTACCTGAGAGTATCTTTATCTCATTTTCATTATTGAATGATATTTTCTTCGCATAATAGATTAGGTATTGACAGTTATTTTATTTCAGACTCAAAGATTTTGTTAAACTGCCTTCTGATCCCATGATTTCTGACAAGAAATTCATATCATTTGTATTATGGCTCCTGTCAATACTGTTTTAACAAATTTATTTGACAATGTAATTAATTGAGTCCCCAGTGGGTCTATTCTGTTATCTGTCTTGTCTCATAGTTTTGGAATATATTTTTGAATTGTTAATTTTATTTTCAATGCAAGACTTTTGCGTAATTTACTTTATATATCTGCGTGATATTTTCTTCTTTTCAGAGTATCGGATCTGTCTTTATACTCCTAGATGGAGTATTGACTGACCAGAGTAATTCAATTAGAGATCTTGTTAACCTTACAGAGATATTAACTTAAAACTTGTGATGTTTACCACAGTTCCACCCCTAGTATGTTCTAAACCTCAATTCTTGTTTAAAGAGTATCACAATACTACTGAAAATTTTATTTGCTTTTATAAGGTTTCTGTTATATTTCAACCTCTTAGCTTCATAATTTAATAAATATATTTTAGTGAAAATCCCAGAGTGTTGTCTAATTTGTCCAACTCTTTCCTTTCTGATTTCCTGCCCTACCCAATGTCCTAATATTTGCCTATCAAAAATTTTATGTTGGATTCTTGTCATCTTCATAGATACTTTTTTGTCCAGATTCTTTGCCCAAATTCTAAACTTCCTGCTAATGTTAGAAATACCCTCAGGGAAGATGAAACTATAGACATTTGCTTCTCCTCTTACTGTCCTGCCTTTCCCCAAGATGTTGGCATTTAAAACTTGTTACCTAAACAACTCTCAGATGTTTTTAAACCAATCTTTTAAAACTTTATTATACTTTCCTATTTGCTCTCAGTGGAAGCAATCATTTGCCATATGCTAATATACTGTAGCTGGAAGTAGAAGTCATAGTTTTTACTTATTTTACTTACTCAGTAAGTAGTTTTTCAATTCTAACTCTTTCTACCGGTAATCATCCTCTTCCTAGTTCTTTGAATTTTTCATCTTAAACTTTGATACACAAAATAATACAAGCCCCTATGTGAAGGTTTACCATTCACCAAATAATGACAATATATCACAACCACCACCAAATCACCAAAAGTCCTTCACCACTGTCCATTGACCCCCTACAACCATTTGCTTTCTACTCTTACCCCTTACACTGTGGTAAACTCAGTTCTATTGTCAATGTCCAAGAGTTGGTCATTGTTTTGTCTGTGTTTTTGCTTTGTTTCTTATATTCTACATATGAGTGAGACCATCCAATATTTTCCATTGTCCTTCTGACATTTTTCACTTAGTAGAAGCACCTCTAGTTTTATCCATTTTACCACAAATGACAGGATTAAATCTTTTTAGGACTGTGTAGTATTCCATTGTGTGTATATATACCACATTTTCTTTATCCATTAATCTGATGAAGGGTGGTTAGGTAGCTTCCAATTCCGGAAATTATAAATAATATTTTAACAAGCATAAAGGATATATATATATATATATATATACATAGATACACATAGATACACACACACATATATGCATATATATATATATATATATATATATATATATACACGTATACGTAGATCCACAAATACATGCTTTTTAGATAAATCCGCAGAAGTGGGATAATGGGAATAAAAGCGATTTCTATTGACAATATTTTTAGAAATCTCCATAAAGGTTGCACCTATTTACACTCTCACCAACAGTGTAAAAAGGTTCCCTTTCTCTACATCCCCTTCAACATTTGTTGTTTCCAGTCTTTTAATCATTCTTACTGGGGTAAGTGACATCTCATTGCTGCTTATATTTGCATTTTATTAATAACAAGCAAGGTAGAATGTCTTTTCATGTGCTTGTTGGCCATCTTCTTTGGAGAAATGTTTATTAAGTGTTCTGCCCATTTTTTATTGTTTTATTTTGTTGTTTTTCTGTTTTCTTACATATTTTGAATATTAACCACCTATCAGATGCATAAATATCTTCTCCCATTCAACAAAATGACTTTTAGTCTTGGTAGTAGCTTCTTTTTTTCTCACTGTGCAAAAACTTCTAAGTTTGATGTAGTGCCATTTATTTAGTTTTGTTTTTATTTCTTTTACTGCTGGAATTGAGTTCCCAAAGGCCTAACACCAATGTCACAGAATGTAGCTACCATGATTTCTTCTATGTATTTTAGGGATTCCAGTCTTACATCCAAGTCTCTAATTCATTTTGAATTAATTTATGTTTACCATGTTAGTGTCTAGATTCATTCTTTTGTATGTGGCTTTCAAGTTTACCTAACAAATTTTTTTTTAATTTTTCTTTCTCTAACATATGCTCTTGGTCTCTTTTTCATAAATTAACTAACCTTATACGTGCAAGTATATTTCTAGTGATTCAGTTCTATCACACGAATCTGTGTCTCTTATTTTTCACTCCAGTACCATTCAGTTTTGCTCATTAGTGCTGCATAGTATAGCTCAAGATTTGGGCATATTATACCTCCACTTTTTTTCTTTTCCTCATAACTTTTTGGCTATTTGTGGTCTTTTGAGTCCATACATATTTTTAAACATTTTTGTTCTATTTTCCTTGAAAAATGCCAGTGGGGCTTTGATGGGGATTGCATTAAACTTGCATATTGCTTTAGTGAGATGGCCATTTTAGCAATGTTCATTTTTCCCAACCATGAGCATAGAATAGCTTTCCATCTCTTTATATGTTCCTGTATTTCTTTTAACAGTGTCCTATAGCTTTCATTGTACAGGTATTTCACCTATTTTGTTAAGTGTATTCCAAATTATCTAAATTTTTTTCTCTTGTAAATGGGATATTATTCTTGATTTTATTCTCTTCTTTTGCATTTTATATAAATATATACTAGACTTTTGTATATTAATTTTGCAGTTTGCCACTTTACTGTACTTAGTAATTAATTCTAGTAGAGTTATTTTAATTCTTTAAATTCTTTGCATGTTTAATCAAAGGAGATTTTATACATGCATACCTTGAGATGCACTTCAGTTCCATCACTGGTGTCCATAAGAAGGCAGACATACCAATTTAGGCACACAAAACAATACTGATTTTTACAGATAGTTATTACTGTTGCCTATTTGCAATTCATTTAAATAGAATTCTATTTCTAGATTCTAAATCATTTCAATATGTTTTTTTCTTTACTATATTTTAAAGGCAGAATTAGTAATATCACAAGCTATCATTATGTTATTTATTGCCTTACTATGAAAGGAAAAACTATGCTTTACGTTTCTTTCACAAATTCAGTAACAAGAACGGCATGATATAAAGTGTCACTTCATAAATGGCTATTAATTGAGAAATATACTGTGGGGTTCACATATAAAAGTTCATTGTAAAGAATATATTTACCCGCCATAATCTTCACTGATACCAGCAAATGCGATTGATTCGCAACGCACAAAAATGACCAAAGCGAGAAGTATAAGTGATATTGTAGATGAAGTTATTACAAATTTCATAATGGCTTTACAAGACATTTTTAACTTAGAAACAATGACACCTCCCAAAAGCTGACCAAATGCACCTCCTGGAATTAAAACAAGACCTGGAGAAAAGGAGGAGGAGAAAATATAATAAAAATAATTAATTAAATATAGGTACAGAAAATCCATACATTTGTGCATTACTCTCTGCTCTAAACTTATAAAAAATAGAGAGCTAAATAAAGGATAGGCATGATTAAACATGATAAATATTTCAACAATCATTAATCTTAAGAAAAATACAAATTTGTGAGTGAGGATGAAGTTATAGGCCTATAGAACTCTAGGGCAGTGATAATGAAGATTTACTCCTACATACTAATGGCATATAAGACAAATGCTGATTGAATCCATGAAAAACAGAATAGTAGAACTGTTGAGAACTGTTATTGGGTAGCTACCTAGATTTATGGTTTATAAAAGAGGCATGCCCATAGCAACAAGAGTTCACAGAGATTGATTACCAAGAATTAAACAAGACATGAATAGGTCCTGCAAATGAACATGTAATATTAATAACCTTACAATAAAGTGGGACTCCAGAATAAATTTATTTTCTTTTCAATCAAGCTTAAGGAATTAGAAATAAGATAGCAAAAAAAAAAGCAGAAAAAGAGGTTGAAAGGAGAAGAAATAGGATTAGAAAATAATAAGATGATAATAGTTCAGTAATTTCATAGATTGATGTAATTTCCTTCACTCCAAACACAGAAATGATAAATTTAATTAGTAATTTAGAAAGATAAATAAATGTCAAAAAGAAAAATAAATTCCATTAACACCAGATTAAATTTATATCATAAAAGTATCTGAAAAAAACTTGCAAATAAGTAATTTTAGAATGCTCAGGAAGATAAATGGACATGTAGTTCCCATTAAAATGAAGAAGAAATAAAAAAGAAAAAGGAATGCCTGGATGTTTTTTAAGATAGCAGCTGAATTTCTTCCTTGATTTGTATCTAGCAGATACATCTAACCTTTTTCCTTAGAAATGAAACTGTCAGGGGATGCCCATAGCACCTCAGCAACCTGGAAACAACAGCAACAGAATCAAGGGAATCACTTAAGGAATCATATGCATCTGAATGACTGAAGGCCCGGTTTGTAGGATGCCCTTGATAGTGGCAGCAGGGCAGCAGCTGAAGGAGCATCGGTGACAGAGGCAGCCAATGGAACCAATCAACAGGAAAGAAGAACCAGTCTTGAGTCCCAGAGAGGGAGAAACAAAAAGTACTGGTGATAAACATGCTTGACTTCAGTGAGGCCCAAAGAGGAGGATTTGAGGTCAGTAAGTTGGTCCCACAGAGATCAGAATCCTAGCAAAGAGCACAGAAGAGAGGACTGTACTCCTACTTTCCCAGGGCTTGGGATTCATGCTCCAGTTGAAAGGAACTCACAATGGCATAGACTAGCGAACTTAGTTCTGGGAGTCTTGAAAAGAGGGTTGATCCCAGAGATACCCATCTGAACAGACTGCCTTAGTCCCAAACATATCACAATAGTTACTTCCCTACTCTGTGTGACTCTCCTCCAACCAGCAGCCATCCTCCACCTCTTTACTCAGCAAGAGATAATTACAATATAGTTCTGCAAAGATCAAAATATAAAACAAAACTACAGCACCACTTGCCAACAAAACAAAAATTAAGCAGCTAAGCTACAAGGAGGGGAGGGAGTGGGGAAGAGCTCAAGATACTTAGGAATCTCAAGGTATTATGGTATCAACCAATTTAGAAGTCATGGAGGGTTGAATATTTTAGTGGATAAATAAAAGTAGCAATCATAAGCTCAAAGAAGTAAAAGATAACTGGGTGAAACAGATAAAAGAAGTACACGAATATAAAGCAAAACTAATCAGAGAGTTCAAAAATGAAACAAATGAGCAGAAGACAGAAAACAAAGTTTTGCCAAAAAAAACTGTTATAATAAAGATTCAGGAGGTAAAGAATACAATAAATGAAGTCAAGAATACTATGAAGAGCTATGGAACGTGAATTGACAAAAATGGAGAAAAGCATCCGTGATCTGGAGGATAGAAATATAGAAAAGAGCTAGATGAAAGGAGAGAGAAATTATATATAAAAAGTAAAGAAACACCATGAGAGCTATCAATAAGGAAAGGCAATATAAGAATAATGGTTATCCCAGAAGCTGAAGAGAGAAAAAAAAGGAACAGAGAACATATTCAAGAAATAATTACTAAATATTTTCTCAATCTAGGGAAGGAAATAAACATACACATCAACGAAGCCAATGAACTCTTGGTTATCAAAATGCAAAAGAATCTATGCCAAGGTATATACCTGTGAAACTATCAAAAGTCCAGCCAAAGAAATAGCAAAGTTTAGCCAGGAGAAAAAAAAAAAATGAGTAACATATATATGTACTAGATCTAATCAAGCTATCATCAGACTTGTCTTCAGAATCTCACATGCCAGGAGTGAATAGAACAACATATAAAATGACTCCCAGATAAAAATACCAAAAAATACTATATCTTGCAAAGCTCTCGCTCATATATGAAGGAGAAATAAAGGTTTTTCCCTAACAAACAAAAGCTGAAGGATTTGCTGTCATGAGAATTTGCTTCCTTACAAGAAATGCTGAAAGTTCCATTTCTATCAAAATCAAAAAGAAGAAAGTTCACCAAAAAAGAAACAATAAAAACACAAAATCAGAAAAAAGTCAAAATGATAGTAGCAAGTCCTCAAATATCAATTATCACCCTAAATGTAAATGAACTAAATTCGCTAATCAAAAGATACAGAGTGAGTAGATGGATTAAGATAAAAATTTAACAATATGCTGCTTTCAAGAGATTTGGTTACATACAGAGCAAACAGATTTAAAGTGAAGGAGTGGAAAATGGTATTCCAAGCCACTGGTGAATCTGAAAAGGCTGGATCACTATATTCAGATTAGATAGACTTCTGGCCAAAAAGTTTTGTGTTACTCACATTTTTACTCCTATGGCTGATATTTGATGAGCAGTATTTCATTTTAATTCAATAGCATTTATCACTTTTCATTTATAATTATTTATAATTACAATTATAAAGTATAAATAATTTAAGTTATATTTTAATTTAAACATAATTATAGATTATTAATAATATTAATTGCTAAAATTACTAATAGTAATTGAAATACAATGATAAAGTATTATAAAGGAAAATATAAATATCCTTTCTCTTCTCCAAAGCCACAATGACTTGACAAGTAAGTGGAAATAATATATTCATGAAGTTTGCATTGGTTACTGAGGGGAGCGCTTCTTAGAGAGATTACTGAAGCATTATACATGCATCCTGAGGACAATGAGTAATTAAATTACAATATTTCTCCTTGATTTTAGCTGAAATAATCAATGATACCATTTTATCCCTGGGAATACTCTTATCAGTCTCAGTCACTAATCAGTATTGTATGGATGACAGAATTGTACAAAACTTTATCCTAGTGTGTCACAGTAGAATATATGCAGTTGCTTAAATAATTTTGTTGTACCTATGTTAATAACTCAGGCTAAGTGGAAAGATCTAAACCGAAAGTGAAGGAGAAAGTCATCTTGCTTTCTAAAGCAGACCCTGACGTCCAAAGGATTTATTTAGGTCCAGGACTATGCTGACATGGTTGAGGTCAGTACTATAGGTAGCCTTATTCTATCACTTGGAGTCCTGTGGATATTAGCCATAATTAGATGTTGTATGAAACAAATTAAATAAATTTGATTCCAATTGGTATTCATTAGATTAACCAGACAGATAAATAACATGGGAAAAAATGTCATTATGATCCTTGAAATTGTGTCATGTTTTGGATTTTTGGGTTATTTGCAATCCGATGTGGTGTGATCTGTATAACAAAATCCATACAATCAAAGTCTGATAGCCCAAATTTTTGTACATATTGACATTTGTTTTTGTTTGTCCTACATATTATATGCTCCTTCTTTATTCCCTTTCTTGTTTTTTTTTAATTAATTATTCATTTTTTGCAAATTCATATGTTATATTACTAAATGTTTTACAGGTTACACTGAAAGTTACAGCATGTAAACTTAACTTTTTATAGCATAAAATAAATGATTTATATTTACCACTTTCCCATTAATGCTAGAAACTTAAAACATTAAATTTCATTTGCAACCTCTTTTGGAGAGTCAATTCTTAATATCTATGATAATTGAAGATGTATACAATAGCAATTCCCCTTTAATTCTAAACCTAGATCAACTTTTACAATATGCATAAAGAGACATATTTAAACCCATTCTTTACCGCATTTTTTGAAGGAGGAAAAAGTTGAATGCCCATTAATAAAACAAGTCCATAATATGACAACTTCATGGTCATTAAAATGATAATGGATAAACAGTGGATATTCATAAAATATATTCCAAATAAAACAGTTAAACTATATTAAGTAGGGATCAACATGAAACTGATGAATATAATTCCAGATGAAAGTAACAGAAGAGGATATACAAAGTGATGCATGAAATTTAGAAATAGGCACACAAACAGTAAAAATATACAAATATATTTGGGAAGGATGAATTCTAACTTTAGAAAAGTGATTACTTATGGGAAGAGTAAGAAAATGGAATAAAGAAGAAACACAGAAACCCTTGCAAAGATGTATGTATTAAAAAATACTGATGCAATAATGGCAAAGTGTTCATGTTTTTAAATTTGAGCAAATATTATTTAGATATTTAAATTTGAGCAACTGCTATTACTCCTATTTTTTGGTTAATTAATAACTATAAAAAACTTTACATAATAGATTCACAATGGTTATGAAGGGCAGAAACATTTACCTGTAAGTGTAGTTGCCTCAGCGAGTGTTAATAAAAACTGATTTTCTATATATATAGGCAAAAATTCAGAAGCTCCAATAATGACTAAAGATTCTGCAGCTCTAGATAGAGCTAATAACATAAATACTGGATTCTTCAACAGATTCTGAAATAGAAATAAGCCATATATAAATTATTTTATTTTATTAAACAAGAATAGATATGCCCACTCACGTATTCATAGCAGATTAATACAAATTTTACTTTTCTCAATCTAAACTGAAAATACATGTATATGTATATATGTATGTGTATATACATATAAATACATATATATATAAATCCAAACAGAACATTAAATTCACCAATAGGCATTTAAGACATCAGATATGTAATGTTCAAACCATTTTTGGTTTATTTATCTCCTATAAAATTACAAACTAATTGTCTTATAAATAGCACCTATAATTTTTACCTGTGGATCTGGTAGTTTGCTAGAAAGAGTAGGAAAAAGAGATGTCATGAATAGGTACCTAGAATTTCTCCCTACTTTGCTCAATCTGGTTTTTCTAGAAAATTTTGTTTAACTTAGAAAAGAGCAAATTTAAGAAATACTCAAGGAAAATCACTAAGATCACATTAAGATTTTATATTTTTCCTCTGAATCCCATATACCTATAGAGTGAAGTCATTTAGATTCTGCATTTTAGTAAAAATTATTTAACTTATTCAGAAGACTTAGGATGTGTAGTGAAGGTTTACTATTCTTATATTACATGACATGGAGCAATTAACATGATAGTGAGTTATATTAATATATTAACTTTCAAACTAATTTATGTCATGAATGTGCATATACCTTTGAAAAATTTAGTGGCCTCTCATGTTTTCTTATTTTTCATTAAGTTAAAATTTATTTCTCTAGCCTAAAACATTTTTTAAAATCTAATCATATTCTGAAAATTCACCCAATTCATCTTCCAAGTGCCATGTAATTTTATATATTGCAATTCAACTATTTTTCTCCAGTCCTTCAGGGATAAATGCTTTGGCTGACTTCAAGTCTCTACTAACAGAAGTCTACATTAAACATCCTTGTGTTTGCACCTTTAAGGACAGGTCACCTTTGAAAGTATATGTTTTAGAAAGGGATTACTAGGGTACACTTCATTATTTTCTCTAGATGCCCCGCCTCCCCTAAGATTATATCTATTTACACTTCCACCATAATTCAGGAGAGTTCCATTTTCTTCAAGGAGCAGCTAATACTCTCTAAAATTCACTAGAGCAATATTTCCAGCTCTTCATCCCCTCCAAGAACCTTGCTGTTCCCCCACACCAAGAGGTATCAGTGAACTTAGAAAGGTCTTCATGACTCCCTCATAAATATAAATCATGCCGAGGTTGGGTCCTTGGTGGTGTGGAAGGTAATAAGCAGAAAACAATATCAATGGGCACAGAGAAAATTTCATGGAACACAGCTAACAAAGATATGAAGATATTTTGCAGCTTCCCCAAGATCTTATCAAAACAACCCTTGTACTATGTTGCAGCAACTGGAAGGATAAACAAGGGAACACGAGTTGCTATTATTCGTATTCACTCTTCCACTTATATTCTTCAGGCTTATGCAATCTATTTTAATAACGTCTCATCCAATGGATAGCTTAACTTTATAAAAATATTAAATAATAGACTATTCTACCTTTAATCTTACATCTCTCTACCTATAAGATCTGCTACATAGGAAGATAAACTCACTTTTAGCTCTGTTTCCAATTCTTTTCCGGAGAGTAAAGCTTCTCTAGCCTTTACAAATAAAGAAGTATAGCCACTACCCATTGCCCAACTATACTGTTCTGGCATGAATTCTTTCATAATCTTTCCTGCTTAATTGATTCACAAGTAAACACTGACCTAGCAGAGAACAGACTGTCTTCTTATCATGACAATTTTGCTCTACTTAATTTCACCAAACATCGCTTAATAGATATGTTCTAAAAAAATTCATCTTTGCATGTGCTAAACAATGAAACAATGAAGCAAAAAATGGGATTAAAAAAAAAATCTAGTAAACTTCCTAAAGGCATCCATCATCCTCTTTTTGAAACTCAGTCTGGTAAAATGTTACAGATAAGAGCCTACATACATGAGCTCTTCTTTTGAATCTTAATCCTGTAAGATCCAGATGTCAGAACATTTCATTCTCTATACATTAGGATTATAATTATTTTTAAAGCTCAGATCATGCTGATACCTGGAGATTTGGGTTTTTTTCTTTCTTTCGCAGACCATTACTAGCAGGGCTTAATTTCATATGTGTCAAGTGTTTCTTTAATTGGTTCCAGCAACTGGATCTCATATACTATAGTTGAATAAAAAACGCAGCCATTTATGGAGTAGGAACATTTCTTAAAGCAGAACTCAAATTATACTGTCTTTTCAATTCTTTTCTGCCTCTGATCCAATTTTTACACAGTTAAGTTTAAAAATTCTTAAAACAAAATTCATGTCATGTTCATATTATTCCCTTAAAATATACTAGGGACTTCATATTGCATTAGGAATAAATGCAAAGTTCTTACCATGTCTCACAAGGATGTTTATGAGCTAAATTATGTCTCCCTATCCAACCTATTATTCTATCACTCTTCCCACCATGCAACTATGCTCCAAATAGATAGGACTTCTAAAAACTAAACACATCCAAAGTCTCACTTCAAGTTCCTTACACCAGTGTCCCTTGTTGCTTGGAATCTTTTTTTTAAAAGGTCTTTTTAGTGTTGGCTTACTGAACTATAATTTACATACAGTAAAATTAACTTTGAGTCTATGATTTCATAAGTTTTATTAGATATATATAGTCATGTCACCACTACCATCAGAATTAAGATATGGAATATTTCCCTTACCCCAGTTATTTTTGTGTCCCTTTGTATTTAATTCCCACATTTCATGTCAGATCACTGATTTGATTTCTGGTTGTATGGTCTTGCCTTTTCCAGAATGTTATACATGTATAGACAGATAGACAGATAGATAGATATGCATGTATATATATGGAATTATACAGTAGGTAGACTTTTCTGTTCATTTAAAATAAAAATTTTGAGGTCTATCAGTGTTGGTACAAGTATCAATATCTTTGTTCCTTGTTATAGGTGAGGAGTCTTTCACTGCGTGGGTGCGGTGTACCATACTTCATTTATCCATTCACCAGCTGAAGACCATTGATGAACATTTTCAGTTTGGAATGATTATGAATAAAGTTTCTACAAAATTCTATTCACATACAGATTTTTGTATGAATATATGCTTTAATTTCTCTATTTTTTGATTGATTCTATCATTAACTATTATCTATCCCTTCCCAAGATCATTAGAAAAAAATATTTTTTAAATAAACATTTTTATTGGACTCAAGTAGGGCCAGGTTTACCTACAAAGAATGACTCTCCAAAGGTGAAATTTCAAGCACTGCACAGTGGTGTGGAATTTCCTTCATTTATATGCTCCCTGTTCAGTGAAGCCTTCTTTATACCATATCTAAAGTAGGTTTTATACAGAATTTTCTCTACTCAATTGTTAATCAGTTCTTTTAAAACTCTTGGCAGTGTGCGGGGAGGGAGGCCATGGGAGACTCCATGAGTGTTCCTTACTAATGCACTTCCAATGCCTAACACATTGACACTACACACACACACACACACACACACACACACACTCACATATACACACACACACA
Organism: Solenodon paradoxus; assembly: GCA_004363575.1. Lineage (NCBI taxonomy): Eukaryota > Metazoa > Chordata > Mammalia > Eulipotyphla > Solenodontidae > Solenodon > Solenodon paradoxus. The sequence goes on along the minus strand of RJWH01000231.1, from coordinate 241,580 downwards.
CAAGATGAACAAGAAAAACTAAGATAACAGTTGCCTATTATATTACTCTGTGTAAGGTATGTATTATTATTACTCTGATCTTATGACTAGAAATTGAGGTACATAAAATAGCAATGTCCCCCAAACTATTTAAGGACCTCTTTAAATAGTGGGCTTCAACAATTGATAACTTGCTTTCATTTAGAAAATAGAGGGATATAAGTCTATCAAGTTGTCATGAAAATATAGTTTTAACATTTAAATAAAGTGAAAAAAACTATTCCATTTAATGTACATGCAATTTCTTACCTGATAAATGGAAAACTTGACACAAAGTCTGGGGGGTGGGCAACTTGGACTTTTGATTATTGTTTTCCTCCTCGCCAAATTATGGCAATGTGTTAGGAATATCACAAGATTATTTAGGGCTTTCCTAAATGACCTTCTCCTTAGGATAGGCACCTGTAATGCACTATGCAGGATCTGCTCGCTGTGGTTTAAGAATTAGGCTAAATAGAAAGAACATTAAACCCCAGATCAGATTCCTAAAGTATAATCCTAAGAGTTTTGAAATGGTTGTTGACAATTTTGCCAGTTTCAACCATTATTTTTTGAAATTGAAGACTTTCTAAATGTCTTCACGCCAACATGATGTAAGTTTCATCTACTAGTAAACTTTTAAAAAGATTAACACAGCTTCTAGTTGCTCACTCAGATGGGTGTCAAAAGTCTAAGATTGTTAATCACCATTATATTCTTTTGAATTCTAACAATAATAGTCGAAGTCTTCCATTTTTAAGAGCGAAATATTGGAAATGATTTCTGTGTCTTATGTGACAGCAGACTTCCAAAAAAATAAATAAAACACAATCATGGTTGAATTTTCTGAAAAAAATTTTTTTAAACAATTATATCTTGAGCTTTAAATATATGAAAAATCATACCCCTGTGACTCAGGCAGCTATGGCATCTAAGGAGCAGACCACGTAAGACACAAGACCTGAATTCAAGACCTGGGACTGGAGTTAAGATATACATATGAAAGACATTAAACCTAATTTATTTCTGTGTTATATATACAAGTAATACTTTGGCAAAAAGTAAAATAATAAAAATCTGAATGAAGTATAATTCATTACTAGGAAACGTTCACAGTTTGATAAAAAGATGAGCTTATGTGTTTGAATGAAAATGAGTAAACAAAAACTTTAATTTTATATAATTTTTCTATTCAATTAAGAATTAGACTAACAAAAACATTCCATTTATTCCATTTTATATATTATATTTGAAAAAAGATCTATGAAACCATTAAGAACAGAGAAACTCATTTTATATAGAAATGTAGGGAAATTTTGACACAAAACTTTCTAAAGGAAAAAAGAGAAGAACACTTGAAATAGAGTGATTAGCATCTAGATACAGTATTTGAAAAAGTCTCAAATGTTCCAGTAAAGAGCAAGTGGCTGGAATGTGGGGGAGGTATGGATACAATTCCTAGTTGAAGGAGAATTCAGTTGCTACCCTGGTAGAGGCTTCAGAGTCCACTAAGCTACCCAGTCATCGGGAAAGTGACTTAAAATCAATATGTGAAAAATATGATTCTGTAGGAAATATTAAGGATGAAGTAATGACTAGAAGACAAAAAAATAACTATAGAATCAATATTTAGAAATATTTTTAACTCCGCAATGCCTGTATTGTAGGCCTTATTGTCACCTAGAGAAACAAAAAGTTCTCCTTCATAAGAAATTGAGATATTTTCTATAAAATATGATATGAGAATATTTGTTAACTTCCAGAGTTTTTTTCTGAATCTTTAAAACATATTAAAAAGAAAATGTTAATATCTACAAGTCTTCTCATTAAATGACTTACTTCGGCATGAAGAACAAACACAAAATAATTTAAAAGGAAAATACTTGGTCAATCTCTGACATTAGCCAAACTCTTGGTCATGCCACTTAGTTAACACGGATCCTATTTTCCATTATCCATAAAATGAATAGGTTAATTTAATTTTCCACCCAGATTTAGTCGAACATTCTATTATTATTGTTCTTAAATCTATTAGGAAATTGTATAGGTCAATTTAATTGACTTTCTCATATAAAATAATTTACCCAAGTTGCAGCAAATAAATCCTGGATATCAGTTCCAGATTCCTGATCCTTAAACTTTCTGTCATGTAAACGTTTTTTATGTTTCATAGCTTTTATCTTTGCTGTACCTGTATATTAACAAAGTAAAATAATTTTGTGATATACTTAAATAACTAAAACATGCATGTACACATATGTACACATCCTAATAAACCTAGTTTGTCTTTGAATGATAGGTTGGCAATTTTTGAACAAGCTAAATTCAATCAAATCAGGTAGAAGACATATTCTTCAAATATAGTGCTTCTCTAAAAAACACACTTGGGATAATATAAATTTTCTGTATTTTCACTGTCTAAAACTGTAACCACCAACTATACATGTGGTTATGAACTACTCGAATCTAGCTTTCATGATTGAGTAAATGGATTTCTAATTCAATGTAAAATTAAAATGGCCACATGTGGCAAGTGACTACAGAATTTGCTAGCACAGTACTAAAATAAAAAGGAGTAATCTTCAAGATTACTAAACGTATTTTGTGCCAGTGAAAAGTACTACCATTAGGAGAGTATATGATTTCTCTATTACATGATTTTTAATGCTTCCAAAAGAATTTTAATGGTGGTTGTTTGATCTTTCAACAACTCTGCGAGGTAGTACATGTATGATGTAATGGTAGGTAAATACATTTAAATATGATTCTTTTTTAAAGGAAACAAATCATGCATATAAAGCTTTCTTTTAAAATAAATGACAGGAAACAAAATATGTACTATGAAATATTGGTACATAAATAATGTTTGATTGAATGCAATTTCATTTTTTTGAATACTAATACTCCTAGCACATGACACTGTAACTCCATGACAAAAAAATGTAGTTCAGTCATATTTTGAGAATGGAAGATGAGGGTGGGTCTGAGAATGAGAAATATACTGTCCTTTAATTTAATGAATTATATTTTATAGTCACCTTTTATACTGCTTGGAAAGCATGACAATGGTATTAAAGTAGACCACGCCAAAATTGAGAGGGAAACAAAAGTAATCCACCAATTCCGCAGCCAGGAATGATCAGCATCATTGTCTTTAATACTTTAACAAAGAAAAATGAAAAATTTCACCTTTGTATATTTTATTAAAAACAAAAATCTAACAGAGAGAGAGAGAGAGAGAGAGAGAGAGAGTAAATTTGTTCCTATTGTTTGTTAGTTTTTTAGTTCTCTTTTGTCCTGTAGGATCCTAAATCTTTCCCTTTTTCTTCCTTAAAATATATTTTAACTTTTCTGCTTGACATATAATTTAAAAAACACTACTTATAATGACAACTATTAATACACAGTTTTTAAAAAATATAAAATTTACCATCCTATAAAAATATAACATTTTAAGTGTATTGTACAGAAGTGGTAACTATATGCACAAGATTGTGCAATAAATCTCTTGGACTTTTTCATCTTGTAAAACCAAAACTATAACTATTACATAGAAACTCCTTTTTTCACCCTTCCTTTAAGTCCGTCATAATCAACATTCTACTTTCTATTTCTAAGAGTTTAACTACTTTAGATACTTCATATAAGAGGAAATACACAGTACTTGGGGTTTTGGGTAGTAGTGTGTATGTGTGTCTGTGTACGCATATGTGCGTGTGTGTGTGATATTTCACGTAGTATAATGTCCTCATGGTTCTTCCATGCTATGTATATGACAACATTTCTTTCTCTTTTAAGGTTAATTAATATTCCATTGTATGTATATATGTATATAGCACATTTCCTGTATCTTTTCATCAGTCTGTGGGCATTTGTGTTACTAATCCCTCTTGAGTATTCTGAATAATGCTGCAATTAACATGAGTGTACAAATACATCTTTGAGATTTTATTTTAAATTGTTTTGGATATACATATATAGATATAGATATATAGTTATATATATCTATGAATACATATCCAGAAATGTGATTATTAGATCATAGTGTGTGATCTAATAGACACATATATGTATTTAGGAACTTCCATACTTAATTCCATATGGCTGCACCATTTTATAGTTCCACCAATAATGCAAAAATTTTCCAATTTATCAACATCCTTGCCAAAGCTTGTTATTTTCTGGGTTTCTGTTTGTTTGTTTTGATAATAGCCATCCTAGCATGTATGAGGTGATACTTTATTTAGGGTTAGAGTTTCATTTCCCTGATGATTAGCGATGTTGAAGATCTTTTTTATATACTTATTAACCACTTGTGTATCTTCTTTGGAGGGATATCTTTTCAGATACTCTGTTCATTTTTTAAAAACTCCAATCCTGCTTTTTTTTTTTTTTTTTTAGGAAAACGACTGCAGGGATGAAGGCGAGTAGACAGGAAGGCAGGAAAAGAGAGGAGAAAGAAGCACTTCATTTTATTTAGCTGTTCACATTGGTCTTGAACTTGGAACCTTAGGATGTATGTGCAGCAGCTCCCTGAGTGTACTAGACCACTGGGTCACTAGGGCGCATCCCTAGTGTGTACATTTTTAGTCATATTTTTGTTGTTGCTGCTGAGTTGATGGAGTTCCTTTTATTTTCTTAACTTTTTATCACATACATGGCTTGCAAATATTTCCTCCCATTCCATAATTTAGTCTTTTCACACTGTCAATTCTTTGATGTGTAGTTTTTAAGTTCAACCAAGTTCTACCAAGAATTCTATTGCCAAATTCAATGTCATAGAGACTTCTCTTACATTTTCTTCCAGAATTTTCATTGTATCACATCTTAAATTAGATATTTAATTTATTTTGTGTTATTTTCATCTATTTTTGTATATTAAGGGTCCAAATTCATAATTTTGCCTGGTTTATTTTTATTATCTAGTTTATTTTCTAATACCATTTGTTGAAGAGACTATTGTAATTCATTGTCATCTTAATTCTTGTTATCCTTGTTAGAGATCATCTGACCATAGTGGTGATTGTTTATTTCTGGGTTCTCTATTCTATTCCATGGGTTTATATACCTGTCAACACGAGTACTAATATTGTTTTGATTACTATATCTTTGTAATATATTTTGAAATTAATAAACATGAGATTTCCAACTTTATTTTATTTCTCACGATTGTTTTGAATATTTGAGATCTTTTGAGATTCCATATGCATTTTTGGGATTTTTTCTTAAATAGATTTTTTTCCTAAATCTAAATAAGATTGCCATTGCAATGAATCTCTAGATTTCTTTGGATAGGAAAAGTATTTTAATACTAATCATCAAATTCATGAACATGGAGGTCTTTCCATTTATTTGTATCATCTTTATTCTTTCAGTGATGTTTTACAGATTTCAGTATACACTGCTAATCATTAATGTATAGAAGCACACATGATTTTTGTGTTGATTTTGTTTCTGAAACTTGGCTGAACTCATTTATTAGTCTTAATAATCTGTGGATTCTTTATAATTCTTTAAATTATAAGATCATGTAATCTGTAAACAGATCATTTTACTTCTTTCTTTCCAATTTGAATGTTTTTTATTTATTTTTTTTTCTCAGACACCTCATCTGTCCTTTTAATTATAATTGCATGGTAAATACTATATCTAGAATCAATAGTGAGGCAGGCATTATAAGTCACATTTTTTAAATTATATTTTAAGCAGTAAAGATAAAAATGTATATTTTAGATGTATTTATACATACATGTGCATCAGTTACATTTAATATTTTTTAAAATATGATTTTACAAGTTAAATATATATTTATTCATAAGCTACAGTATTATACAATAAATATTTAACACAATGTAAACAAGAAAAGGGAGAATGAGATTGGTTTACCTTGACCGAAGTTTCCTTTTCTCAGAGTTTTGAAGTAAGGGTACTGCAATTGCATAACCCAAAGCATATCCAATCATTAATAAAGCATCCACAAGGCCTATAAAATGAATACTGAACATCAAACAACTATATAAGCCACCTTTGTAATAAGATGAGGAAAAGTAAATCCCTGCAATGGATTAGCTTTGCAAACTTAATAGCATACTTTAGTAGCCAGGGTTTGCCTTAGAAACAGAACAAATGAGAGAAAGCTAGAGGAGAAATAGGAGGGAGGGATGGAGGGAGGGAAGGGGGGGGAGAGAGAGAGAGAGAGAGAGAGAGAGAGAGAGAGAGAGAGAGAGAGAGAGAGAGGGGAGAGAATTTAAGGAATTGGCTCATGACTCATACAATTAATTGTAGGGAGCGGGCAGGGGTGTGGGTTGGCAAGTCCCTATGTAAAAGGTAGATTGTCTGCCTTTAAATTCAGCTAAGAGGTAAGTCAGAAATCCACAGGGCAGGGAAACAGGATGGAAAGATAATGCAGCCAGAATTTCTATATTATAGTCTAGAAAAAGAATTGCCTTCTCTTTGGGAAACCTGTCTTAGTTCTAAAAGGTTTCAGCTGATTGGATAAGGTTCATCCACATTAAGGAGGACGATTTGCTTTACCTAAAGTCTATTGGTTGTAAATGTTAGTCACATCTAAAAAGTATCACAGAAACATCTAGACTGGTATTTGACCAAAAACTAGTTTCCATAACCTAGCTCTGCTGACACAGAATTAACCATCATACATATTTCTCCTTAATAGAATAAGCAAGATTGTTTTTTCTATTAACCTCAAAATATTAGAGCCCCCCAAAATGATTTGGCAATATATGTAAAGAGATTAGTATAATGATGGTGATGATTTTAGCACCACAACAAATCTAGTACTAAACATGCATAAAACATGTTTCTTTCTCTTTATAGAATGATAGCAATAGCTTCTACCCCATATCTCTGAAGTTTAAATGTACAATTACTCAAGCAATTTCAATCTGGTAATTTGAGATAATTTTTCTTGAGAGAAATAAATAGTAGCCTTCCATTTGATAAGAATATAGTCTTTATTTTTTTTTTTTAAATGTGGATTTTTCCTGTTGTTCTATATCTTTTCAGTAACCTAAGATCAATTGTCCACAGTTCTAAATATTAAGTAGTTCCTCAGAATTAGGCAGCTCCATGTGATTTTTGAAATTAAGCATACCAGTTATTATTTAATGCAATTTTTAGAAGATTCAATAATGAGCATAATTATTTCAGTTTATATATGTACAATAAATTATAGAAGCTCAATAAAAATTCAAAAAGGTCAATCATATTAGCAGGGAGAGAATACTTGCCTAGATAAATACCAGATGAATGTGTGGCAATGTTGTTTTCCAGGAAGATTACTCCAAGGATATGAAGAGGCATTGCTGCTATACCCTGCACAATTTGTCCAAGTATGATGAATAACATATATTTTTTTTTGAATGATGGTGAGGCTCTCTTGCAAATATTGGTCATCTTCTTGACTTGGCAAATAGCTTTTGAAAACATAATTATATTTTTGTTAAATGAGTCCAAATTTAAAAGTATAAAAAAATATGCAATACCTCTTATAAAATACTTTACCTTTCACAAGATATTTCCAGCATTATGCTTTTATCTTTTAGTTAGTATTCAATTTACATTTAATGTAGTAATTCTATAGTGAATCATAATGTTCTCAGAAAAATGCAATGATAAAAGAAATGTTGTGAGAGTACTGGAAAAAATACATATATTAGAAACCAAATATAAATATGTATATACATGCACATGATTATATGTATATATACATGTGTATGCATATATAAATATATATACATACATAATACATACACATACATGTTTATTTCTCCTAAAATTGGCATCTGGTGCTCCTAACTTTTGATCAAAGTATAAAAGCATTTACTGTTTAGATTATCTGAATTATCAGTTTATCTTCTGAATTTATTTCTATATCAACTTCTTCAGCAATCTTCACATTAATTTTGTGTCATGTTGATTAAATAATCTCCCAATTTAGACTCTAGCTTCTGAACATAGATTCATCAGGACAAGGCATTATACCATATATTCTTTTCCTGTTACGGTTAGTCACAATATGGTAACCTACTAGATTTTCAATTCCTTTAGTTAACAGTCTATGTCTTATGCTTTTTTTGTATTCACATGGTTATAGAACAATAGTAAATAAATGTTTATTGGAATTGCATTTGTTATCAGACTGGTCGATCTAGGCAATGTTATTAGATTATTCTGATTTATTCATTTTGATTAGAATTTAACAAATGTTCTTTAAATATGATTGTGGAAAAACTGGTTAAAGTAGTGTAGATGGCAAAATAGAAAACTAATAATAATTTTCAGCTGTTAAAGTATACATATGATTCCATCTCAATCTAAAAATGTTCTAAGTTGTGATTCAAAACACTGACAACTTAATTTTGTAAGTTTATAGACATATTAACTTGCAGTATTATCAGTACCATGATATTTCCAACACGCTGGTCTCATAATTCCTCAACACTCTCCTCCGAAGTTTTTGTACTCCACTTATCTTAGCTAATCATTTTAACTTTCAAAAACAGTAACTACAAACCTTTCTTTATTTCAAATTCAAATTCCTATACTCTGATATAAGGATGAAGTAGATGTTGATAGACTGAGGTTTCCAATGAAAGAAAGAACTATTTGCTATATGAGTAAGCTCTAAGAATTAGTAGGTATAATCAGAGTATGATAATATTTAGCAAATTCTCAGTACAGTCACTTCATGAGTATGTTGTGTAGTCAATAACAATAGAGATCTAGAAATTTCAAGAGTGCAACGCAAGTTTTTTCATGAAGTAATGAGGAAAATTCAGTTTTAATGTCTCAAGAATTTAATTTTACTTGTTGGTTGAGGTACATGAGCTGAAAATCAACTTGTCCTTTTTATACAGAAATGTGTAATTTTGTGGGAATAGCAGAGGAAAGGAGTGATAGTGGTGGAGAGGCCATTCCAAAATGGTTAAATGCATTTAAAATTTTTAATTAAACATAAGAACATATCTGACACAACGGTATCAAAAATAGTATTAGAAAATTCAAATAGCCTTTATGTACTGAGAGTAGCAAAAAATTGTTATATGAATTGGGGGAGAAAAAAACAAAGTGAAAAAATAACCAAACTTTTAGATTTGAAGTTCTAAGTCAAAAGAAAGCTTGTATTTTGAAATGGTATGAGTATCTTAAAAAACATCTGACTTTTCTTTTTTGTCTGTGTAAATGTGTGTATGTTAGTATTTGTGTGCTTCTGTATGTTCATTAAGGTAAAAATAAAGGGAATAAGTAAATTATTGTGGAAGACATAGGAATTATCAAAGTCATCAAGAGACTTATAATATATATATAAAATGATAAAGCAAAAAACAATTTCACCAAATAATTATTCCTAAATATACTCTCATTCCTAAGTCATCTTTTCCATGGCAGGGTGTATGATTCCTAGGAGAAATGGTATATATGCTACTAGGGAAATATAATTAGTTTAATAAACTTAGTCATATAAATAGAAAAAGATAGATGTATGTACAGATAGAAAAGTATCACAGTCTAAGTTCCTAGAGTCAGTTAATAATTTAAATGAATAATGATCTGATATATGATAATATCTTTGAAAATCGTACCTTGATTTTCTCTAATCATATGATAAAGTCCACCAGTAAAGAATGGAAAAGCAAATAAAAGTGATCCACATCCTATTAAAAATGAGGATATTGTAATAAGTCTTGGTATGTGTCCTCTTCCTCCATAGTATGCTATAAACAGTACTACCAGGCATGATGAAATATCATAACTTAAAGTCAACAATAAAATGTCAGAGCTTTTCAGATTATTTTCCTTTTGAAATTTGTCAATGCTCAGATCTACAAGACCAAACACAATACCTGAAATGTAAAAGAGAAAAAGAAAGCCATAACATACAATTAAAAATTAAAAATAATCATTATAATCATTACAAACAAATTTACAAACTGATTTAGTTTACTTTGCATTATACTGAATGCTTAATATCTTTAAGCACATAATGATTCTTTTTCTAAAATACAAATATATTTTAACTTTTATTAAATAGCTGCTAATTGAATTATAGCTTTCTAAAAACTCTATTTGTGAGTAATTTACTGGAGAATACATATTTTTTTAAATAACATCATTATTTTTGTTGTTTACATTACTACTTTCATTTTAGAATATTGAAATTGCATCTGTTTGTGAGTTACACACCACACCCACCACATTTCTAGTGTTCTTTACCATCAGCTTGTTCTCACCTTCCTTCTTTCCTCTCTCCTATCCAATCCAGTAACCACCGTCTTGCATGTTGTGAATTTCATTTTAATTTGAATTATTTTGTTTTTATATTCCAATATGAGGGAATTTTGTACTTCTTTTTCATTCTGACTTGCCTCACTTAACATAATCCCTTACAGTTTCAACCACATTGTTAGAAAGGGTACAATTTCATCCTTTCAACAGCAGCATAAAATTCCATTGAGTTTATGTACCACGGCTTTGTTATTCAGCTATCTGTTGATAGGCATTTAGGTTGTTTCTATGTCTTCTCTATTGTGAATAGTGCGGCTATAAACATAGGGGTGTAGGTATTTTTCAAATAGGAAATTTTGTAGTCTATGGGTACATGCCTAGAACTCAGATTGCTGGAACAAAGGGTAGTTTCATCTTTATTTTTAGAGGAAACTCCGTATTGTTTTCCAAAGAGGTTGCAATAATTTAAATTCCCACCAACAGTGTAGGAGAGCTCCTTCTTCTCCACACTATCTCCAGCATTGGTTATTTTTGTCTTTTTTTTTTTTTTAAAGAGGAAGGAAACAGGCAAAAGTTAAGGCAAGCAAGAAGACAGGCAGGAAAATAAATTTATTTATTTAAATTTTCATTTTGTTGTTTGCTACCCGCCAGCCCTGTACCACAAACTCAAGTTCTTGGGCTTTAGGTGGACTACACTGGAGTTGGAGACTTAAAATCTGAGTCGCAAGGCTGCACCTCTAGTCTTTTTCATAGAGGCCATTCTCTCTAGTGTGAATTGCTATCTCATTTACACTGTGATTTTTATTTGCATTTCTCTAATATTAAGTGATACAGAAGATTTTTTCATCTATCTGTAGGTCATCCATGTATCTTCTTTTCACATATATCTATTCAGTTCTTCTGCACATTTTTAAAGTGGATCATTTGCTTTTATATTGAGGTATATAGATCCATTATATATTTCAGATTAAGGTCTGATCTGATGTATGTTGTGAAAATATCTTCTCCCATTCCATGGGTTACTTTTTTCTTTTAGTGATTACTTGTCCATACAGAAAACTTTTGATGTAGTTCCAATTGTTTAGTTTTACTTTAGTTTCTTTTGCCATAGGTGTCCATTGCCCAAACACATGTATGAGGTTGATGTCACTGAGCATTTTTCCTACATTTTCCTCTAAGTATTTTATTCTTTAGTCTTATGTCCATGTGTTTGATCCAATTCAAGTTAACTTTTGCATATATTCTAGTAACTCAATTTCATTTTTTTGTAGGTATTTGTCCAGTTTTCCCAACACCGTTCGCTGAATCAACTTCCCCTGCTTCATTGTATGCTTTTGGTTCCATTGTCATAGATTAACTGTCTGTATAAGCATAGCATTATTTATGGACTTTTGATTTATTCCACTGACTGACCTTTATGTCCATTTTGTTCCAGTGCCATACTGTTTTGATAATGACTGCTCTATACTATAGTTTGAAGTCAAAAAGTGTGATTCCTGTGCTTTTCTTCTTTTTTGGTTTTTCCTGACAATAGCTTCTACTGTCAAAGACATTTTTTAGTGCCATACAAGCTGCAGTATTGTTTGCTCAATTTTCTTGACAAAAGTCCTGGAATTTTGACGGGAATTACATTAAATCTGCATAATGCTTTGGGTAAGATGACAATTTTAACTAAGTTAATTTTCCCAATACATGAACATGTTGTGTTCTTTCATCACTTGTGTCTTCTATTTCTTTTGTTAAAGTCTTATATTTACATCATAAAGGTCTTTTCATGTCTTTTCTAAGTTTAGACCCAAATATTTTTCTTATTTGGTGCTATTCTGAATGCAATTTCTGTCTTAATTTCTTTTTCCTCTACTTCATTGTTTGTTTATAGTAATGCTACTGATTTCTTGTGTGTAGATTTTATATTCTGCCACTATGTTATATCAATTTATTTTTTCTAGCAGTTTCCTGGTGGGATCCTTAGGATTTTGTAGGTACAATAATATGTCATCTTCCCCCAAAATGTCAGTTTTATTTCTTCTTTTTCAATTTAGATTCATTTAACGTGCTTCTCTTGTCTTATTACTCTGGCCAAGACTTCCAGAACTTTTTTGAATAACAATGGTGAATGTGGGCAACCTGTCTTACTCTAGATCTTAAGTGAAAACCTTTCAGATTTTTACCAGGATGATGTCAACTGTGCGTTTGTCACATATTGCTTTTATTATGTTGAGGTATGTATCTTCTACTTCTATTTTGGTGAGAGTTGTTTTTATCATGAATGGGTGTTGAATCTTGTCAAGTGTTTTTTTGGCATCTATTGATGCAATTATGTTTTGTTTTTTTTTTTAATTTTTCCTTTGTTAACGTGGTATAATATACTGATTGATTTGCATATGGGAACCATCTTTGCATCCCTAGAATAAATCCCACTTGATTGTTCTGTATAATTTTCCAATGTGGTGTTGAATTAAGCTTGGAAAGATTTTGTTGAAGATGTTTACATCTATCTTAATCTGTGTTATTGGTCTGCAGTTTTCTTTTTTGGTGCTGTCTTTTTCTAATTTTGGAATAAGGGCAATAGTGACCTTATAGTATGTATTTGGAACTTTCCCCTCCTTTCAATTTTATAGAAGAGCTTAAAAAGCATGGGTGGGGTAGTTCTCTGAATGTTTGGTAGAATTCAATGGTGAAGTCTTCTTGTTGAGTTTTCTTTTTGCGGGGGAGATTTTTTTTTTAATACTGTTTGAATTCCTGTGTTTGTGATTGATCTATTCAAGTTATTAAAGTCTTTGTGGTTTAGCTTTGAAAGTTTGTAGGATTCTATAAATCTATTCATTTCTTCATGATTAACAAATCTGTTAGCATACAGTTTCTCTTAATAGTCTCTCGTGATCTTTTGTGTTCCTGTAATGAGCTGTAATCTCACCTTGTTCACCCTAATTTTTGCAGTCAGTGATTGTTCTTTATTAATCTTCATGAATTTAACTAAGGGACTTTAAATTTTATTTTTTTGAAAGAACCACCTTGATCTTTTGGTCTTTTTTATTTCATTTTCACTTATTTCTGTGCTAATTTTTATTATTTCCCTTCTTCTGCTATTTTGTGGTTTGATTGTTCTTTCTTGGGGTGTGGTAAGATATTTAATTTGGATTCTATTTTTTTCCTTATTTTTTGATATGTGTTTGTAAAGCTGTACATATGTTCCTCTTAGAACTGCTTCTGCTGCCTTCCACATATTCTGGTAATTCATCTCTTCATTTTAATTTGTCTCCAGATGTCTTAGTTTCATTTTTAATTTCATCAATGATCCACTTGTTATCTAGAAACCTATTATTCAATCTCCACATCTATAGTTCTTCCAGTTTTGTACTGGTTCTTTTCTAGTTTCCCATCCTTTGGTGAGAGAAGATACTTTATATAATAATTTCTGTCTTGCAAAATTTATTGAAACTTATTTTTTGTCCTAGGATATGATCTATCTTTGAGAACGTTCCATGTATACCTGAGAAGAATGTAGTCTTTTGTTGGGGTAGAACACCCTGTATATTTCTGTTAAATCCACGTGATCAATTACTTGATTTAGAGTCTTTATTTCTTTGTTGATTTTCCACTAGATAATCTATCCCTTGATCTAAGTGGGGTACTGAAGATCCTTACTACTATATTGCTGTTATCATTTAATATCTCTCTTAAGCTCTGTATTTGTTATATGTACTTACAGAGTCTGGCATTGGGTGCATATCTGTTACTGACAGACTTGTTTTTTTTTAAGTTTTCTATTGTAGTAATTATTCTACACATTAAGTTCCTATGCACAGGTTCCCATTCCTTAGATATACATCAACACAGCATGCCTTCCATCAAATCAATAAGTGGATATTATTGATTATTATCACCATTATCCAGTGGGTTTGGCCACCATTTGCCTCTCGCCTCCCATTCTCTATGGGCAACCTCAGTTCTGTTGCAAGTGTCGAAGCATTGGTTTTGTTTTGTCTGTTCCTTTGTCTATTCATATTCAACCTATGAGTGAGGTCATCTGTTATTTATGTTTCTTCTTTTAATCTATTTCACTTAGCATAATCCTGTCTAGATCCATCTGTGTTAATTCAAATGACAGAATTTCAACTCTTCTAAGGACTGTGTAATATTCCATAATATACATGTACCACATTTTCTTTATCCATTCATTTGATGTTGGGCACTTAGGTAACTTACACTCCTTAGTTATTGTGAATAGGGCTGCAATAAATATTGGAGCACACACATATCTTCAGATGAGTTCTTTTGTATCTTTGGGGTAGATACCAAGAAGTGCAATAATGGGATCATATTGGATTTCCATCTTCAAATTTTGAGGAATGTGCAAACTGTTTTCCTGAGGGGTTGCACCAATTTGCACTCCCACCAACCCAGTGCTCCCTTTTCTCCACATACTTAAGCACTTGTTGATTCCAGACTTTTGGATCACAGCCAATACCTCAGGTGTAAGGTGATACATAATTGTGGTTTTGATTTGTATTTCCCTAATAGCCAGTGAGTAGGAACATTTTTTCATGGGCCTATTGGCCATGTGTATATCCTCCTCGAAAAGTTTCTCTCCAATTTCTCCTCCTATTTTTCATTGAATTGCCTGTTTTTCTGTTATTGAGGAGTTTTATGAGTTCTTTGCAAATTTTATATATCAAGCCTTTGTTAGAAATATAAAATGTAAGTAACTTCCCCCCATTACTAGGTTTCTTGTTGGGTTTTGGTGATGATTTCTTTCACTGTGAATAAGCTCCTTAGTTTGATGTAGTCCCAGTTGTTTATTTCTGTTTTAGTTTCCCTTGATGGTGGAGTTGAGTCTCCAAAGGCCTCTCCTCTGTGCAGCTGTTGTCATGGAAAGTCTTTCCTACATTGTCTTCCAAGAACTTCATGGTTTTTGTCTTATGTCCAAGTCTCTTGTCCATTTTGAGTTAATTTTTGTGAAGGTGTTAGAGAGTGGTCTAGCTTCATTCTTCTGCATGTGACAGTTTTCCCAACATCATTTATTGAAGAGAATGTCCTTTCTCCACTGTTTTTGACTTCTTTGTCATAGATTTTATGTGAGTGGGTCAGTTTCTGGTGATTCAGTTCTATTCCACTGATCTGTGTCTCCTTAATTATTCCAGTATCATAACATTTTAATCACTATATATTTTTATTATATAGTTCAATGCTGACAATGTAAGTCCTCTAGATTGATTCTTTTTTCTCACAATAGCTTTGGCTATTAGAGGTCTTTGTTGTTCCATACAAATTTTAAGATGTTTTTTGTTCTATTTCCTCGAAATAAGACTGTGAGATTCTAATGGAGATTATATTAAATTTCTATATTTCTTTAGGTAATATGGTCATTTTAATGACGTAGATTCCCAGCCACGAGCAGGGAATGTCTTTCCATATCTTTGTGTCCTCCTCTATTTCCTCTAGGAAGGACTTGTAATTTTCATTTTATAGGTCTTTTACATCCTTTGTTAGGTATAGACATGAGTATTTTATTCTTTTAACTTCTACTTTAAATGGTGTGATTTTCATTTCATTTTATTCTAGCATGTTGTCTACATATAAAAATGCAACTGATCATTGTGTATTTTGTAGCCTGCAACTTTATTAATGAGTTCTAGAAGTTTTTTGATAGAGCGTCTGGTTTTCAATATACATAATCATGTCTACAAATAATGATAGATTTACCTCCTCTTTTAATATTTGGATTGTTTATATTTCCTTTTCTAGCCTAATTTCTCTGGCTACGACCTCCAGTACAATGTTACATAGCAGTGGTGAGAGTGCACAACCTTGCCTTTTTCCCGACATAGGAAACACTTTCAATTTTGCCATGGACTTTGATGTTGGCTGTGTATTTTTCATATATGACCTTTATTATGTTGAGGTATGTATCTTCTATTCCCATTTTATGGAGGGTTTTATCATCAATGGATGTTGGATGCTGTCAAAAACTTTCTCTGCATCTAATGATATGATCATGTAGTTTTTCCCTTTGCTTTTGTTGATATGGTGTATTGCATTAATAGATTTACATATTTTGAATCATTCCTGCATCCTTGAGATAAATCCCATTTGATCATGATGCATAATCATTTCCATGCATCGATGGATTTGGTTTGCTAATATTTTGTTAAGAATTGTTGTGTCTATGTTCATTAGAGATACTGGTCTGTAATTTTCTTTCTTGGTGACATCTCTATCAGTTTTTGATATCTGTAATTTTAGCTTCATAAAAAGTATTTGAGAGTTCCATTTTTTTCAATATTTGGAAGAGCTTGAGAAGAATAGGTGTTAATTCTCTGATAGTTTGGTAGAACCCATTAAAGAAGTGATCTGGTCCTGGGCTTTCATTTTGGGGGAAACTTTTGATTACTTTTTCAATTTCTTTGCTTTCAATTGCTCTGTTCAGGTTTCCAGGTCTTCCAGGTTGTCTTGGTAGACTACATTTTTCTAAAAATCTGTCTATGTCCTCAAGGTTTTCCATTTTAGTGACATAGACTGTGTTCATAGTAGTTTTTTATGATGTTTTGTATTTCTGTAGTATCTGTTGTAACTTCTCACCTTTCATTTATGATTCTAGTTCTGAGAGGTTTCTCTCTTTTTAGTTTGTGAGTCTAGCCAATGGTTTATCAATTTTGTTTATTTTTTCCAAGAACCAAATTTCAGTTTCATTGATCTTCTTGATTGTCTTTTTGTTTTCTATTTCAATTATTTCTGCTGAAATTTTGATTATTTCCTGTTCTGCTGACTTTTGGCTTTAATTATTCTTTCTTGAGTTGTTTTAAACGTAAAGTTAAATTTTTTATTAGTGATTTTTCTTGCTTCTTGAGGTGGGCCTGTATTACAATGAACTTTCTGCTTAGTATTGCTTTTGCTACATCCCATAGAGTCTGGCATCTCTCGTCTTCATTCTCATTTGTCTCTAAGTATTTTTTAAGTTCCTCTTTGATTTCCTCTTTTACTGAAGAGTCACTCAGGAGCATATTGTTTAGTTTCCTTCCAGCTTTCTTTTTGTGTTTGATTTCCAGTTTTAGGCCATTATGGTCACAGAAGATACTTGGTATAACTTCAATCCTTGTCAATTTGTCGATGGATGTTTTGTGTCCCAGCTTATGATATATCCTTGAGAACGTTCATCTGTGCTTGAGAAGAAAGTAAAACCTACTGTCCTTGGGTGAAGTGCTAAATATATGTCTATTAGACCTATCTATTCCAGATGTTCATTTGAAGCAGATGTTTCCCTGCTAATTTTCTGCCTGGTTGATCTGTCCATTGTTGTAATTGGCATGTTGAAGTCCCCAAATATTATTATGTTGCTATCAATGTCTTTGTCAGTTCTAATAATACTTGCTTCATATAGTTTGATGTTCCTTCATTTGGTGCATATATGCTAGTAAACATTATGTCTTCTTGATAGATTGACTCTTTAAACACTAGATAATGTTCATCTCTGTCTTTTGTTATGTTTCTTAGATGACAATCTATTTTAACTGATATGAGTATAGCTGTTCCTGCTAGTTTGTGATTGTCATTTGACTGTAAGATTGCCTTCCAGCCATTGACTGTTTATCTTTTGAAAGAAGATGGGCTTCCTAAACGGAGCAGAAAGTTGGGTTATGCTTTTTAATCCATTTAGCCACTCTGCGTCACTTGAGTGGTGAGTTCAATCCATTAACATTTATGATGACTATTGATATATAGCTGCTTAATGTCATTTTGTAATTTGTCTTCTGTGTGTTGCTCTAGTCCATGCCTTTGTCCTTCTCTTTCTCTTCTTAGGTCAGATGGGTGCATTTGTTTTGAATGGTTTCCCCCTTTTGTTTTCTTCTATTTCCCTGGGGATATATTTTGAGGTTACCCTGAAGTTAGATTCAGAGCCCTATGTTTACTTCTTTTTTTTTATTTTAAAGCATATTAGTCTTCCACACTTTCTATCTATCCACGTTTTTGTTCCCTTCCTTCCCACTTTTTATATTTGCTTACACTTTTTATGTTGTTTTTCTTTATTTATAGAAGCATCATTTAATATATTTTGTAAGGCTTATTTTGTGGTGATAAATTTCTTTATCAGAAAAACCTCTTATCATACCTTCAATTCTGAATGATAAACTCACAGGGCATAGTATCCTAGGTTGAAAGTCCTTTTCTTTAAGCACTTTGAATATATCATGCCATTCCCTTCTGGCCCGTAGAGTTTCAATTGAGAAATCCAGTCGTATGGGGGCTCTTCTGTATGTGACACATCTTTCTCTGGCTGCTTTTAAGATTCTTTCTGATCTTGTATTTTTTGACACTTTGATGACAATGTGTCTAGGTGTATTTTTTTTTTTTTTGGTGGGGGGGTGGTCTCTTTTATTACAAACTCTGAGCTTCCTGGATCTGGAGGCTTGTTTCATTCTTCAGATTGAGGAAGATCTCATCTATTATTTCATCAAATATGGTTTCTGCCCCCTTTTTTCTCTCTTCTATTTTTGGGACCCTTGTGATGTGAACTTATTCCTTCTGGTATTATCCCAAAGGTCTTGAATGCTGTCTATTTCTTTGCATTTGTAATTTATTTTCTGATTTGCTTGATTGATGACCTCTGTCCTATCTTCCAGATCACTGATTCTAATGGAAGCTTCATCCATCCTATTATTGAGTCCCTCTATTAAGTTCTTTAGTTTAGCTCTTGTGTTCTTTACTTCTTTGATGTCTTGTTTCATTTCTTCTCTTTCTTTTTGATGTACTCTTTAACTTCTTCTACTGTTTTCTGGATTCCCATCAGTAAGTTAATCACTGTTACCCAAAATTCATCTTCAGGTAATTTTCATATGCCTGCTGTATTCGAGTTTTCCCCAGGGTTTTTTTTTTTTTATTGAAGCCATCATTTTGTGTTTATTTCTCTCTCCCTTTGTTGTTTTTCATTCCATTTGTTATTTCTGAGGATTTGGTTTCCATACAGTGATGGTGTTATGTAAGGTCATCACCTTATCGCTTGCCCTGAATTGGCAATGCAGCTGCACTTCTCCCTCTACCCGCAGGGTAATGCTGGTGGGTAGCATTGAGGTTTAGTCCTATCAGGTATACTACCTTCTTCCTTTAATCATGGTGGTGGGATATCCGGTAGGTGGGATATCCAGTGGGTGGGATATCTGATTGGTGGTTATTCAGAGTGTGCTCCAGTGGGAAATAGTCGTGAGAAGGTTTGGATGTCGGAATTTCCCTTCTGATTTTGGCCATGCCCAGCACAATTTCACCACGCAGGCTCTAGTCTCCCGGGAAAGTTGACTCTCCTTCCACCCAGCATCTTGTTGGTCTTCCCCACCTCCACATCCCAGCCCCACTATGAGTGTTCCTTGCTGCTTCTGCAATGAGTCCTTAGCACTTTCGCATCCTCCCTCAGCTCTGCCACACTGCAGCAGCTCTTATTCTGAGTCCCAAATCCACAGCTTACTGTACTGGACACCCTCACCCACTATTTGTCATGAGAATGGCTTCTATGTCTCTGGACTGCAATTTCAGTCATTCTTCAGTGTTTATCTCTGGAAAATAGGTGAGTTTCTCATTTCTCTGTAGGGAGGGTTCTTAATCTTCCTACCAAGACACCATCTTCCTTTCGTGTCTAACCAACAGTTACTTCTTGATAGATTACCCTATTGACTACAAAGTAGTGTTCCACATTGCCTCATAATATCCTTTTGAGGTGAAAGTTTATCATTTCTGACATTGCGTTTCACAGTTTCTTTTCACATTCCTTGCTTTGATATATATTTTCCATAGACCTTGACTTTCAAATGTTTGTTTTGGGATCTGATAGGAGTTTCTTGTAAGCATATCAATAGTTCCTGTTAGTTTGACTAGCAAGCCATTCTGTGTCTTTTGCTCGATGAGTTCAGTCTATTCATATTTAGGGTGACAATAGATACACAGGGCTTTATTATTATCATTTGAGTTTTTGCTTTCTTTGTCTATTCCCTCATTTCCCAATTGTTTTGTGTGCTGTTTCATCTCATTGGTTTTTGGTGTCAGTTATTTCAATTTTACCTTTTTCCAGGTATTTCTCTTTTTAGGACTGGGTTTTTTGGCTACTACGTGAATTTTCTCTAACTTTATTCTCCATGATAGTCTTTATGAGCTATTTCTGCATCATATTTATATGTTTGTACGGATTCCATATTTTCCCCTTTAGTATATCCTTGTTCTCTTTGCTGGTCTCATCTTCGTTTCTGTTTTTGCTTTACTGTTTATCATTCTTAAGTTTCGGGGACTCAATATTTTTACTTTCTTTATTCTATGACCTCTTCTAAAGATTTATTAAAAGATAGACCAAATGATGGAAAAATTCATTAAATTCTGCTTTTATAATCGAAGACATTTCTTCATCATATTTGAATTATAATTTTTTCAGGGTAGAGTAATATTGGCAGGTAGTTTTTGTTTTTAGTACTCTAAAGATGTTATCTACTGTCTCCTGGCCTGTAGGGTTTTTGATGAGAAAATTAATAGCCTGATGTGTGTACTTTTGCATGTTATATTTTTTATTTTCTCTAGCAGCCTGGAGTAATTTTTTCTTTATTGTGGGTTTTGCTAGTTTTATGATGATGTGTCTTGGATAGGTCTTTGCTTCTTGGACACATTCATAGCTAATTTTTTGACAGACTTAGGAAGTTCTCTGCTATTACTTCTTTAAATAAATTTTCTGCTCCTTTCTCCCTCTCCTCTCTTTACGTGACACCCATAATCCTTAAGTTTGTTGTTCTCATGGTGTCTAACTTTTTTTTGCATGATTTATTTTTTCCCTCTAACTAATTCTCTCTCCTTTTCTGTGTGAGTAATATCTGCAATTTTTGTCTTCAATTTCTGAGATTCATTTCTCTGCATGATCGATTCTTTTTATGGAGGTTCATGTGTTTATGCTCAATTCATTGACTGTATCTTTTAATCTCTAGTATTTCTGCTAAACATTTCTTCAGGGTCTCTTTCTCCTTGGTGCAGTACTCCCTTTCATCTTGTCACTTCTTTTCTGAACACTTCAATCTCTTTTGGGTAGTTGTGTTGGATGTGTCTCCTGCATCTTATTCAGATATCTTATAACGTTGAGTTCTTTATCTATTAGATTGTCTCAATAAGTTTTAATGAAATTTTTCCATGGGAATCTCCTGACATCTTCCTCTCTTTGAATCACTTATGTTTTGTTTTGTTTTGTTTTGGGGGGGAGATGACTTAGATTTAAGCATGCAAATCTGTCTTGATTTTAACATTGTGGCATTCTTTTTCTCTTGAGTTCTTCTTGTTCAATGATGCTGGGTCTCTGTGTGACTGGTGCTTAGCTCAGTTGGGATAGGGCCAATTTACTCTCTACAATGCTTTCATGTGGGCCATTGATGCTGTTTACAGTGGCATACTTAATTGGGGCATGGGGTAGTTTCTCTTTTGCAAGCAATTGACAAACAGCTCTCCAGCACAGAAAGTTCACAGGCAGTCCCAGTGCATTCTGCTGAGCACGGGCAGCTATTTTTCAATACTGATCTTTCTAATCATCTCACTTAGTACTGATATTTATTTTAGTGCTTTGTATTTCAATTATAAAAAAGAAAAATTAGCAGTCTACTGAATATTTCTTTATCCATCCAAATAGACAGGAAAACATGATCGAAATAGTCAAAATCCAAACACATTCTTTTTTCTATCCTATATTTCAAGTTTATCATTTTTGAATCTTTAAAAGTTTTTGAAAATTAGCAATATAGAGAACTGCTTTTCATGTTCTTGAACACTAAACAAATGGTATCTTATATGTTCATTTCTGTCGGTAAAAATCCAGCTAGGAAAAATCACATTAAATGTTTGAAACAAAAAAATGTATATAGGGGTTGGTTCCAAAACTAATACATCTGTTGGAGTAAAAATTTTTTTAAAAGAGTTACTTATACAGAGTCATGATATCTATGTCATCAAAGTTACTGGAGCATGTGTTACTACAGCTGTTGAACTGCAATCACCTCATGCTTCTACAGGAAGTCAGTTCCCACATTGTTAATGATATGAGAGTGGCTTCTGCTGCTCTTGAAGTTGCTAGAGCCAGAGCCCATGAACAAGGACTGTTCATTCACTATTGCTGCAGATGAAGCTGCAGTGATTGCTCAACATAAATTTGGGGTCTTTAATCACCTAATATTGCTGTTGTTGTCATGAAAAACATCATCAGAACCAGAGCACAGTGGAGGGCTTCCCTTTCTAACTTTTTTTCAAATCCGTGGCACAACCTCTCATTGACAACACCTCAGTGGAATCCAGCTGGCAAATAAGTTCAGACAATGTAGGTTACAGACTGTTCATCTCCTTGAAAATACAAGTAAATCCACAAATGAAACAATGGAGCTTATGTCAAACAGACAAATAACTTGCAGAGTTCACTTTATGACTATTTAGAATACATTTTCTCCCTTTGGCCTATATATAAATTTGTATACCAAATTGATAGCTACATCATAATGCTTCTATCTAATTTTTTTTCAAGTATCTGTGTTACAAATAAAGATGTTCTCATTCTTTCCCTAAAAAAAGGGAGACATATAATCAAATATATTACCATATCCATCTCAAGGTAGTAATAATCCTTGTTCTAGTTCAATTATAAACCTAAGTGGACATTATATAACATAAAATATATTTAAAAATAAACTACAAAGGTAGAAATTGTATAGAAATGTGTAAATTTATAAATAATTAAACATATCATCAGCCAAAATCTAAATCTGTGAGGGAATTTTATTATAAATGAAACCATAAGTCAGATTTATAACTAAAACAGCTTAACACCAAAACAGGCAGGAAGCAAGATATAAAAACTTTGCTGCATCCAAGAGAAGAATTTTCACTTCTCAATTTAGATACGGCCCAGGAGGATAGTGGTCAAGGTCAAAAGTGCTCTGTTTCCATCTTTAGGGTTGGGACATTACTTTCTATCCTAATTCAAGAATACTCTATAACCTACAGATGAATTTAGAAGGTTATCTCCCACAATTTCCTTTTATCAAATAGTAGAGTAAAAAAAAAAAAAATGGAATATATGCATACATGCATACTAATGTGTGCATACATAAAACAAGTAAAGGAAAAATGCATAGTTGCTACAGTTATTTCTCTAATTGCATGAGACTGCAATTAATATCTATAACTTCCTTCTTTTACTATTTCTACCCTCTTTGGTACCTCCTGATCTGAGATAACATATATGTTACTATCTCAAACTATATACCTCATCCTATAATATAAAACTCGAAATTTGTTTAATTGTTGTCTTCTAAGTTGAAATAACCTGAGTCTTCAATAGGACATTATAATAATCTATAAGGCCTAGAGCTTCTGGTCACTCTTACTGAGCAAGATCAGTAAATTACATTTTATGAACTTCCTGGATTGTTTTTCCTTTGCTGTAAAATGGGTTCCTTCAGTGAAAGCAATGTGATAATAAATAAGATTATGATGATGGTATATAAGGCATTCTTTAAATCCACTAGTCATTTGCAGAACCATAATGATAAAAGAATACATAAACCAAAATAAATATCTACTTCAGTGAAGAGAAAGTATTTGCCCATTCCATAATAGAAGTAGACAATGTACTCAACCTGTTTCCAGATAGTTGGTTATTTTCACCAAGGAATGAAACAATTTTCTAGATTGTGCTGACTTTTCCTGACAGTAAGTCAGGCACTCGGCCATGCAACAATCAGATCAGTTCTGGTGAAGATAAATCTATGAATTCACTCTTGGATAAACTCTACTCTTGAGGTCATTGTCATTATAAACATGAGTCATTAAATAAGACATACAATGGCTATAGAAAGAGGCCAGCTAATATTCACACAATGATTGTCTATCTACCTCATTACTGAGTGTTTCTTCTGCAGTGACTTTCCTTTTGTGAACATTCATATAGGTTAACTCTGCCCATTATCTGAAACATGTCATTTACCCAGACCTCCAAGTCACCCTATGGTTAAACCAATAGTCAATGGCAGCACAGGATTTAGCAGTTTATAGTTTTCTGATCGACTGATTTCTACTCAAATGCCTTTATTCAATTCTCAGGGTTCTTTTCTCTCCAGTAGGTCTCCCAGTGCTTACATAAGTGATCTGGTAAATAGGTAAATTCAACTTACATTGCAACTCTGCAACCATGAATATTGTTTCTGCAACTGTTCAAAAGATGTAGTGTGTAGTAAAAAGTGACGAAACTCTCAGAATCATCAAAGTTCTCACATTTTTTTCAGTTATGCTCTAAACTTCTCAGTTTCTTTCTATACATTTGTAGTGTAGTCAGAAACAACTTTTATAGTCAAAAGTTTCCACCATAGGAGTCAATTGTACAAACTAATGGTCTCCCAAAATCTTGACTTCAGTAATAACTATATCCCATGCAACATTTTAAGTAACTCTTGGAAAATCAGTGTACCATTTTCCACAAGTACAAATATTGCTGTTTTTATTATTTTCAAACCCAATCACATTAGATAGCTAATTCTAGATTACTGTCTTCAAAGTCCCCACACACACACATCATATTTCATATCTAGTATGGAGTATAATACCATATATAATACCATGATTTTTGTAATTTATAAGTAAGAAATATCTTACCAAATTTTTGGCAAATTTAATCATCATATAAAAAAGATAATAAGATAGTAATTAGGGTTTATTCCAGGAATTCAAGGTTGGTTAAACATTTAAAAAAAGAATTTCACATAATATGCAGTGTTCTAAATAACAAAAACCACATCTTAGTCTCAGTAAAGGTAGGATAATAACACCTGATAACAATCAACACTTTCCGATAAAAATTCTCAAACTAAGAATAAAAGAACCAACTAACAAATCACTGATAGCTGCAAAAGTAGTGATTTTTATTGTGAAAGAATAAAGCATTTCTACATGAAATTTAAAAAGTAATGAATGTCTCTTTTCACAACTCATATTCAGCAATGTACTGGAAGTCCTACCCAATTTAAGAAAACAAGGAAAAGAAATAAAACACATAAAGACTGAGAAGGAAAAAATAAAAATGTGCTGATTCACAGCTGACAGATTATAAATGTACAAAATTCTAAGGAATCTTCAAAAAGAAACTACTATGACTAATAATTTAACAAAGAGCTCTACCATGATCAGACAGAGAAGACTCAATGTCAAGATGTCCATTTTCTCCAAATATCAATTAAAAGTTTGCCTTTAATTGGAAACAACAAGGTGTTTCTAAAATTACTTGGAAATGCAAAGTAGCTAGAATAGTATAAATAACTTTTAAAAATAACAGTCAGCTTTTCCCATTCTCTTTCTATGTATTGATTCAAATACATATTATAAAGCCACAGAAACCTATTCAATATGTTTGCATAAATATACATATTTAGATAAATATAGACATAAAATAGAAAAAGAGAGGCAAGAAATAGACTCAGAAAGAGATCAAAATTCCATCAAGAGTATCAGAGTAATACAAAGGGTTAAAACATCCTTTGAAAAAATCATTCTGGAATAAAATTTCTATAAGGAAAAATGAAACTTGATGATTTTCATAAACAAAAAATTCATTCAAAATGGATCAGAGGCCTAAATATAAAACTACTAGACAACAACAAAACATAAAATCTACATGACATTTAGTTAAGCAATATTTTGATCAAAATCAAAAAAATAAGTCATAAAAATTAATACATTTGACTTAATCAAGTATGAAATCTTTTGTCACAAAAACATACGTAGGTAAGAAAGTGAAAAAACAAATCATCAGTTGAGAGGGAGGAAGAAGTCAGGCAGGCAGGCAAAATCTGAGTTTGGTCATAATTGAACATCACAAACATTTTCAGGTTGAAATTCAACATAAAGAAAGACCCTTACACTCAATTTGCATGAACATGAGAGATAGGAGAAAAGTATTGCAGATTAAAGAAGACAAAAATATGACAACCAAATACAATATATTCTCCTAGATAGAATTTTGGGGAATAAAAGAGGAAAGGTGACAATACTGAAACATTTGACAAATTTGAGTGGGGTCACCTACTCATAATTTGATGGTAGTGTTGCAGTGATATGCCTGAATGGGAAAGGTGTATGGTAGTTATTTATAAGAGTGTCTTTACTTTTGAGAAGATGCACTCTGGCACATGGAGCAGTAATATGGCATCATATATGAAAAAGTGATTATGTATAATCAAATAAAAGGAACAAATGTAGTAAAATGCAATCATCTGAAGAATCTAAGATGAAGACGATACAGGAATTCTTTGTGTTGTCCTTGTACTCTTTCTGATTGTTTGGAGTTATTTAAAGTAGTTTAAAATGTAACAGTAAATAATAAATAGATCAACTGATAGACTAAAGAACAGATACCTTTTTTTAATGGAAGATCCTATATTATATTCAAACTGAGCTAATGACTTATATGAAGTCAATTAATAAGCAGTGGAACTAAAATCATTTACTATCAACCATAGTCCAAAAACCTTCAATGGCTCCTCATTACTCACCTAACAGGATATTATATTGTGATAAAATGCTTGTAAAATACCTTACTTATGACCATTCACATGTTAGCAGGAGGTAAATGCCTTTTAATATCTTTTCAAAATTATCACTCTAGAATTTAAAGAACTTCATTTTTTATAAAACTTCATAAATGGTCAAAATTTATCTTTGTCTTCTATTTTTATCCTTTTATGTATTTACTGTACATTTATTTCTGCCTCCGTCACTATATGAACTCCTAGAGAAAACATGGTGACTACTTGGGTAAAACTATCATGTCTATTATACTTGTGAATCACAAACAAATGTACTAAAAATAAAACTTGGGATTCAGTTACATGCTTACCTCCTCACCAAAGATACAATATAACTACACCCATTTAAGAACTACAGTGTTTAAAAAGGATTAAGGACCAGTGTCTCCACAGAGAAGGCATGTAAGCCTTCAAAAGGTAAGATATACTGATAGTGTCTTAGCCCAAATGTCACTCAACATTAAGCCCCAGAGGTCAAAAGGGACAACAGTGTTACAGAGATCCTTCCCAAGGCTGAAGAGTTTGGTCTCATAATTCTTTATACCTGGAAACTGACTTGCAAGCATATATATCTAATGTGGAAAATAAAGAGGCCTTGCTCTGAAGAACAACAGAACTCTGGGGAGCAGAGAATGCAGAAATGAGAACATGAGGAATAGATAGCAAATTGTGCATAGACCTGATGGAAGGATTTTTATTTGCTGAACTAAAAAATTCAGCATGGAGAATAAGACAAAGGGACAGTCTCTCCATGAATGAAGACCCTGTTAGGCATGCTCTACAAGCTCTCATCTGACTGTGTGGTATTGACCCTGGTGGCCACCATAAGACTACAGATTTCTCAGCAGAAACTTTATAGACCAGAAGGGAATGGTATATGGTATGACACAGCCAAAGTGCTGAAAGAAAAGGATTTCTAGCCAGGAATACTCTACTAGGTTATCATGTAGAATTGAAGGAGTGATACAAAGTTTTACAGACAAAAAGATAAAGCAATTCATCACAACTAATTTTTTGCTGCTTACAGAAAACTGAAATACAAACAGGGCTCAAAGGTTAAAAAGTGGAAGAAAATCCTACAATCAAATAGCAACCTAAAAAAAGGAGAAATAGTCATACTTATGTGAGATAAAAATAGAAATCCAGTTACGGTAACAAAAGAAAGGGATGAGCATTACATAATGACTAAGAGGTTAATTTAGCAAGAAGACATAAAACTTATTAATATGGATCAAAATACATAAAATAATTATTTACAGAAAAAGTGGCACACAACAGCAATATAATAATCATAGGAGACGTCAACACCCTGCTTACAACAATGGACAGATCAACAGGTGGAAAATTAACATGGAAACAACAGCCTTAAATAACAAATTAGACCAGATGGGTTTAATAGACAGAATAAAACATATATTGTGACACAAAACAAGTACCAAGAAGACTGAAATCATATCAAGCATCTTCTCTGTTCACAGAGGCATAAAAGTAGGAATCAACCACAAAAACAAAGCTGAGAAATTCCAAAATATGTGTAATTAATATGTACATGCTTCTGAATAACTTTTAGGTTAAAGATGCAATAAGGAACAATTTTTAAAATGCTTTGAGATAAATAAGAATAAATATATGAAACTTGTGGGGCAAGCAAAAGCAGTACTAAAACAGAAATATATAGCAATTCAGGCCTATCTCAAAAAACAAGAAACAATATCAAGACTTTAAACCTATACCTAAACCAATTAGAAAAAGAACAAATTAAACCAAAAATCAATAGAAGTTATGGAATAATAAAAATTGGAGTAGAAATAAACGAAATAAAGTCAAAAAGATAATTCAGAAGACCAATGAAACCAAGAGCTGGTTCTTTGAAAAGATAAAATTGACAAACCTTTGGCTAGATTATATTAAAAAAAAAAAAGAGAGAGAGAGAAAGGAAACTTTAAAACTAAAATCAGGAATGAAAGATAAATTACAACAGGTATCTAGGAAATAAAAAACATCACAAGAGACTAAAATGAACAGCTATATTAAAAAAAATTGGATAAGTTAGAGGACATGGATCATATTCTTAAATTCTTAGAACTACGGAATCTACAAAACCTAGATCAGGAAGAAATAGAAAACCTGAATAGACCTCTCACAAGCAAATAAATTGAAGAAGTAATAAAAAAGTCTCCCCAAAATTTAAAAGCTCTGCACCAGACACCTTTAGTAGCTGTCAAATATTAATTAATGCTTATTCTTCCCAAACTCTTCTAAACAATTGAAGAACAAGGAATACTTGCAAATACTTCTATAGAGTCAACATTGCCTTGCTACTAAAAGCAAGGAAAGACACACACAGAAAAGTTCAATATCTCTAATAAACATAGATGTAAAAATCCTCAGCAAAAATATTAACCAACTGAATTCAACTATACATCAACAGGATCATCTATCCATTGCTATATGGAAATTCAGGGACACAGGGATGATTTAACATATACAAATCTATTGATATAACACAGAAAATCAACAAAAGGAAAAAAAAAGTCATGATCATGTAAATAGAGGCATAGAAAGAATCTGACAAATTCAGCATCCATTTATGATAAAAAAAAAACACTCAGTAAAAGATAGAAGAAACATACCTCAACATAATGAAGGCCATTTATGAAAAACCCACTGCTAGCATGATACTCAGCTGTGAAAATCTTTAGTTTTTCTTCTATATCAAGTACAAGACAAGATTGTCACTCTCACTACTACTATTCAATTTAGTATTGGAAGTCCTTGCCAGAGCAATTAAATAAGGAGAAATAAAAAGTAAAAGTAAAAATTATCAATATTTGAAGATGACATAATATTCCTAGAAAACTATAGATTCCACCAAAAATCTATTAGAAATAATAAATGAATATAGCAAAATATGTCGAGCTATGAAATAAATACATAAAAATATTTTGCCTTTTTATATACAACTAATGAGAAAGAATAAAAATTAAGAAAATCAACCTATTCACAATAGAAACAAAAAATGAAATATTTTTAAATAAACTTAGCAGAGGAGGTTAAATACCTATGCAATGAAAACTATAAGACAATGATAAAAGAAACAGAGGAAGATACAAGGATATTGAAAGATATTCCATGCTCGCATTGGGAAAAATTAACATTGTTAAAATGGCCATCTTGTGCTAAGGCAATATACAGATTTAATGCAATTTCTATCAACATTCCACAGGCATTTTTAAGGAAATAGAAAAAAATTAAGTATATGGAATGACAAACTTGTCAAACGCAGCACTCTGAAAAAAGGCTTTCCTATATCAGAGTATTTATTTACCAAAACATTTATTCACTCATTTAATTCAATAAAAAAACCTTAATTACATAACTATTTGAAATGTACCTATTTCAAATGTCTCTTCTTCAAAAAAACTTTACTCAGTTCAAAACAAACTGATGACTTTTTATTTTTCTTTCATATGATTTTGTATGTTTTTTCTTTGCACTTTTCATTTTAGAGCACACTCCAATACCATCAGTGTAAACCAGCTAGAAAAGAATCTAGAGGTAATAGGAAGAAGAGTGAGCTATAGCCAAGGAGAGAATGTATGCTGCCTCTAAGTAGTTCAAAGTCACAAATCTTCAAGCTGTGGGCAAAGATAAACACCTTCAAGTTTGGGTTCTCTGATGTAGACTGATGTTCTGCTCAACTACTCAATTCATACATGAGGAAACAAGATTCACACGGAAGTGTCTCAGCTAGTGTGTCTCAAAATTGTGGGCTGAAGCAAAAATAATCTGGAGGTCACAAACACTGTTTTCAACATTATTTTAATCCCCCAAGTGACTCAAAACTGAACTTCTCAGGGTTGGTGGCCAAACAACATAAATGACTCATCATCTTCCTTTTATGTGGATTTGAGGAAGTCAGGTTTCTTCCACCCACAGTGTGAGGGTACTTGGTCAATCATTGTCTGAAGCGTTACAAACCCGTTTAACCTGCTCTGATTCCAAACGTACCTTGAAAACTTTGTAGAATACCACTGCCTCAAGCTGAGCCACCATACAGCGTCCTACAAACACAAAAACTTGGCCCTCTTCCTGGAATACCCTGCTGCTGCCCTCCCCAGAGCGACCCTCCGCTCCCCGATTCCTCAGGCTCACCTTGAGAGGCCACCAGGACACAAAAGAAAACCGTGAAGCAGAGGATGTTGTTAAAACGCTGAAAACAGGGAATAACTACACAACCCAAGTGGCAAGGGTTTTCTGAATCTTCCTCCTGTCTTGCCGGTTTATTGGTACTGGACACCTTGATTTGGGGTTTGTTCTTTCTTTTGAACCTGCGTAACTTGAGCAGGCTTGCTGGTAATGTTAAAAACAACGCGGGGTTTTTTCCTGACTTCTCAGGATTCCGATGTGAAGTTTCATCTTTAGGCTGAGGCTGTGCGGTCTGGGGCTCCACTTTCACGAAATCTCTTTGCATGTTCTCTCAGCACCCAGAGTCTGGATGGTGTCTTAACGCTGGGCAAGGCCTGTAGTCTCCAGACCAGTGGCAACCAGTTCTGCCTGTCCCCACAGAGTCTGGGAACTAATGGTCACCAAGGGAGTCTACCGTCCAGGTCACCAGAGGGAACGTTTCTTTGGGGGCAGGAGAAATACCTACCCATTTGACAGTTACCCTTGGCAGAACTTTCAAGGCCGCTTCCTTCTTTGCTTTCACGTGGCTATAGGGTGGGGAGGGGGAGGGAGTATCACTAGATTCTAACTGCTGACACAGACAGGGAAACCCACAGGAAGGCCAATGGAGTTATTTAATACTTCTCATAAGGAAACAATGATGAGACAGTGAAAATATCCTCCGATTTCCTCAGATTTTTATTGTACTGCTTTTTAAACAGGATGATATCATAATCTGAAAGTTCTTGGAGGACCAGAAGAATCAGAAAACACAAAAATGATACATTTGGATAAATCAGCAAAGACAATGCCCCTATGGCTCTTTTTAAGTGAAGTGTTTTATACAAAAGAAATTATTGTTCCAGAAACTCAATCCTTAGTCCAGAACAGAAAGGATTATTACTTTCTTCTCTTAATAGGGGTATGGGGCTTAGAATGTGATTACTTTCACAGGTGCAAAGATCTTACTGAAGAGAAAGAATGTAGAAGAATAGTGTCGGAAATAAAATGTATGTTTTATATAAAAATGCAAATTTATATTGGTTTTCTTTAACAGAAATATGCTATTCAAGCCATATAGATGTGAAGGGTGACATTATAGGAGAAAGGAAACTATCTTCCCTCCTATGGATAAAACATTGTTACCCCAATTCTTCCACAAGTTTTTGTGTGGCTGAAAAGTTCTAAGGCTGGTAGACACTGGGAAAACTGACTAAGAGCTGGGAGGAAGTTACCACAGACCTCATCATTCACCTGTTCTGAGTTTACCTCAACAGAGCTACATGCCCATCAATGAGTAGAAATTTTATTTTATCTCTACTAAAAGACCTTGTTTGTTAAATACATGGCCACTTCATAAGTAGGAGCAGTGTCTCAGTTTTCCTATATTCATATTTCCTATATTCATATCCCATTCATACTCAACTAGGATGCTCCCTTACATTATTTCATGACATCAGTAAGCATAGAGCAAACAGGACTTTTAGAAAGTGAAAAAGTAGAGGAAACTTATCCTGTGATAAGTTTAGACAGGATTACCTCACACTCCTACCCACCAGTGCTCAATTACTGACCCTTTGGTATACAAAGCAAAAACATATCTGCCTCAAGAATTGAGGCAGGAAACTCTTGCCACCGAATCCTTGGCAAGGTTAACTGTTACAGGGAGGACAGGGTAAAAATCAATTGCCATTGAGGGAATAAACCACCTTCTCCTTTGTCCAAAGGGAAGGGCAGAAAGAAAGCTATCCACCGAAGGTGGGACAAGGGCAGGAATGTTATTCTTTCTCAAGAACTGTTATGAAAAGCAAGGCAAAGTCCAACCCCTATGGTTCAGGAACTCGGGTCCTAAGATTGAGATTAGACCATGATCCCCTGCTTCCATTATGAGCTTTGCGTAAGTAAAAAGCAATAGCATTACACAAGTACTGGTGAAAGAGAGCAGAGTAAGACCCCAACTATGGTGCATGCACCTGCTAAAAACTGAAGATGGAGTAGAAACATAAAATATCCTCAAGTACCCCAGGCTTCACATGAAGCACAAAGTAGTTTCAGTCCCCATTAGAGTATTTGAATCTTGTAGTGTGCTGAAGAAAAATATAGCAAAAACAAAATCCAAATCCAGCTGCATTTCTGTCAACATTGACAAACTAGCACTAATAACCATACAAAACAAGAATAATTATTTTCAGGTGTAAATATATCAGTCTCTAATATTCCTTAACATACAATGTCCAGAAACTAGTATTAAATATTCTGATACATGTATAATTGAAGTGCCAGAAAGAGGCAATGAGGTTGGAGAATTATTTGAAAATATAGTGACCATAACTTTTATAAAATGAATGTATAAAAATGTAGAACCATGCACATTTTAAATAATTTCAGAAAATCCCATGCAAGATAAATATAAAAATACTTAAACATATAATAGTTATTCTTCTGAAAATCATATCTGATTTTAAATGTTTGAAAAAGAAAAAAAGAGAAGCATAGTTTATGTAGAAACAAATTAAAATATATACTAATGTGTAACTGTGCAGGTCATAAAACAATGTAACTATATCTTTTAAATATGAAAGAAAAGCCTATCAAGAATTCTTTATCTTTCAAAACCATGTCAAGAACTGTGAAAAATCATCAGCAAAATATTAGTAGGCCAAATCCAACTACATATAAAAATGATTTTACTTCATGTTCAAGGGAGATTTATCCCAGAATGCAATATTGGCTTAACATCTGAAGGTAAATTAATGTGATATACCATTTAATAAGAGACAAAGTCCACATGATCATTTTAACAAATGCTAATTTTTTAAATATTTATCCCCATTTCATAATAAAAACACTCAAGAAACTAAAAGGTAATTTTCTCAAACTGATAAATAGCAGGAAACTGGAAAACTGACAGATAATTTTTAAATGGTGAAAGATGAACACTTCACACCTTATGATCAGGAACAAAACACAATAATCCTGCCACTTCTGTTCGTCATTGTACTGACAATTAGCTCATTACTAAATGTTTGTACCCTCCTAAAATTCATATATTAATAGTCTAATCCCCAATGTGTTGGTATTTGGAGGTAAATTCTTTGATAAGTGATTAGGTAGACTGGTGGCGCCCTCATGAAGAGATTAGTGACCTTATTAAAAAGATACTGGTAAACTCACTCTGGGGAGCTGAAAGTAGATCTTAACAGTTCTAATCACAAGAAAACATAATTTTTGTGATATTGTGAGGTGATAGATGTTGATAAACTGGTTGTAATCACTTCATCATATATGCATTTATCAAATCGTTGTGTTGTACACTTAAAACTAATACAATGTATAGGTTAGTTACAGCTCAGTAAAACTGAGGAAAATAATTCAAAGTCTATACAAGCTTTTCCATGACACAGAAGGGAACAATAGTATAATAATTACATAAGGGAGAGAAAGACTTAAAAAAATAGAACATTACTAGTCCTATATTCTCATAACATTATTAAGAAAATATCAGAAACTCTCAAAATTTTATTACTAATATTTACAAAATATAAGGATAGTTGAATATAAATGAAATTTGTTTATATGCCAAGATCATGAATCAATATAATTCTTGCAAAAAACTATAAGCTAGGATGGCATGTAATTTTCCTTAGTATAGTGAATCAAAAATTTTAGCCATAATAAAGTATAAAAATTAGTTTAATAAAATGTATTTTATAGATACTATATATTATTATATTAAATTTAAGTATATTTTACACTGAGACTCAGTATATAAATACACACTACATATATCCATAACATATATGTGTGTTTTTATATATATGCAGATTGATTGAAACACATACATACATGAAAAAACAATACAATGTCAATTTATTTTTAATATTGGTAGCAGCCTTTTAAATGAAATATTCAGCCCCAGAATACTTTCTTGAAAACACTGTCAGCAGCCCAGGTTACAGTGCATAAGAGATGAGCCATACCTGGCCCCTACTGAAGTTGGTGTGTACCACCTACCCAAGGACCCAACTTTATTGTGCAGGAAAAAAATCAAAAGAAAACAGGAAAGCCGCAGTGCTAAATTAACGGTAGAGAAGAAAGTCATGCCAAAATTTAATCATTCCTCCCCAAAACTGATGACCCAAAGAAAGGAAAATTTCAAGAGCTCCTGCCAAAAGAAATCCATTGACTCTCTTTGGAACAAACTAATAGATAAAGAACTGAAAACAACAGCATAAAATCTGAACAAGATGAAGGAAGCATAATCAACTACTCAAAGGCAATTAGAAGACCTCAGAAAAGAAGTGTCAAATCAAAAGAAATACTTCAACAAGGAGATTAAGTCCATGATGAGAGTCCTGCAGAAATAATAGAGATTAAAAAATATAGTCAATGAATCAAAGATAAACATGTAAGTTTCCATAAACAGAATCAATCTCACAGAGGAATGAATCTCAGAAATTGAAGACAGAATCACAGAGGTAATCCTCACAGAAGAGGAGAAAAAAGATTGCGGACAAATTAAGAAACACTGTGAGATATATCACACCCTATGAGAAGAATAAGCATAAGAATCTTGGAAGGAGGAGATATAAAGGAAAAGAAAACTTATTTTAAGAAGTAAAGGTAGAGAACTTACTATATCTGTTACGGAAAGTAACCATTGAGATCCAAAAAATAGATAGAACATGAGCATTTCTAAAAAGACCTACCCTAAGAAACATCATAGTAAAAACTAGCAAAAGTCAATGATAAATAAAAATTACTAGAGTGTGCTAGAGAAAAGATAAATATAACCTACAAATGTACACCCATCAGGCTATCATCAAACTTCTCAGCAGAAGCCTTACAGGTCAGAAGTTGTATGGTATATATAAAATACCAAAAGACTAAAACTTCCAGCCAAGAATACTCTACCCTGCTAATTTTTATTCAAATATTATGTAGAAATAAATGTCTTTAGTGAAAAACAAAAGCTAATAGTTTTCCCATTACTAAGCCAGCTTTTAAAGAAATCTAGAAAAGGGTTCCACAAAAGGGAAATGACACAGTCACTGAAACCTGAGGATGATGATAAACAATTTAAAAAATATAGAAACAAAGGTCCAATAGAAGAGAACCAAAAAGCACCAAAGAAGAAAAGAAAAAAAACATGGAATCTTTACAGACTTATAAATATGATATTCATCAGCTCACATAAGACTATCATAGAGTGATATAGTTAGAGGTAATTCACATGACAGTCACAAAACCCAATCTTTAAGACATAAGAAGCTGGGAGGAAAATGAAACTAAATCAACTTCAAAAATAATACAGTGCAAGACCAACTGGGGAAAGAAGCAACAAAGACAGAAAAGAAAGTCTCAAAAGACAGCAATCAAGCCCTATGTAGTCATTACCACAAAGAGCTATTTCTTTGAAAAAAATAAATAAACCAAGTTAATAGACAGCCTATCTTGATTCATGAAGAAAAAGAAAGTCCTAAAACAAGAATCAGAAATGAAAGAATATTGTAACAGACATTACAGAACATAAAGGATCACGATAGACTATTATGAATACCGAAATGCCAACAGATTTGTCAGTCATGATGAAATGAACAGATTGTTTAGGATCTGTCAACATATAAAAATTGAACTAGGAAGATAGATAACTTGAACAGAACCATCATGGGTAGAGACATTAAAGTGATCATCAAGTCCTCCAAAAAGCAAGAGCTCATGATCTGATGGTTTCACTAATGGATTCTACCAAGCATTCACAGAAGACCTAATACAAATCCTCATTAAACTTTTCCACAAAATTAAAGAGGGAAAACTCCCAAACATTCTATGAAACTAAAATTACACTGAACCCAAAAGTAGACTAAGACAGCACCAAAAAAAATAAAATTACAGACCAATATTAGTGATAAAGGTAGATGCAAAATCCACAACAAAATCTTGGCAAACCAAGTCCAACAGTACATTTAAAAAACGATGCATCATAATCAAGTGAAATTCATTCCAAGGATGTAAAGATGGTTCAACATAGCAAATCAATCAATATAATCACATCAACAGAGACAGAAAATCTGTTGACAAAATCTTTTCAACACCCATTCATGATTAAAAAAAAAAAAAAAACTTGCTAAAATAGGAAGAGAAGGCATATACTTTGACATAATAAAAAATTTTTCTTCTAAGATCTGGAGCAGAACGATGATACCCACTCTCACCATTACTATTTAAAATAGTTTTAGAAATCTTGGCCAGAGAATAAGGCAAGAAAATCACATTAGAGGAATCCAAATTGAAAAAGAAGGAATGAAAATATTGTTATTTATAGATAGCACATTATGCCTAAATAATCATAACTCCACTAAAAAAAAAAAAAAAAAAAAACCTGCTAGAAACAATAAATGAATAGAGTAAAGTGGCAAGATATAAAATCAACACAAAAGTCAGTAGCATTCCATATGCAAATAATTAAGTAAAGGAAAAAGAAATTTAGAAAGAAATTCTATTCACAGTAGCTACTCACAGTAGCACAAACATAAGTAAAATACCTGGGAATAAACCTAACAAAGGCAATAAAAGACCTCTACAATAAAAATTGCTAGATTTTAACAAAACAAATAGAATAAAAGAAGACACAAGGTGATGGAAGAATATTCCATGCTCATGGATTGGAAACAATAGCAAATCAAATGGCCATCCTATCCAAAGCATTACATAGACTTACTGCAATTCCCATCAAAAGCCCATGGACATTTCCCAGGGAAATTAAACAAACAATACTGAAGTTTGTATTTTCCACAGAAGGTTGCTAACAGAAAAGCTTCCTCAGATAAAAGAAGAAAAGCAGAGGAACCACACTCCATGACTTTACAGATTTATCATTATCAAAACAGTATAGATCTGGAATAAAAATAGATCCATATCAGTGGAATAAAGCCGAGAGCTCAGAAATGAAGACACACCTATATGAAAAGTCATCTGCGACAAAGGAATCAAAAGCATACAGTGGAAGAAAGTC
Organism: Solenodon paradoxus; assembly: GCA_004363575.1. NCBI lineage: Eukaryota > Metazoa > Chordata > Mammalia > Eulipotyphla > Solenodontidae > Solenodon > Solenodon paradoxus. The sequence goes on along the minus strand of RJWH01000231.1, from coordinate 203,558 downwards.
TATTCGAAAATGATGTTGAGTAAACTGGACAGGCACTAGGAAAAAAATGACACTAAATTATTCATTAACAACGTATACAAAAAGTTAACCCAAAGTGAATCAAAGACATGGGCATAAAACCAGAAACCATAAAATACATAGAGTAAAATGTAAAATAACTATTCTACAACATCAACCTCAAAGATATCTTTGGGGAAGGGACACCTATGGCTTAAGAAACTAACGTAAAACTAAACAATTGTGACTACATCAAACTAATGGCTTCTGTATATTGAAAGTAACCACTACTAAAACAAAAAGACAAGCACAAGACAGAGAGTAGATATTTGCACAACCTACATCAGAAAAAACTAAATCTCCAAAAATATTTAAACACCAAAAAATTAAATGACCCACTCAAAAAATGGGCAGAACTTAATAGACACCTATCTAAAAAGAGACATGGACAGGGCCTACAGACACATGCAAAAATGTTCTATATCACTTATCATCAGAGAAGTGCAAATTAAAACCATGGTGAAATATGTCATACTAGTGAAAAACTTTTTCAAAGTTTTAAGAATACAGTTTTGACTTGTTTCTTTTCATAATTTTACTTTTTATTCACATATCTCAGTATTTCAAATCCTAATATTTCTCATTTGATTACAAAAAATTATTCAAATGTTTTTAAGGGTATCATACTGGTAATTTATGAAAATATTGCCATTGGTTAGGGCTACTCAACTAGAACATTAAGCATTAAAAGTATTTACTATGCAAGTGATTAACTGATTTCTCTTGAGAAAGGAGAATTTATACTAGTGATTTGGAAGCCCTGTTCTTGTGATTTTATTGTAGAATATAAGCTTACAAAGATAGATTTCCAAAAAGGAAAAAAAACTGTTTATGAGTTCTAAGAGAAAATTGAACATCTGGGCAAAAGTTTATGTGTGCTTTGCATTTTCCCCTAATGTATTACATAATAAATACAAATTTTGTAACTTAAAAAACAAGAAAAGAAACATTTAAAAAAGCAAATCAGACATGCCCTGGTGGAGCAGCATTTAGGTTAATCACCTCCAAAGAAGCAAGCCACAGATGCCTGAGTTTAAAGTCCCAGGCTCAGAGGGAAGCAACCAGTGTGAACAACTAAATAAAATAAAAATAAAAATAAAGATGTTTCCTTCTTTCGCTTCCTGCCTGCCTACCTACACACCTGCATTCTTGCCTGTACCATTCATTTAAATACAATAACAAATAACAAAAAATAAAAATAAATTTTAAAAAGTTTAGAAAACAAAAAACAAATTAATATGTTCTTCATTCTCCTCATGACTTGAATGGTATTATATAATAATAAGTACATATAAAACTATTCAAATAAAGATAATATGTGCCTCAAATAAATAAGTATTGTTATATTAAAATAATACAATTATCTAGTAGATTATTATAAATAGAAAATAAACTACATTGAAATCAGAGACCTTGTCAAGATTCACTTCCTGTACTTATTAACCAAATGCTTTGACAAGGCATTTAAACTCTCTAAATCTAACAGTCCTTATTTATAAAATGAGAATTCATTCTACCTTACCTACTGTTGTGAAAATCAAGGTGACAATATAAATAAAAATGAAGTAAAACTAAAAAAAGAGATGTTTTAAAGTCTTTTAAAATAAAATTTAAAATAAAATTGAAATTCTTTAAGTTTTATAATAAGATTTTAAAAGGCAATATTAACAAATAATCAGTTATTTTTTTCCACTGTTTACTGCCTGGTTTTATTTCTATTTTAAAATAAGCCTCATTATTTACCAGACTAAGATCCTAGAAAATAAACTGCTTTGTTATGTTTCCATTTCTAGTATCTATGAAAGTGCATTGGATTTTTCAAAAATAAAAATAAAAGGAGAGAATTGCAGTATCATTAGTGCCACACTAGCTATTTAGCTTTTCATTCAGTTTTTCAGATATACCAGTTCAGGGAAGTAAAGCCCCTTGCTTAAGATAATGAACTGACAATGAGGGAGTTAGGAATTCTATATTTGGTCGATTTCAGGGGTTCTTGACCAGTGGCATTTTGCACACTCCCCCAGAGAGGTCATTTGGCAATGTCTAGAGACATTTTTGTTTGTCATAACTCAAGGTGAGGGTGTTGAAAGCTCCTAAACAACTTATGGACCAGCTCACAAACAGAAATTATCCAGCATTCAGTATTTAAAATAACAGGTTGAAAAGTCCTGTTCCATGGCAAAGCTTATGCTTATTCTTCATTATAATACTGAAAATTAAAGTTATTTCTTCTCTCTCTGAGTTCTGTGTCTGGGAAGCTTTGTTTTAAGATGCCAGTAAGTTGTCTTTTCAATCAAACAAGAAAGAAGGCTACTGGGAAAAAAATATCACATTAATATATCTAAGGAAAATGATTTTGAAAATGAATGAAGGTCAGTTACTCAGATCATCCTATGGTCTCTTCTCCCTTACCTCTACCAAACATCCTATGGCCTAGTGAGAGAGAAATGTAAGCCATACCAAAAGAGTTTTTCCTTAGAACTTTCTTTAAGACACTGGAAAACTCTCGAATAAAAGAAAGTGTAGCATTATCATGCCTCTTGGTAAATGATTTGGATTCAGGATTAAGAGCAGTATTATGCCCCAATCTAAGTTTGAGCCAGATAGGAATTCATATTTAGAAACAGATCACACTGGAGCTTAATAATGTTTAAGGATATGTAGCTAGATTTTGAGACATTCAAGACTTCAAAATACATTTTTTGTAACTTTGGTAGTCAACTCTAAAGCTAGAAACAAGAAGAAAGGTCAATCTTTCTTTTTTAAGGAAAGGTGCAGTCAGAAATGAAGATGAGCAAGCAGGCAAGAAGAGAGGAAGAAGAAGCATTTATTTATTTATGATTATTTAATTGTTCATCTTGGTTGTAGTCCCTGGTCCCAGGTGTTGACCCTGAGTTCCTGGGTTGTATGTGGGGTATAAAAGTGGACTTAACTATTAAGCCACCAGGTGACACAAAGGTCAATCTTTTTTTTTTACTTTACTCCAAATGGCACCTCCCACCACTCAGTTGAAAGTCTTAGTGGTCACCTTTAATTTCTTCTTAAATCATAGAGATTTTTCAGATCTAGAGATTTAAGAGAATTTTCAGTGTTTCTATCTCCCACCACTCAGTTGAAAGTCTTAGTGGTCACCTTTAATTTCTTCTTAAATCATAGAGATTTTTCAGATCTAGAGATTTAAGAGAATTTTCAGTGTTTCTATCATAGATGCAATATATATTATTTTAATAAAGGATTTCATAGTTCAAAAACTATTTGGAGATGGGAAGGGGGCAGGCTGAGCTTGCAAGGGGGCAGGCTGAGCTTGCAGTTTGAAAGGAAGAAACTCCATTGTGTTACTGTACTTGTGCACACTTGATAATTCAGCCCCATGTCTGGTCAAAGTCTCTCTCAGCTGCTAGAGTTTTAATAATGCTGGGAGGATGCCTGGGAGACTCAAGAGCTAGGTCGGAGATATTGACCCTCTAGAAACCAGTCTCTCACTGGACTGAGAAGGAACCCCTGATGAGAATCTGCACAGAATGCAGACCACCTTCCATACAGATATGGGACTCCCCCACCTCCAACCTCAGACACCATATTACACTGGAGTCATAGGACCTCCCCACCAGAAATCCCACCCCCAGGCTTAGAGGTGTCTGAAACAGCATCTTTCAAAGATAAGGATCTCCCAGAAGAGAAGAATCTGCAACATCTACCCACTAGCAGCACCATGTGGATGGAGGTGGTACTGCAGCCTAATTGCCTATTATGGGTCAATGACAAGGTGGTCTTTACCCATCAGATCTGTGACAAAGGGAAGGTTCTACATCCCTCACACAGACTCCAACCCCAGAGGTTCAACTCTCAGAGCCCAATGCAGAGTCTACTTAAGAACTTCAAATCCAACCAGTGGTGACACCACACAATTAAGAATCCCTAGTGTTGAAACCAAGATCTAGGCTTATTCAGTACAAGTTTATACCCTACACAAGGCTATCATGCCAGGGAAACCTAATCCACAGAAATAAAAATAATTCAGAGTGAAGACACAGAGAAATATACATTAAATGATGAATCCAATTAAAAACCAAAGGAGAAAATATGAATGCAACAGATATATGCAAATACCTGAAGATGAATTTAGGAAAACAGTGACAAACATACTCATAGAAATCAAGAAAACAATAGAGGAAGAAAAAGAGAACAGAAAAGAGAGATAGAAATGAAACAAAATGTGAAAGAAATAAACAAGCAATAGTTGAACTCAATAGAGGGACTCAGAAGGAGGGATGGACGAAGTCCCAATAGAATCAATGAGTTAAAAAGATAGGGCAAAGGAATGCACTCACGCAAAGCAGCAAAAAGTGAATGAAAAGAAATGAAGACAGCATTTGAGACACGTGGGATAACATTGAAAGTAACAATATTTGCATCATAGATATGCATACATGAAAACATAAAGAAAAGGGGGCAGAAACTGTGTTAGAAGAAATAACAACTGAGAATTGCCCGAACCTGAGGAATGAAGCAATACTCCAGACCTAAGAAGTTCGAAAAAGTTTCAAAGAAAATAAACTCAAACAGATCTATATTAAGACACATTGTCATTAAGATGGCAAAAATACAAGATAAAGATAGAATCTTTAAAGCAGCTAGAGAAAAATGTGTCACATACAAATAAGTGGATTTCTTAGCTGAAACAATAACAGATGAGAAGGGAATGGTGTGAATGCTGAAAGAAAGATTTTTAAAATATCATTTAGAACTGACTAAATGATAAAAATATTTTCAGATAAGCATATATTAAAGAAATTTATCTACACAAACCAGCTATACAAAAAAGTACTAAGGGAAGCTCTTTAAATTGTAAAGAAAACCAACTTAAAAACTGTAAGACAGAAAAATTCAAAAAGTAAGGAGGAAAGTGGACAATAAAAATGTGGATGGTTAAAATGAGTTTAAGACTAATCTTCTTTAAATTAAAATAGTAAATAAACATAGAATTCTTAACGCTAACCTTGGAGTAATCTCAAAACAGGGTAAAAGCACACAAGAAAACAAAAAAAGAAATCAATGAAAATATATCTACACTGAACTCACCTAAGAAGAGAAAGAGAAGAACAAATGCACTGTCTGTAACAACCCCCAGAAGACTATTTATAAAATGGAAATAAACAGTTGTATATTAATAATCACCCTACATATTAATAGATTGAACTCACTAACAGATGACACAGAATGATGGAATGGATTATAAATATAACCCAAACTGCAACATTCAGGAAACTCACCTTCTTTCAAAAGATAGACATAGACATAAGTTCAATGTTAGGGAGACAATCCTACAGTCAAGTGGCAACCAAAAGGAAAATAAAAAGGCAAAAACAACCATACCTATATCGAATAAAACAGACTTCCAACTGAAAAGCATAAGAGAAGACAGAGATGGACATTATATGATGATTAAAGGGTCAATTCAGCATGAAGATATAACTCAGTAACATATACGCACCAAATGAAGGAGCATCAAAATATATTAAGCAATATTTTTAGACCTGATGAGAGACATTGATAGCAACACATTAATAGTAGGAGACTTCAATACCTCAGTTACACCAATGAACAGATCAACCATGCAGAAAATTGACAGGGAAACCTGACCATTAAATGACCATTTGGAACAATTAGGTCTAATAGACATATATTGAACTCTTTATTCAATTATTGAAAATTTCACTTTCTTCTCAAGTGCACATGAAATATTCTGTCTCAAAGACACATCATATGTTGGGATGCAAAACATGTCTCAACAAAGTTACAAAGACTGAAATCATACCAAGCATCTTCTCGGAACACAATGACTTAAAACTAGATCAACCATGAAAAGATAGCTGGAAGATATAAAATTATATGGACACTAAACAATATGCTTCTGAATGACTCTTGGGTAAATGAGGAAATCAAGGAACTTAAAAATAAATTTAGAGAGGACTTCTGGCTAAGATGGTGACCTGGTAGGAGAGACTCACACATCCTCCCCTCAGAGCAACTAGCAATTCAGCTATTTTCCAGAATAAAAAAACACTGAGGAAAAGCAGGCGCAGACATTGTAGAGATTCGGCAGCAATCACAACAAAGGATAGGCGAAAATGTCTGTGTTCAGAACTATACACAAAACTCAGATTCTGGATTCCAGCTATGGCAGAGGGGGTGAAACTGCGGGACCTTCTGGCCCTTCCAGGAATTATTTGCCCATCAGGACAAGGAGTTGGGGCAGAGGCCTAGGCACAGGGCAGAAAAAGCACCAATGCCCAGGTTGTTTAAACAGGAGACCCTGTGAGAAAATTATTCTGGACCCTGCCAAAACAGGGGAATCAACAGATTGCCCCAAAGTCACACAACTCACCTACTGGAAATCCCACCCACCAGAAATTCCATCCTCAAGCTTAAAGTGAAGAGAATCTCCCAGAGGAGAATAAAAAGCTGGGTGAAGGTTCTGAATCCCCCACACAAACTCGAAACCCATACTACGATCTTTCAGGTAGCAACAGAATGCCCCAATAAGAACTTCAACGAATTCAACCAGTGGTAACACCACAAAACTCAAGAAATCCCAGTGTCAAAAACCAAGATGCAGGCTTACTCAGTGCATGTCAAAACCCTATGCAAGGTCACCACTGCAGGAAAACCTAATGCACAAAAACTTAAACAAAATGCCAAAAAGAGTGAAGATACAGAGAAATATATACGAAATGATGAATACAATTAGAAACCCATGGAAGAATCTGAATGCAACGGATGTCTGCAAACTAACTGAGGATGGATTTAGGGCAACAGTGATAAACATACTGGTATAAATCAAGAAAAAATAGAGAAATAATGAGAACGAGAAAAAAGACAGAGAAGAAATGAAGCAGCTCAAAACAGATGTCAAAGAAATAAAGAATCCAATAGCTTACCTAAAGAATTCAATAAAGGGACTCAAAAAATAGGATGGATAAAGCCTCTGATAGAATCAATGAGTAGTAAATTACCTGAAGATAAATTCAGGGTAAGAGTGATAAACATACGCATGGGAATCCAGAAATCAATAGAGTAAGTGAAAGAGAATGTCAGGAAGAAAAGAGAAAAAAATGAAACAAGACATTAAACAGGTAAGGGATACGATGGCACAATGTGAATTAAATAACTCATTAGAAGGACTCAACAACAGGATGGATGAAGTTTCCAATAGAATAAGTGATCTGAAAGAGAGGACAGGGAACTCAAGCAAGCAAAAAGGAAGAGATTTAAAAATGCAAAGAAACAAAACAGCATTTGAAACCTCTGGGATAACATCAAAAGAAAATCATTCACATCATAGAAGACCCAGAAGAAGGGAGCAAAAAGGGGCAGAAACCATATTTGAAGAAATAATAGGTGAGAACTTCCCCAATCTGAAGAATGAAACAAGTCTCCAGATGCGGGAAGCTCAAAGACTTCATAATGAAAGAAAATCAAGCATAAATACAACTAGACACATCATCATCAAAATGTTAAAAAATACAAAATAAGGAATCTTAAAAACAGCCACAGAAAAATGTGTCACATACAGAGGGACCCCCATAAAATTGTCAGTGGACTTCTCAAATGAACCTGTACAGGCCAGAAGGGAAAGGCATAATATATTCAACGTGCAGAAAGAAAAGGGTTTTCAGCCTAGGATACTATATCTGGCAAGATTATCATTCAGAACTCAAGGAATGACTAAAAAAATAATTTTCTGAGAAGCAAAAGTTATAGGAATTCATCACCACAAAACCAGCTTTGCAAAAAATACTAAAGGATGCTCTATAAAGAATAAAGAAAAATAATAAAACAGCAAATATTAAAAATGGGGAGGAAGAGAAGAGAACAAATATGTGGATAGTTGGAATGAGTGGAAGACTAATATACTTTCAAATAAAATTAGGAAGTAAACAGAGTTCTGACTCTAACTTCAGAATAACCTCAAAATGCCTCCCCAGGGAAAAAGTGAAGAAGAAAACAAAAAGCAAAATCAATCAAAACATAACTGCACCCACCCAACCTAAGAAGAAAAAGAAACAAAGGCATCTGTAGCAATATGCAAAAGATAAATTGTAAAATTACTAAGCAGCCATATGTCAATAATCACCCTAAAAGTTAATGGATCAACCCACCAGTCAAAAGATGCAGAATGGCTGAATGGAATGAAAAGCATAACCCAAATTTCTGATGCATCCAAGAAAACCACCTTCTTTCAAAAAATAAAAAAAATGTTCACAGTCAATGGGTAGAAGACAATCCTACAGTCAAATGGCAACCACAAAAGATCAAGAACAACTATACTCATATCAAATGAAACAGACTTCCATCTATAAAGCATAACGAAAGACAGAGATGGACACTATATAATGATTAAAGAATCAATCCAGCAGGAAGACATAATGCTTATTAACATACATGCACCAGATGAAGAAACATCAAAATATATGAAGCAAGTATTATTAGACCTGACGAGACACATTGACAGCAACATCATAATAGTGGGGGACTTCAACAATGAACAGATCAGGCAGAAAATTAACAGGGAAACAGCCTCTTTATATGACCAGCTGGAACAGATAGGCCTAATAGACATATACCAGGCATTTTGCCCAACAACTACAGATTTCAGTTTCTTCTCAAGCATGCAGGAACATTCTCAAGGATAGATTATGTGCTGGGACACAAAACATCTCTCAACAAATTTACCAAGATTGAAGTCATACCAAGTATCTTCTCTAACCACAATGGCCTAAAACTGGAAATCAACCACAGAAAGAAAGTTGAAAGACGCTAAACTAATTAAAAACTAAACAACGTGCTCCTGAATGACTTTTGGGTAAAAGATAAGATGAAAGAGGAACTCTAAAACTAAGAGACAAATGAGAATGAAGACACAAGCTAAAGAATCAATGGGATGCAGCAAAAGCAGTACTAGGAAGAAAATTCACCATAATCCAGGCTTAATGGAAGAAACAAGAAAAAATGCAAATAAACAACTTAACAATACATTTAAAACAACTAGGGAGAGAGCAATCAAAGTAAAAAATCAGCAGAAGAAAGAAAATAATCAATATTCGAGCATAAATAAATGAAATAGAAAACAAAAAGACAACCTAGAATAACAATGAAACAAAAGTTGGTTCTTAAAAAAATAAAATTGACAAGTCATTGGCTAGGCTCATGAATGAAAAAGAGAAAAAACTCCTATAACTATAGTCATAAATGAAAGGAGAAAAGTTACAACAAATACGTAGAAATTCAAAACATCATAAGGGATGACTATGAACATCTCTATGCCATCCAAATGGACAACTTTAAGAACATGGACAGATTTCTAGAAAAGTATAGTCTACCAAGACTGAACCCAGAAGAATTGGAAAACCTAAACAGAACAATCATAAGCAAAGAAATTTTGAAGTTCTTAGAAGATAACATAGGAAAGACTTTTATGACATCAGTTATAGAGAGGCCTTTGGGGACTCACCTCCATCACCAAGGGAAACTAAAACAAAAATAAACAACTGGGACTACATCAAACTAAGGAACTTCTTCACAACAAAAGAAAGCATCACCAAAACCACAAGGAAACCTACTAACTGGGATTAGGCATTTGTATATGATGTATCTGACAAAGGCTTAATATATAAAAGATAAAAGGAACTCAAAAAACTCAACAACAGAAAAATAGGCAATCCAGTCAAAAAATGGGAGGAGGAATTGAGAGATACTTTTCTGAAGAGAATTTATAGGTGACCAACAGGCACATGAAAATATATTCCTACTGGCTGGCTATCAGAGAAATGCAAATTAAAACAATGAGATATCACTTTACACCTGAAAGACTGGCTATTTCTCAAGTCTGGAAACAACAAATGCTGGTGAAGATGTGGAGAAAAGGGAACACTTTTACACTGTTGGTAGGAGAGCATGTTGGTGCAACCCCTATAGAAAAGAGTTTGGAGATTCCTCAAAAAACTAAAGATAGAATCCCATATGATCCCATCATCCCACTTCTGGTATCTACCCAAAAGATACAAAAGCGCCCATCTGCAGAGATGTATGTATCCCCATGGTTTATTGCAGTCCTATTTACAGTAGCTAAGAACTGGAAATTACTTAGGTGCCCAACATCAGATAACAGATAGAGAAGATGTGCTACACATATATAACAGAATAATGCACAGCCCTTAGAAGAGATGAAACCATGTCATTTGATTCAACATGAGTGGAATCAAAGGGGATCATACTAAGTGAAATAAGCACAAAGAAGAAAGACAAATACCAAATGGCCTCACTCATAGGTGGACTGTGAATAGACAAAACTGAAACAGGGAATTGGAAAAATTTTTACTTACTGGATTATTCTTAGCTCACAGGCCAGCCTTGAGGTTCCAGATAGAAAAGTTCAGAACAATGTATTATGACCACAGAATGCCTCACTCACTGGTCATAGATCCCTTTAGGCTATCAACCCTAAGGTAACTGCACAGTCCAGTTTGGGCACAAGTCCTGACACACCCGGAGGCTCTAGGAGAATTGCAGACTATACCTGGTGTATGGCTAGTTAAATTTAATTGAAACTTTAGATAATGGAAGAATGCTAAAAATGTAACTGTAGAAGCCATTATTGTGTCTGTCAAAAATTATTAACTACCATTGTTCTCTGCACCTTTCTGTATGTATATAAACCCTGAGCCACGCATACAGATGACTGCATGATTTGAGTGTTTTACTCTTGCAGTCACCGGCAATAAATCTCCTCCCAAATTAATTTCTGGCATGTCTTTTTGATCTCATTGGTTACTTTGTAACAAACAAAGGAACAAATGAAACAAAACCAACCTGGGAACATTTGCTACAGAACTGAGGTTACCAAAAGGAAGCAAGTGGGTGGCAGCAAGTGGTTTCTGGGCCCACTGGACAATGGTTAAGAACACTTAGTGATTTGGTGGAGGGCATGGTGTATGAAACATATCTAAGAAATAGGAAACCTATGCATAGGGAATTATTTTAATGTGTAGAATAAGTGCTTACAATAAAAAAAATTGTTTTAAATGCAGTGGTAAAGGAATCTAGAACTATTGTGGTGACTGGTGTGCAATGCATAGAATGAGGTACAAATTCAATATCCTAAAAAGCATATAGCACTGTGAAATAATAAAACAAATATATGTAGTATATTTAAATCATTAATGTAGTACACCATATCAACAAGAGCAAAGAGAGAAACAACATGGTCATAACAATAAATGCAGAGAAAGCTTTTAACGAGATTCAAAACCCATTTATGATGAAAACTCTGCATAAAGTGGGGGTAGAGGTACATACCTCACCATAATAAAGGCCATATATGACAAACCCACAGCTAACATCACAGTCAATACCAAAAAATTTAAAGCATTTCCTCTAAGGTCAAAAACCAGGCAAGGCTGTCAACTCTCACCAGGCTATTTAACATCTTACTGGATGTCTTAGCCAGAGCAATTAGGCAAGAAAAAGACATAACAGGAATCCAAATTGGAAATGAAGAAGTAAAACTATCAGTAATTGCAGATGACATAATTATATACATATATATATATATATATACATATTACAAACCTTGAAGACTGTCAAAAACTGCTAGAACTAATCAACAAATGCAGTAAAGTGGCAGGCTACAACATCATTGCACGAAAACTCTTTGCAGTCTTCTAGGTAAGCAATGCATTAGAAGAAAACAAAATCAAGAAAACCATACCATTTAAAACAGAAGGAAAAGGAATCAGATGTCTTAAAGGAATTGAAAGACCTGTACAATGAAAGCTATAATTTCTTCTTAAAATAAGTAGAGGCAGATACAAAGAGAAAGATATTCCCTGCTCATGGCTAGAAAGAGTCAACATTGTTAAAATAGCCATCATACCTAAAGCAGTAAACAGATTTAATGCAATCCATATTAAAATCCCATGCATTTATTTCAAAGAAATAGAACAAAAAATCTTGAAATTTGTGTGAAACAACATAAAACCCTGAGTAGTCAAAGAAATAATGAGGAAAAAATTCAGAGGGATTATACTCCCAGACTTTGAACAAAGCAATAGTTATCAGAATGGTATGAAACTGGAATAATAATGAGGCACAGATTAGTGAATAGCACCAAGTCATGAGAAATTGACTTTGTCACAGAGTCAGTTATTATAATCTGTTAGTGAGTATGTGGGGAAAAATAACCTTTCTCACCTACTTAAAAATCTTCATAAGAAATAGCTAATACTAACCATCTAATAATTTTGCATGACCATATAAGTTTAAGCTATTTACCTATACACAACCAGGGGGGTTAAACAGGACAGGAGTTCAAAGAAACAGCCTTGAATTTGTTGTCCCCATTGCAACAGAACTAGAAAATGAGTGGGAGTGGAACTTCAGAATATATCCTAAAAAAAAAAGATCTTGAGAATTAGACATTTTTAGTTGAGACTACAAACATTCTGAATATATCAGGAAAAGGGACTAGGGAAAAGAAATAGAATGTTAATCTTTGGGAAAAGAGAATATAAAAAATGTTTTATATCTGCCCTACATCCTACTATTTTTCCTTATGAGAAAATTGTTCACTCTGCATTATGTAAAATATAAATATGCTTAAAATAATATTTTCTGATATGTTGAAGCTAAGTAAGAATAAATGACCCAAAAGCATACAAAGGAGAAAGGAAAGTCTCTTTGATAAATTGTGTTGGGGCATCTGGACAATCACATGTAAAAGAATGAAGCTAGACCACTCTCTAATACCATTCACAAAAATTAACTCAAAATGGACTAGAGACTTGAGCAAAACTATATAATTCTTGGAAGACAACATAGGAAAGACATTCCATGACATCAAACTTAGAGAGGCCTTTGGGGACTCAACCGCAGCATCAAAGGAAGTGGAAGACAAAAACACAATCGGGACAGCATCAAACTAAACAGCTTCTTCACAGCAAAAGAAAATATCACCAAAAGAAGAAGACAATCTATTAACTGGGAGAAGACATTTGCACTCCATACTTCTGACAAGGGCTTATTATACAAAATATGCAAAGAATTCATGAAAGTCAGTAATAGAAAAACAGGCAATCTACTCAAAACCTGGGAAGAGGAATTGGAAAGATATTTTTCCAAAGCAGACATACAAATTGCCAATGGGCACATGAAAAGATATTCCTACTAGCCAGCTATCAGGGGAATGCAAATCAAAACAATAATGAGATATCACCTTACACCTGAGAGGCTGGCTATTATCTAAAAGTGTGTGAACAATAGATGTTGGAGACGATGTAGAGAAAAGGCAACACTTACACTTTTGGTAAGAGTGTAAATTGGTGCAACCTCTATGAGAAACAGTATGGAGATTCCTCAAAAAGTTGAATATGGAAATTCCATTTGATCCTGTCTTCCCACTTCAGAGTATTACCTAAAAAGATACAAAACAATAATTTGCAGAGATTGATACAACCCCCATATTTATTGCAGCCCTATTCACAGTAGCTAAGAACTGGAAACTACTAAGCGCCCAATGTCAGATGAATAGATAAAGATGATATGTTATATATGCACATTGGAATACTACATAGCCCTTAGGAAATCCTATCATTTTAATTAACATGGATGGATATAGAGGAGATTTTGCTAGGTGAAATAAACCAAAGAAGAAAGACATATACCAGATGACTTCACTCAAAGGTGGAATGCGAATAGACTAATGATACTTGAAATATCCCTTACTTTCCCTTAGGAAAGTAAATCTGAAAACATTACTAAGGTTCCAAGTAGTAGTCGTACAATGATGTCCTTATCATTTTAAGAGGGAGAAATAACTAGGTCAGGGCAACCACACCTTGTAGTATTTACTAATATAACTGCATCTTCAGAGAAAATGAGGTCCTATAGGAAGTTTTTCACATGTAATTTGGTTCTTTTGTTTTCATTATTCTGATCACAATTTTTTTAAGTTCAAAAGGAGTTTCAAAAAGAAATAATTAGGGGTTTCTCACTAACTTCTTTCAGATTCGGCCAAAGATGAAACTTTTGGTCTTTAAGAAATCAATGTTATAAAATAGTGCTGTCCAATAGAAATAAAGTGCGGTCACACATGCAATTTATAATTTTTTAGTATTTGCCATAAAAGTAAAAATTGGGTAAAATTAATTTGGAGCATGTATTTTATATGTTCAAAATAACATTTTAACACGTAATCAATATTTTAAAATAACTAATTAATGTGATATTTTATATTCTTTAATTTCTCCTAAGTCTTCACTGTTTAGTGTGTTTGAACAGACCATATTCAAGTGTATAAGAGCCACGAGAAACTGGTGGCTAACACAATAGAGTAGAAAATCACAGGGATTCCTTGTCAGTTCTAAAGAGTCTAGTATATTTTGTATTTATTAAGTATAAGGTTATTCGGGGGTTACAATTTAGTAAATCAGTAAATAATTGACAAAAATTATTTTAGTTGTTACTTAACTGACTGAGTTCTATATATAATTTGCTATAAAATTTCTTCTCCACTTTTATAATAAATTTTTATCTTAAAGCTGAGCTATATGACTTAATTGTGTTTTTTAATATTAGCATTTACTGGAGTGAAAAAATGCTTAATCACAAGGTTTTTATTACACAATAAAGGGCACTGCCATTCAACCATAGAGTTGCAATCTAAGTATTTAAAAAGAGAGAATAGATCTTTTTTCATCTTGTACAGTTAATCTTAGTAAATATCATACCTAATCCATGTTGGCTATCTTTATATGACACTACAATGTCTCTATAGAATTCTATTGTATGAATCGACAATAATTTATTTAACTATTCCCATACAGATTGTATTAACTTGTTTCCAACTTTTGCTATGACAATACTAAAATGAACTTGTTAGTATGTATTTTCTTGTAAGATCACTAATTCAAAATGTTTTCATGGAAGTGTATATAATTATTATAAAACATATCCAATTTTTAGAAATGCTAAAATGTGAAAAAAAACAGTCTTTGAATCTAGAAAAGTGTGGATATAAAGTCATTTTGTATTCTTCTAGAAGTGCACCTGACTATTATACAAATTTTCAATAGAGACATTGAATTAAAGTTTAAAAATTAAGCAATCCCTGATAAATTTAGAAATCCACGAGTTTAGGATATTTCAGGAGACCAGCTTGACTTAAACAATGAACGTTTATAAAATGCTGTTAAATATCCTCCATAAAATTTCTACTGCAGGTTAAACAGCTAAACATGCATGTAGGAAGAAATACTCACTAGAGTCTCCTAGTAAGGGTAATTCTTATGACTCTTTCCAGAAAGTAATTCAATAAAGTAAATAAACAACATGATGGTACAAATCATTGTAATATAGTTTAGTACAGGGACCTCATCTATTAATGGACATTGAACTGTTCTCTTTTTTCAGTAAATGCTTCTTATTTGTTTAGCTTACATGGTAAATGATTCTTGCTTCCTCTGTGATTGAGGGAATGGCTTTTTGCTATACTTTCTAATATGCTGCCTCACATAATTATGAAGTCAAACCTACAACATCGTCTACACAAAATAGAACAGCTTGCATAGAATAAAAAAGACTGAAAGTGGCTGCAATCTACTGCTAAACATATTTAAATTTAGATCTATAAATACTGTTTTTCTCAATGATTTTTTTTTTTTACTTTATTTTTGACTTCCTAGGAGTCCCTAGTTTATTGAGATTAGAAGACTAAATTCTGAATAAAAAAATGCTGAATAATTTTTAAACTTAGAGAAAACGAAGGTGGAGAGCATGAAGGAAGCATCATGAAAGTGAATAAAATATACACTTTGGTCCATCTCTTCTGCTTGGTTTTTAGGTGCTTTTACATACATCTTTCAAACATTCTTACTCATAGCTCCTCACTTTTAAAATGAGGACAATAATAACTAATTTGAAAGATTATTATGAAGGTTAGAAGCAATATATTCAAAGAGTAGAGAACAGTTCATAACATATAGTAAATAGAAAAAAATAATTTATGAAATTATTAGAATCAAACTTTTATATTAAAAAGTACTATGTGTAGCAGTCAATCAACAGGTAGAAGTTGATTCCACTGAGGGAGAAAATATATCAGTAGTTGCTCTCGTGTAAATTATAGAGAAATACTTGAGATTATCCTAAGTAAACTGCTTGCAGGAAGTCTAACAGCCTAAACTGATGTTTGCTTTGACATACATTAGAGATACGATGTAAAATACCTAGAAAGTTAAAAAACTATAGCAATGAATATTTTGGTCTTCTTCAAGCAGCCTTACAAACTACAAACTCTCTGAGAAAGATGGAGCTAGAAAAAAAAAACAGCCTGTAGATGCCCAGAACTCCCTGATTGAATCTTTATGAAGCAAAAAGGTCCTCAGAAGTATCAGGCAGAGCTGAGATCCTAAAATTAAGAACATGTGACTAAAGAATACCCTGGTGGCCTAGTGGATAGGGCCACTGAAAGGAATCTGAGTATGTCCCAAGTTCAAGACTGAGAGCCATGAACAACGAATGTTTCTTTTTCCTTTTGTTTTCTGCCTGCCTGTGTAATTATCTTCATTCCTGCCTTTACAATTGCTTTAAAAAAAAAAAAAATAGAAAGAATATGTGATGTTAAAATAAACACAAAGTTTCTTTTACGTATTAGCTAGTGAAGTCTAAGAATTTAGTGTGTAAGGTGTGTAAATTAGAGCAGGAAATACTAAAAGATCATTTAGGTTGTCAATAAATTAAGCAATAAATAGCTGAATGAGAAGATAGATGCCAAAGAAGAAGGTCTTGAGAAATACATTTCTGTTAGAGGTCACACGTTTTAAAAATAACTTCAGGTTTAAAATAATTTTTAATGATTGTTAGATTACATATTAAAGCTTGAAAAATAAGTAAAACATCAACAAATAAACATGCATTATGAAAGAGAAATTATTCTCATAATTGTTCAAATGATCAGATTTCATTCAAGATTACTGCAGCAGGAATAGGAACTTGTGCTTAACTTCAAACACAACAAAGACTAATGGAGATTTTTAGTTGAAGAGCACATTGATGGTGTTAGTGGATGAAAAATTATTAAAAGACATCAAAGTGGGAGTCTTACTAACAGAAATCTTGCTGAAAACCAGTCAAGGACTTATGTATGTATCTAAAGTGAAAATGAAGAACTTGATTACCTACAAAGGTTGATTAGCTACAAAGGTTGATCAGATATTAAGATTTAGTGGGGATGGTGACTTAGATTCTTTGATAAGACCAGCTTAGCTGGGACAAGGAAAGGGCCCAAGGATAACTACAACTTGAAGAAAAAAAAAAAAAAAAAAAAGAGTTCAGAGGTAATTGACTAAAGTTTAGTCAAAAAGTTTGTCAACAAGAAGTCCTAAAATGTCAACAGAGAGTACAGATAACTGATTTCAGGGAAAAATGAAACCTAAACAAAAATTCCATTTCTCTACCCTGCTTACCACTTAAGCAAGGAGCCAATCAGAGTGAGTCAGGTATTTTAAAAATTCTAACTTAGAATTCTTGCTTAGCTATTAATATGAAAAGAGTTGTAAAACCTGCTCGGAGCCCAGAATTTGGAATAGTCCTCTGGATCTCACCGGTGAGTAAAGACTTATCTGCTTCCTCTTCTGGTCTCCGGGTCCAAGTCTATTTGGCACAGCGATCATCCTGCAACATCAGTATTTAATGGCTTGCATCTTCACTGTAAATACGTTGAATTATATTACCTGAAATAAAGCTATTTCAATTTGATAAGAAGTTTTGAGGGTAATTTCTTAATAAATTTGAAAACAGCACGTCTCATTGAGAGGTTAAAACTCGTCAGCTTCAGTCGACAGCACCGGGAAGATTTCTATGCATCTAACTGCAGGAAGGAAGGATGGATATCAAGTGTGGTATAAAAGGGCACTGAATGGGGCTGGGGTGCTAGATTTAGGCCCAGGATAGCCATGTTAAAGATTAGTCAGAATTTGTAAATTAGACCTGTCGTAGACAGTAAATTACTGTCAACGGTTGTATTTTCAGAACTCATAAGACTGTGGGCAGTACTATTGTATCATTTTTTTCTATAATATCATCTTAGAATATTTATGTCCAAAGGAATTGGTGTGGTTCAAAACAGTTTGACTTTAGGAGATCAACATAGTCTTTAATCACAGTTTGGTTTATACAGTTAATCTGTTTTGCCTGTACATTTTCCAAATTTTGTAAGTTTCTGTCTAGTTCTTCCTAATAACCGCCAGAAGTGACCAGATACTTTTAGAGGTATTTTCTAAAAGATTTAATTTGGCGCCATCTAGTGGGAATATACATTCATTTTTATACTAAATTTAAAAGAAATGTTTTAAGAATTTAAACATTTAAAATTGACTTCACATGCTGTTGCATTTGTTACTTATATTTGTCTCAGGAAAATTGTTCTGGCTACTTTCAACCAGAAAATTAACATTGTTAATCATACTGCCAGTACCGTATGTGGATTGAAATGGAGATACTAATTATACAGTGTACAACAGTATAGTTTTGTTTACACCTTGCTAAATTTTTAACAGCATATGTGTATTGGTAAAACTTCAATTTTAAAGTAAAAACTTTAAAACAAAAGAAAACTATTTTACTCAGAATTTTTAAGTTTTTTAAATCAGGAATGTCTGATTCACAAATGTTTTAGACAAGGATTGATTACAAAAACTGGTAACCACAGGGGATAAATTGGTCCATAGTCAGGTTTTTATGACTGACATTTCATGTAGGTAGTAGCTTGCTGGGAGGGACATCTATTATTATCTTTTCTTATCTCATTTCTACAAAAGGAAAGACCTACTATAGCTCTCAGAATTGGAGATTACTTTGGTCACTCCGTCTACTTCATTTTTTGAATATCCCCCAAGAAAAAGATTGGTTTATCAAGTTATTAAAAGTAGATACAGGAAATCACTGAACACACAGGCCGGTGGCCTGCAATTCTCTCTACCTGTGATGACCTGGTAAATTCAATTCAGTGGAAGGAAGTAAGCAGTATAGCTCACCCTCAAGTCCAAATTATGCTCTACAAGGGCAAAAAGTGTAATTGTATCATCATAAAATATCTTATTTTGTATGTATGAAAAACCATATGAAATGTGTGAAAAAGGGCAACAATTGAAACAGAGGAAGTGGAATAAAGTAAAAGAGGTCTCAGGTATGGGGGGTGGAAAGAGTGACCATTTATTAATCCTGATAAAGTTGACTATCTTCAAACACAGGTCATTTCAAGTATTTCAGAGCTGGGCAAAGGGTTGTTAAAAATTTGGACAAATTCAAGGTCCTAGAGCTTATTATAAAGGTAGTTTTCTTTAAACTTCCTAGTAAAAATCTAAATGACAAATGAAAGTGAAAATTAAAAGAAATAGGAATTTAACATTTAATGACCTATTTTGTATCTCATTAAATAATGCTCTGTTGTGGGCCTGTTTCCTCTCACTTCATTTCTTTCGCTTTCTGTTTTTCTGTCCTTGTCTCAAATGGAATTCTGATTCTGCAAACTGCACTTCCCAAATTTTGTAATCAATGTTCCCAGATAGATATGGCCAGTAGGATTGTGAAAAGGGAAAACCCAGGCCATTTCTCCTCTTCTCTGTCAGCTTTGGCAATTTCTCTGGCAACAAGTGTATCTTCCCTGTGTATCTGGTTTCTGTCATTCAACACCAGCCTGTGAACTCCTCTTCCTCCTGCAAAGGGGAGGAGCAACTTCCTCCTGTTGCTAATCTCTGCTGTGTCTCACTGTTCCTTATTTACTTTCTTGGGTTTTCCATCACCTATTTAAGCAATTCCTGGTATTAACTTCTTATAAAAGAAATAACAACAAAATTTGTAGATTGGCCTCTGATTTCTGTCTTCCTATCAGGACCCTGGCAACATGTACCTTGTGTGTGTGTGTAGTGTGATTCTGATTCCATCTCCAACTCCTACCTGGAAAAGCACCTTTAGTAAGATTGAGAAAAGCAGCAAGACTCTTTTAGGATCAAAATGTGGTATAAGTAAGCTTATATTGTCCATATTGCTAATGAGAAAGATCTACTTGTGTATGTTTGTGTGCGTGTGCTCTGAAGGAACTGTTCCACTCCTACCCAACCATTGGATCTTTGATAGAGCCAATGACTAACAAGAGGACTCTGCAGGTCAGGTGGAAGGAGGAAGAAGAACAGCCTGGACTGCGAGGGAAGATGAAGGAAGAACAGAAAGACTCCACTGTGTAGGACGACCCAATGTCTTCATCAAAATCATTGTCCTTTCCCCAAAACCTGAGAAGGAGAAAGGATATAGGGAAATCAGACTTCTACCAGGTTTATTCCTTCCATAAGTTGATGAAATATTTGAGGAGTATTAACACATTTTCCAAATCTCTAATACCAAAACATGATTTTTTAAAAGATTAAAAGAAACAACATTTCTCACTCAAAATCAGCAATGTCAAAGATTTATTTATCTCATTATGGAGGGCATCAGCAAGATGGTAAGTTTGATTCAACTGGAAAAATCAAATACAATTATAGTGAATTGAAAAAAAATAACTGAATAAAAATGCTGCTTAAAATGCAAAGCCAGCTAAATAGTCTACAGGGAAAATAATACATCTTCTGGGATTCATTTTTCACAAAACAAATAATGTTCATCTCTTGAGCAAAATTCATTTGTATTGTTATCAGAAAACAATCATGCGCATCAACTCCTCCAAGTTAGTATCACTCTTTACAGGAATTTGAAATATCCTACTCTTTATTAAAATAGCAAGTCGAATCAAAGTATTTCTCTCCAGAGACTCATTGTACCTCTGTGTATTGGTTAGACAACAATTAGCATAATATTGAAAGCATATCTAGTAATTTCTTTAGCCTATTCCTAAGATTTGGATGCTTTTGTTAACATTTGCTTGATACCTGAAATGCTGCCTGACTGAAGTAAAGAATATATAGCGCACCTTTCTGAGGTTGCCACTAACTGACTGGAAACTAATTCTCCTCAAGATATTACCCTTCTCTCCCACAAATTAGCATCAAGTGTAGACTCCAACCAGGATACCAATACTGAGTTTGAGGGGTTTTCTGGGACATGGAATTTTCAGTTTTAAATCCAGAAAGTTCTGGGCAAACTGGGAAAAATTGCTCGTCCTACCACAGGTGCAGCCCTTAATTCCACAAAGAAAACAACAAACCCAGTAAAATGTAACACACCAAAATTTTACTAAAATCTTTGAAATATTAGAAGATGGAATTACCTCCCAAAAAAATCTCAATATTGAACATCACAGGTAAGTACTCCCAGAATCCACTGGCTAAGTGATTCCATGGCAACTTCTTATAGACATCCTTCTCACCTTTAGTTCCCAGTCTTCTGCAGTATCAGAATTAGCCCTTGCACAAATAAGTATCCCTCAGCATTATTATGCTGCTCAGAATTTAGGAGCAGAACTCCAGAAAGTGCAAAAATGAGCAGTTGTCCATTCTGGAAGAAAGCAAACTTCAGACATGGCTCCATTTCTAAGTAGGGAAAACTTTTTTTTAAATGCAGTGTGATGAAAATGTAATTTAACTCCTATTTTAAGGTCCCTTCATTCTGCATGGGCTATTGACTTGCCATAAGAAAAGGCTCATGAAACAGTGCAGATTTCTTCTCTAAAACAAAAGAAACAAAAAACTACTTGCGACTTTAAAATTGTAGGATTTTCCCCATCATAATAAGTCCTGTTTTATATATACCCCTCAGCAAGCTCTCTGACTGCATGACACTGACAGCTATCTTCAAGAAGTGAGATGTGTGTCTTCCCTTTGAATGTGGGTGAACTTGTGACTCCTGTCAGAGCAATGCCTTGTACCTTGCAGGGCTAGGTTATAAAGTAATTTAACGGTTACAATTTCTAACTATTTATAAATACTTATTATTCATATATAAATACCCACTTCGTTAAATATATACATACATATATGTACATACATATATATGTACAACCTATGAAGTTGTTGCTATTATTAATCAATTGCCCAAATGAGAACTTGCAGAAAAAGATACGATGTCACTTATCCAAGGTCACAAACTTACCAACTGGCACAACCAAGATTAACATGCATGTTGTCTCTAAAGCCCACATTCTTAGGCGCTAGCCTGTATGCTTTGGATACACAGAAATAATACAAATAAATAATATGTACAGCATTTTGCTTTGAAATTACAATTCAGAAAAGAGAAAAAGAAGAAAAAAAGGAATGTTAAGTGAGAATAAAGGAAATTACTAACGATCTCAAATATTGCCTGTTCTTAGTGACTAATACTAAGTATTTTTATTTAATATTTCTTTAATACCTAGAGACTGTAACCAGGAGGATTGCGTCATTTGGTTTAATTTTCTCTGTTTACCTAATGCAACTCTTTGATATTAGGTTTTAGATCTGACAGTGTTTCTACTTGCTAGTCTTCCTTTCATTTCTTTTTTCAGCTGACACCAGGAAAAAGCTGTCAAGAAGGAAAAATTGAACATAAATCACCATCTCTCTTTTCCTGTTCTTTGGCAGATATGAATCCTTGAATATATGCTACTGAAGAAGATTTTGAAAGTGGAAGCTATTTTTTCTCTTTCACAAGAAAAGGAGTAAATTAGATCTTTGTCATTTTTTTAAATAAGGAATGATAATTTTACTTACTTCTTTATCAGTTCTATTTTATTAATTTTTCTTCAACTCAACAAATTTTTATGACCTACTTCAGAAAGAATCTTTAAAGAGTCAATAAACCTCAGAATTTAATATTTGAGTAGTAAGTGAAACACAGTTCCCATTGACAATAATTTTTTTTCTGTTTGACAATGAAAGCCAAGTTGACTTTTGGAATTACGATCTTCAGTTTCATGTTTTCATTAATTTCTGAATCTGTGTTTTGATTCATGAATTTGCAAGGGTGTTGGTGGAA
Source organism: Solenodon paradoxus (assembly GCA_004363575.1). Classification (NCBI taxonomy): domain Eukaryota; kingdom Metazoa; phylum Chordata; class Mammalia; order Eulipotyphla; family Solenodontidae; genus Solenodon; species Solenodon paradoxus. Next base: position 180,497 of record RJWH01000231.1, on the reverse strand, counting down.
AGAATCCAGAACCTTGATTGTAACTGTGCCACAAATCTAGAGTCTTCCACAGAGAAACAACACCGCTGGGGAAATCATCATATGCAAGTAATATTAACCTGACAAGCTTAAGGAAACTCCATTTTCCAGTCTTAAGAAAAATACTTAGTCTCACTATATTGCATTTCAATAGCAAATCAGTTTTTTGCAAATTTTTTTGTTGAAAATTACCTCCAGAGTTCAGATAAAGACCCAATTTTTCTTAAATAAAGAGCAAAAGTATAGAGTAATGTTCTGAGCCCCAACTTGTATTGTTTGTATACTCTTAGTATGACCATTTAAGGTCCGGCTCATACTTGTCCAGAGAAAGAGAGTCCGAAGCAGGGAAACTGTCATTAAAAGTTTAATTAAATGTTGTATATACAGAATCGGGCTCATTAATCTGCTACTTTTTTATTTCAGATGCTGTTAGTCCAATAGGGCAATAAATCATTTTTGCCTGTAGACAAAGTAAATAGAGACTTCTATTATTTATTGAATTCCTTTTTCTTTTTGTTTATAACTTTGTCCTAGATTATTAGAGCATTAATCTTGTCAGTCAGAATTCCTGCTCTACCACCATAAATATTTAACAACTCTAAACTTTAGTTTCCTTATCTGCAAACTGTGGGAAATAATAATGCCTGACTATGATATTGTACTAAACATAAATTAAATTAAATGTATTAAAACCTATTATTGGGCAGATACATTGTGAGTACTGAGTAAATGATGACAATGGTGGTGATTATTAGCTTTATTGTGTATAACCAGGAAACTTTTTGCTCAGTTTGTTTAAGCTGGTCACACAGGGTACATCACACATGAACTTAAGTGTTCGTACACATTTGTCTTTTGTGAAGAGGAAAGGGTAGAATTACTCTCCCACTTTATCAGTTCTCTTCCGCGTGCAGTTGAGTGTCTCCTTCATGAGCCACCACAAGAACACAGACTACATCTCTCACAATAAAGATGAGGAGATGGCTTGGACTGAGGCAAGGTTTAGCTCTAGTCCAATGCATCAAAGCCAGGAAAGGAAGGTGGTGAGCAGAGCTGTGACAAACTGAGGTTTATAAGAACTGAGAGCAAAGGGAATTTGATCAAGAGTTCAGGAGAGGCATATCCATGGTCCTGAGAGTTCATGTGTAGAGAAGTACTTCAGTACCGCAATCCTAGCATTAAAAATGCCGTCTATGATTAGTAATGTTCTTTCTTGCTCTGACAGTTTTGGGGAATTCACTAAATGGAAAACCATAAGTCAGGGGAATTAACGTGAGCTTTGGTTGGAGAAGAACTTTTAAGATTTCTATCAAGGGTAGGTTTATATAAGTAAGTCAAGCAAAAATAGACTTTTAGTCAAAATCAAATTGTGGATGCAGGAAGGGAAGTGAGTGGGCAAATTGGGTAGAGGAGATCAAGAGTGTGGTAAAGGAAGAACTGAAATGGTAGTGGTGAACTTGATTTATCAGTTATAGATGTTGATTTACGATACACACTTTAAGTCATATGATGTCGTGAGATAATGTTTCTTCAATAGAATTGTTTTTTACTTAAAAAGAGTAAGCGCACATTAGGATCATGTCTTCTAAAAGTTTGTGTGGGCCTATATTAGTCAGGGCTGCTGTAACAAGTACCACCAACTGAGTGCCTTAAAGGAAGTTTCTTTTCTCACAGTTCTGAATGCTAGAAGTTTGAGATCAAGGCATCAGTGGTTGACTCCTTTGAGAGCTGTGAAAGTGAGTCTGTTCCCTGGCTTTCCCCTTGTTTCTGGTGATTTATTGACAATATTTGTGTTCTGTAGTCTGCAAAAACCTTTCCCTTTCATCTTCCTTAATTTTCACATGGCATTCTCTGTTAATGTTTGTGTCTAAATTTCCTATTTTTATTAATGCTACAGTCACTTCAGATTAGAGGCCCGCCCTACTAGAAAAATTCCATTTTAAATTAAGGTCATAATGGAGGACCTCATTATGTGATTTGGGGTCTGGGGAGATACAATTCAACACTTAACAGGAAATTTGAGATTATCACCTGTTGCTATGGTTTCCTGAGTAAACAAAGAAATGATGCAGAGTTCACTGAAGTAGGAGCATGTATATGAGTATACTGCAGATAGCTAGTACTACCATATATTTTCAAAGGGGTGAATTAGCCAAAATAATGAGTCTTAGGGGAATTTAGTGAAAAAGAGTCCCAATTGCTGGGAAACAATTCTCCTTGAGTCTCTCATTTTTGCATATCTCATGTGATATGAACAGATTGAAGAGTTTAAATGTTGAGAAGTTTTATCAAGTTTAGAAGCATGTTTCTAAAGACTTGTGCAAAATATTTGATAAAGATAATGAAAAACTACCTAATTTTAAGATAAAATAAAATTATTTTTGTGACTTTTCGTCATTTATGTCAAAATATGTGGAGTCAAAAAATAAAGGTCAATGGATTTAAAGAAAATAAGGAAGGTAGTGAAGTTCTTGGTAGTAAATAATACATTTGAAATGACAATGAAAGATTTATCAGGTAATTATCAGAATTCAGAAAAATAGGAACATTCAGCATTATCTTGAAAGAAGCCAGCAAATTAGGATGAATCATGATCATTTAGATGAGGAAATCAAAGTTGGAATTTTATAAAGATAGTTGTTAAGTGATTTTAATAGAAGGTTCCCCTGATTATGGAAAACAGTGACTATTTTGCTATTTGGGATCTAAAACTTACAAACTTTTAGACAGAAATGCTGCTGCTGCTGCAAAAACTACATGATTGCTTTTAAGGATTCTTGTTTGTGTGGTTTTTTTTTGATTTCCTTTTTTGCACCAATCCATTTTCTCATTCGCTTTCATAAACTAAAATATTATTATTATGAATTCATTTGAAGTGTTTGCCTTGACAGTCATGTTATTCAGGCAAAAGTAACTACACATGAATGTCCAGCCAAAGCAGATATTGCTTCAGCAGCATTGTCAGAAGGTCTTGCCCCTGAAATGTCAAAAGACATATATTAAGTGACAATTTTATAAAAGAAAAAATAAGTGGGGGTGAGCCCTGGTGACCTAGAAGTCTAGTACACCTGAGTACAGCCCCACATACATCCCAAGGTCTAGGGTTCAAGACAGAGGGCTGGAGGGGAACAACCAATGTTAACTACTAATAAAAATAAATCAATAAATAAAAGCCCTTCCTCCTCCTCTCCCTTCCTTCCTGTTTGCCTGCTCATCTTCATTCGTGCCTCTACCTTTCCTTTAAAATAAATAAATAAATAAGTGCCTGTAGGTCACCAGAAGTTTAGATCTTGCCTCAAGGAAAAAAATAAATAGTAAATATATATATTGAATTAACTGGACATACTAGAAAGATGTGTGCATTTAAATAAAATGCTATGGTTCTGATAAATCAAAATATTCTCCCTAAAATATATATCTTGTTCTACAAAAAAGTTCTCACTTTATTCTAAAGGTTCTGATCATGTCAACATTTTCTTTATAAAATATGAAAGGATTGGTTTGTCCGTTTTCAATTTCAGTGAACTAATAAAAACTCACTTGTATCTATTATTTTTTCTAAGCTGTTATGGCATAGTTTAGGATTGTTTTAAATAATAATTAATCAATTTATTGAGAAAATATCTTTAAATGAGAGATAATATAGTAATTTTAAAAATGTGTTTGGATATCAGTCTACCTGGATTTGTATCTTGAGTCTATTATTTACCAAACCTGTGCAATGTTTTAATGCCTTGGTTTCCTCAAAGGTAACAATACTGCCTGTCATAGAGAGGTTTCCATATTAATTGGGACATGCATTCTTCCTAATCTAAAAAGCTATTACTAGAACAGTAGAGAAGGGGTAGAATTGGAGGAAAATCAACAAAAGGCTGCAAGAGCTATGGACAAGGTAGATTTCCTCAGAACCAAGAGTATGTTTGACAGACACCGCAGGAAGAGAGAAAAGCATAGTAATGTATAAGGAAAACACATCTAAAGAATTTCTAATGCATTTCCATGCCAGGAATAAAAGTAAGTCTAAAGGAACAGTGAAGGGAAAATGAGCCTGCAGAAGGACTAAGTTCACCTATATTTAAGCATGTTTTATATATAGTATTATATATGCTGCCAAGAGTTTATATTATAGTATTTGAATTTTAAATTTAATAGCTTATTTATATTGATTGCCAGAAGTAATTTAGGGCCCATTATAAATAATAAAAAAGTGTTATAATTTTGTCCCATTACTGGAGATGATAAAAAAACAAAAAAAAAACTTTATGATTCATATCCACAATCTTGCTCTTTGGAGAAACAAGAAAACGGTCCAGCATGTCTACTAAGATTGTCATTATTATAAATGTCTTGACGGGACCTAAAGCTCTTGGACTCTAAAGCATCCTTGACTTATCAGTGACACAGACTGCTTTTCTTCTTCTGGAACTTGAATCTTCTCTTTCTTTTGATGTGATTCTAAGTATGTGTTAACGCCAACCTACTCAGGTTAGCCACCACGTGTCCCTAATGATTACTACAAGAGCAAACACTTCATTCAATCAGAGTCACTTGGTCTTTTCCTGGCAATTAATGCAAACTCTGGATGAAAGGAGTTCTTCTGAGATAGGGAGCTCTCAAGATTATGTAACTGGTGTTTCCAGGGTCAATATGGATACCACATACAGAGAGCCTACCTGGAGCCAGTATAGAGGAAAGCAGAGCAAACAAATGAAGAAAGAAAAAGAAAAAGGCATGATTAGAGTCAAGTCTAAAACCACCATCAACCATTAGTATGCTCAGTTATAGATGCCAATAAATTTCATTTTCTGTTCTACAAATCTCATAGAGAATCTAACTCTACTAACCGAAAGATGAGACAGATAATCTGAAATACAAAAACTTTGATCAACAACTGACCAGACAAAACAAAACAAATCAGTTTCTCTGCACGTGTTCTGTGGTAGTCTACTTCATACCTCTTGTTAAACATTTCAATATGAAGTTTTCAGGTTAGCCAATCAAGCACCACATGTCCCTAACGATTACTCCAAAAGCAGACACTTGCCTCAAGGAGAGCCACTCAGTCTTTTCCTGACTAGTAATATAACTCTTGATGAAAGGAGCTCTCTTTCTGATACGTTTACTTAAAAGGTCTTGGAAGAGCCTAACAAGCAAAAATCTCTAATTAGAGTCACCTGTGCTTAGTAAACTCATTAGGAATTCTACCATTTTTTTTCAGGGACCATGTGATGAAATAGTGATTAAGGGGATAGGTTTCAGGAGGCCTACCACAGAGGTTTGCAAAAGGTTTTGCCACTTACTAGTCCTTGAGCCAATCACTTAAACTCTTTGAGTCTCAGTTTCCGCTTCTTTAAACTGGATATAATAATTATTCCTATCTCATGGACTATACTTAAGATTAGTAAGCATATATAAGAGGCTTAAAGCAGTGACAGGTACATAATATACATTACAGAAATGTTTAAAGGATAACACAATGACAGTTTTTCAAACTATGGCATGTAACTATAATAAACTTCTTATTCAAGAAAATTAGAAGAATAATCTTTATAAAATTACTGTGGTCCCTAAAACCACATCTGTTAAACGGTAAATTTTGGATCAATGAAGCTCATGTAGCCTGTCGCTGGTTCTTTGAATTATAAATTTTTGTATGTACTTTGTAGTTACTTAGATACTAGAAAAACTAAAATCCAATTGTATATACTTAATCTGAATTATTTGACAACTAAATTGCTTCCTAATAACTTTATTTAAGGAAGACTACATGAACCGCTAATTTAATTATGAGCTAGAAATCAGGGAAGGTAATCACACGGGCTCTTGCAAAGTGAGTTCTGACATGGGAAAATGAACTGGCAAAGCCTTGCCCAATTACAACAGTAAAATCAATGATAGAAAATAACCTACTCACCGAGGTCAATAAGTAAGCAGGTATTGGTTCACTGCAGTTAAGCTCCAATCTATAAGTAAATTTTATTTTGCCAATTATAGACTAACTTAGAAATTTTAAGATTAGTTAAAAACAAATGAAGGAAAGAGATTAAACACTTAGGAGAGGCAGAAAATTGGCATTGTTCCTTAGCAGGTTAAGATACCTTTTATTAATTAAATCATAATCTCTGTATCTTAAAATCCTTACTTATGAAACAAATAAAATGCTTATCCTATATAATGCAAAGACTGTTGCATGGTTCAGCATAAATAGTTCTTTTATTGAAACAATATTGCTTTATAACTCTCTAAAATTTTCAGGTGTACAGCTTCGTCACCTCAATAACTACATGTGCCATGCCCATCACCAATGTCCAGTTACACCAACAACCTATCTGCCCCTCCGGTTTCAACAGAAATCATTTCCATCAGTCTTTATAAAGCTAAGTGATATGGTTGCAAATCTCCTCTTCTATAACTTAGTATCTTCCAAGCAATTTGCACCACTTTTCCTAATAATTTTCATATCTTGCTATGAAGCACAGATTATTTCCATTCTACAATGAATGAATTCAGACACAATAATGATCACTGGTGCAAATAATGATAGCTAGGTCCAAAATGACTCTAGCTTGAAATCCAGGTCAGTCTCATTAGAAGTCTTTATTCACCTACCCCAAGTACTCAACCTCTCTTCCGTAGGCCTCTACCCTGATTCCAGCTGAGGCTCTGGCCATCAATTAAGGAATCACTTTGATTCATTTGGCGCTGATAATATCTGACCCCAAGCAGTTGCCTGTGGGCGTTTCCAGTTCATTGCCCTGAGAGTCAGGCACTCTCCCATAATGCACGCACAAATGAGCAGCTGGGGGAACAATAAACCTGAATAATCTTCAGTCAATGGCGGAAGGGAGTTAAGGGTGAGTGCTTCTTCCCCTGCACTCCCAGGATAGTTCTGAAGTATTCTTTATCTTCTTCAGAAGGGTGGAGTTCCCATTAGCTATAGCAGCGTACAACTTCATAACTTATCTATTTCTTGGTTTCTCCTTGCTCCGTGTTTGATCTTCTCCTCTCTGATGCTGTCAAGTCTACCTCTTAAAGAATTACTGGCACTAAGTTCTTAGGCTCTGATTTTCAGAATATCAGAAATTAATGTGTGGACTAATCTAAAAATGATAAGAGGCCAAATTTCAACTAATTTAAGAACCGTAGGTACCACTAACAAAAGACAGTCTCATTATTTGAGGCATTGTGGACAAATAAAAGAAATGGCTAAAGTATGCATGGCCTGGTCAAAGAAGAATGAATGTCACCATCTGGATATTCCTCTTCAGGATAGATGGGGATAATGATTAATACTGTGATTGTGAGCCTCTTAGGCAAAAAATTACCTCCTTGGGCTTCCATATTTATGATTTATCTCTTTTTATAGAGAATAATTTATTGCATATAAATAGGACCTCAGAGCATAATTAGAAAGCAAAATATTCCCACCTCTAGATTCACATAGTATTTTGCCTGAACATGCTCAGTTTCCCAGCTCCTGTCAATTAAAATAAACCCACTTGTGTTAGATCTTCTCTGAGGCAGAGAAGAGAATAAGGAAGTAGCATACAAAGGGACTGTTATTTCTCTGACTATTTCAGGTCCAATTAAAGGATTACATGTCTAATTATCACTGGCCCAGTTGGGTTATTTTTGTTAGGAAAAGTTTTATCAAGATGACATATCAAACTATTTCTCTGATTTGGTCATTTTGATCAATACAGGATTACCTTGGGTCTACTATACGTTGGAAACACTTTTCTAAATTTTGAACATCTCCACATTATGTTCTTTTCTAATTTCCAAAGAGTGTGTGTGTGGACCTTAATGCTATCCATGGAGATATTGTCACACTTGTTGGACTTTTCTTGTCCCAGACTCCAAGGTTAAATAATCACTGAGAGAATCATAAGAAATATTTCCCACGATACAATAATTACAATTTATGATTGCTTAAATTAGTATCAGAGGAAGGGTTCGTGGAGATTCATTACTAAGGCAATTACTGCTAAGTATCAGTAAAAGTGCTGACTAAAATTAGCATACATCACTAATCTGCTTTGCCATCAGGGCTCCCACTTATATAACTGGGATGTTAAGATCTAGTTCACCCCCAAAACTATAAGCCTCCTGTCCCAATAAATGAGGAAGCCACAATAAACTACCTGCCTAAAGTTTGATATATTTTAGTTACTCAAAATATGTAAAAACTATTCATTCTTTTATTTGATATGTAGAAATGAGAACCTCTAATTACCCGTTTATCCCAATGTGCATAATATTACTAATGTTAAAAAACAGCTGTTACACAATATTTATCAGGCACTGAACAGAGTATTTTTCATGTGCTTTGTCATTTAATCCTATACTCTCTGAATTAGGTACACATATTATCCTAACTTCACAGATACAAAGAAGAGGAGTCAAGAGATGTACCTAATTTACTAAGGACACACAGTCAGCAAAAATTCAAACAGTTTTAGCACAAAAGCCCAAGTTTGTAATGAATACTTATTAATATTGCTATTATCAGTTGATTAAAAATATAAGTTCCAGTGAAAATTAATACAGTGATAATCACCAGAAAAAATTCTAATAATATAAGCTTGAAAATTCTGTCAAATTAATCAGAAATTCCATTCTTTAATAAATAAATTATTCAATATACTTAATCACTGTATATGTTTCATTTGTTAGAAATATAAAAAACATCTTAAGCTCAAAATTTATCAAATATTTCTGGCAGGAAAGCAGGGAAAATGCAAGATTTAAATATAATCCTAACTATTAGTATGGTTTCAAATTTTGTTTATATAAACAAAGAAATTCTAAGAAATGCTGCTTAACTGTTTATTTGAGGTGGGGTGGTGGGGTGCAGTGCTGTGTCTTTTACCCATTCTGGACTATTATGTTATTTTGATTAGTGATATACTACCTTGCTGATAACTTGAGTTATTCATAACACAATGGTTCTCAATTGTGACCTTACACTGCAATCATCTAGAAAGTTGGGTGTGCCCTGGTGGCCTGGTGGTTTAAACCAGGAGCAGTACACACACTTCTTAAAGTCCCCGGTCCGAGAAACCACCAATGATGAAAAACTAAAGTGTTTCTTCCTCCTTTCTCTTCCTTTCTGCCTGCCTACTCACCTTCATTCCTGCTGGTACCTTTCCTTTAAAACAAAAAGAGAATCATCCAGGCAGTTTTAAAAATACTGATGCCACTTAAGTCATTCTTCGAAATTCTTAATTGATGCGAAGTATAGGCTAGGCATCAAGAATTTTAAAATCTCACCAGATATTTCTAATTTGTAACAGGACTGAGAACCATTGCCCTAAAGCCTGCTCTAGAAACTATATATGTCACATAGTTTTGTATTGCTTCTCTATGAAAAATTGCATTGTGAGTGATTCACTTTTATTTTCTAAGTGGATTTGAGGATCTGCTGCTGTCTCTACTGCTCTGGCAAGACATTCCACCTTGTCCCACAGGGGTTTCATAGAGATGGATGCTGCTTCATTACATGAGATGAGGTCACTACTCACAACTTCTTCTTTTTCCTCACCAAACAAGCATTCTAGCGATTTAGAATACCAGTCAGCTAGTAAACCTCAGAATATATTGGATACTAGTGGATAAGTCTCCTAAAGACAAAGGTCATTTTAAAGAGGAGAGATTTAGTTTCAAATACCTGGGTTTCTCTAAGCAAAAGAACATATTCTAAAAAATGAAATTCATATATCGCTATAATTTCTTAATGCAAATGTATATTTTGAATCCTCGAATTCTTAATTTGGAAAATTCTTAATTTGCTTTGTGATAGAAAACATTCTTGATACAATTATTCAAGTTTAAGTAGAATTTTTGTGGCATTTGGGGGCATTTTCAGTATATGGTGGCAGTTCATATACTTGCTATCATATATACTTTGTTTACTGCTTCAGAAAACTGAAATGAAAAGTTGTATTCTTTCTTATTCCTCCAGGGGGTTGGTTAACAGAAGGAAGTTCTTTCAGATATTCTTATTTCTTTCAGCCTATTCAATTTCCACTTTCAAAAGATAGATAATATACAATCTGGAATAATTTAAATAATACAGTAACTGCCCTTTGTCAATTTCCATCAGCCAAGAAACACACCTGTACTCAACACGTACAGATTTATCACTTGCAGCAAGGGAGACTTCACACTTAGCGAAAAGGGTATATCCAAAATAGGGAGTTAGGAAAGACTCCTAAGGAATCTGGGAGCCTCAAATGTGAAATAGATGGTCCTGAAAGGACTCAATACAGTTATCGATTATGGGATTGCTAGAGCAGCTAGTGATCTCTTCTATCACAAATCCCTTAGGAATTATAGTTCTATCTGTAGTTGACCTATGGTCTAATCTTGAAATGTATGGGTCAGAATAAAATGGTACCAAAGTCTTTAAGGACCTATTCTGTACAATTTATTTCAGTTTTTCAAGGCATGGTATAGTATCTTTCGAAAAGCTGTGGTTTCGTTTTCAATTCTGAGTTCCACCCTCACAGACTAGTTGTCAGCAAGGTCATTTTCCACTGTCTAAAGAATTTAGTCCCATGCCCTTCTAGGACTAATGATTTTTCAATGGTAGATTTTTAATTATATTTCTTATTTCCTTTTTTAGATATTAGACATTGGACTTGCCAAATATTAAAGAAAGACAAATTAAGTGATTCTGAAGAATGCTAATGCTTCAGAAAACCCTTTCCTAACTATCCTACCTAGAGTAACCCCATTTCCTAAACTTAGGACATAAAGTTTAAATATGCACATTAAACCATTGATGAGTTTTACTCTGCAGAGCATTTATTTTCACCTGAAAGTATTTTATTAACTGACATGTCTGTCAGCTTAAAAAGTAAGATCCAAAAGAATATATTCTGATGACTGCAATCCCAGTGCCTAGACAGCATCTTCCTCACAACAGGTACTCAATAAATATTTGTTGAATGAATAAAATAAAATACCTATGTAAACCGACATCATGATTTAATTTATTGGTTGAAGACTTATCAGGATGAGTTGATAGATAATATATTTGTAAGTTTCCTATAATTTTAAAATAGCTTTTAGAACTCAGCTACATTATTAATTTTATTAATGCAATATTTTAATTTTAATTTTCCTTTTTTGCAGCTACAAAGGGAAAAAGAACAATAATTGAATAAGGTCTCATGAAGTTATTAGGGAAAATGACTTCTAGCTCAATAGTTTAATCATGATTATTTGAGAAATATATTTATAATATTAAAGTAAATGGAGCTAAAAGCATTACCAAAATAAAATAATCTTAAAAGTTCATGTGACTACAAAAATATATTTGTATATTCTGAAGAGCTTCTTCATTAGGAAGTATATACTCTATAGAACTGTATTCAGCATAATGTGACATTTTGGTTAGTTTTTGTTTTATCTACATCAAATGAGAAGCTTATGCATTTCCCAGTTTTTATTTTTTTTATTCACTTGGAAGAGCAAAAATGAAACAAACTCTCTTTGTGTCACTTTCTCTTAACTCAGAAACTAATTTTGAAATCAGTACTAGTTACCCAGATCTGGGAGAATGTCCTTTCCATACTTCAGAATATTAGAACTTTTATTTTAAGAATCTCCAGTGAATCTAGGCATATACTTCCCTCTAGTCACTAATGTGAATATCTTTTAAATTAACGCATTAGCAAACTTTATACAAACAACCTTATTTATGACAATTATTTGTTTCTAGATGACATTACTAGAAACCATGTCTCAAAAGTTGAGGAATGGCAATAGCTACTAAGTATGACAACAATGTGAATTGATAATATAAGATGTTGTATATGACCTAGCTATAAAATCGTCTCTAAAAAGATTTAATCAATTGTTTTCTTTTTCTTTCTTTTTTTTTTTTTTAAGAAGATAGGCAGATTGGAATGAAGGCATCAGGAAGGAAGAGAGAGGAGAAAGAAGGCCTTTATCCATTTACTTGTTTTTTTTCGTTCTAGCCCATTCCAAGTCCACCCTGGGCAGGTGAACTTTGGTCCTTGGGTTGTATGTGTACTGCATCCCAGGCATAGGTTTAACACCTGAGTCACCAGAGCACACCATAATTTTTTCTTAAATATGATATCATTAGGTGGGCCCTGGTGGAGTATCGGTTAGATTAATCATCTCCAAAGGAGCTCAAGTTACATACCTCTGAGTTCAAGTCCCATGTCTAGGAGAAAACCAGAGTGAACAGCTAAATAAAAATAAAAATGCTTCTTCCTCCTCTCTCTTCTTCCCTGCCTACTTGCCTTCATTCCAGCCTGCATCTTTCCTTAAATATTTGCATATATAAAAAATTGTGTTAAAGAACTAATGTCTTGCTTTAAATTAACCACACATAAATTTTAAGGAAAAATTGTTGCTCTGAGGAATTACTTTCATTTTGTACACCTTGACAGCTATCATCAGTTTCATGTCAGCAAACTATTTTCTTACTGAACATAAATATGCTGTAACCACAATAGTATCGTTAAGCTTTCTTCTATGACAACTTTACACTTTCTGTCACTCAAGTCATCTAATAATGAAATCATCATACTTTAGATTTGCAAATGTAACTCATTACATTCAGATAGTTTTTATTTTTAACTACCTAGTATATTTAAAGACGATTGAATATGAAGACCATTAATAAGTAGGTCCTACCCTCTTTCTATGATGCCTGCAATTATAAAACACATTTTGTGGTGTTTTGTCAGTGAAGTGGCCTCACTTACTTTTTTCTTTTTTAATCAATGCCCATAAATGATCTTTTCCATCACACTCAATTAAAAATATCACTACAATGGGAAACATTGATTTGCATGCCTAGTATTTCTTCTTCTGTGGTAACAACGCAAATTTTTTCTCTATGTATTCTGATTGGAGCTGTTCAACATAGGATTCCTTTCTTCCTTCAGGAGCTCTTTGACCAGGTTGGCCAACATTAGTCACATGACTCATGCAGGAACAATAAAAATCTTCTCTTAGTTCACCAGGCTAGTCCACATACATACCAATCGCCCCCTCAACCAGCACACTCCACCCACCCTCCTGTTTAAGACCTGGAGCTCCTGGAAACAACCAAGATGAAAAACTAAATAAAGTAAATAAACATACTTATTCCTACCCACTTTCATTCCTGCTTGCACCTTTCCCTTAAAAAAAAGAAAAAAAACAACTGATACTGATTTAGCGATATTAAGATTTTTCCCTAGATGTTCTACCTTGCTGGATTATATTTGAACTAACAGCAATTTCCTATTTTCTCCCCAGTCTGAAAAAAGAACCTATCTCTAAACTGAAACAATATAGAAATAGAAAGTGAAATGGAGGCAGAGAAAGAAATCTAATAATAGTATTCAAATAACTTAAACTTTATCCATATCTCTTCAGTCTCAGTAATATGTGCCAATGAATACCTATATTTTGTTTTATTTTTCTAGTCTGATTTGTGCTTTTACCCACTACAACTTAGTCATTCCTAGTGCAACTTTGTGTACTTAAATGTGGTATAGATACCAAATTCTCAAGCAAAGTTATTAATAATAATTGAGATTCAGCAGTAAATTCCCTTTTAAAACTCTTTTGAGTAGTTTTATAATTTATGTGCTACTAACAGTGGAGTAACTATCTTGGAAAAGTATTAAGAAATTATTTCATATACTTTTGTGAATTATAGCTTATATATACTTTTATATTAAATATAATTAACAGCATTTTAATATATTAAGTTAACATAGTTTTTAATATATTAATTATTACAAAGTATACACTATATTAATATAGTGTTTGAAATGCATTATATTAATAATACATATATGCCATCCTTAATGCTTAACTAGTTTCTTTCTTCATTATTCTTAATTTTGTTCCTAGTATGCCCTATTTTGTTCTAGTTAAAGTAACTAATTGCTATCTTACTGTTTGTTTTTGTTGTACTGAATCCTCTGCTATCTTCATCATGAAAATTTATTCACATTTCTCTACCCAGTTCTCATGCTATGGACAAACAATAAATTCTTATAAACTTTCTTCCTCTCCTTGGCTCCAAGTATAATTTCCAGTCTTTTATCTGGGTCTTCTCATCTCTATGGAATCCTTAAACCAGGTTAGATAAAATTACATTACACTAGTGGGAGAAAGAGAGGAGAAAGCAGTGGATTTTTATCATTGGCAGGGGAGGATTTAAGTTCCCTGAAGTCCATTCTGAGGAAGGATGAAAAAAAACTGTTGCTGGCTTGATGTCTCTTCTGGGCTCTCTGGTGAAAACAAAATGGTCACAGCCAGAATGACTCAGTTAAACTTCCCTACCTGATGATAGTTGGTATGCTTTACTGCATTGGTAACCTCTACAGAGAGATAGGGTGTGAATTATCTCCCAGAAGAAAGGACAGAAGGACTGAACAAAACTTGTTGATTAACTGTTCTGAGTCTGCTAAGCTATATCTCCTGGGTAAGGAAAGCAATAGGCCAACAGGGGCTGCTCAAATCTTATTTTCAAAACAAGATCATTAAGAATGTTTACTGAATGGTCACTATGCATTATTTTATATCTTGGGCAAACTGTAAAACTTAAGATCATGCTTCCTGTTTTACCTTCTATAGGGATGCTAATGGGAGCAAACTGAATTTGTGGAATGATTACTATTCCTCACTAGGACTGAAAAGAGAAATGTATGAGATTTTACCAAGTTCCCTTGTTTTCAAAATTAAATTATATTGAAAATTATTCCTCAAATGGATACATTTTGATGAGGCTCTTTTGTTTATGTTTTACTGTTTTGTTTTTGTTTTTGCAAAGTAAAAGAAGCAAAGGAGCTAATAGTACCTATAGGAAACTATAATTAGATATATAAGCTAAATCTTAGGAATTCAATAACATTACATTTAGTCTGACTTATTAGGATAAAAAGAAGAGATAAAGCTGAATCAGGTATCATGCATCATTAACTGGAGGTGGGGAGAGGGAAAAGACTTCAGAATAGCACATGCGAAAGCAAATAAAACAACAAATACATATTTTTAAGAGTTCTTAAAGTATACCTTGGAGAATTTCACTCAGTTGATATTGAAATTATATTATGATAAAATTTGCATGTCTTTCATTTGCCACTATAGTTTTGGTGTAACATTCACGACCCAGATCCTGACTTCTTTGCGCAGATGCACAGGTTATAAACTCAGGTCACAGTTGATAGGTTGCTGGAAAGCTCAAATCCACTATCCACCTAGAAAAGTCAAGAAACAAATCATAGAAAGATGACCTAAGGGAAAAGAAAACCTGTCTTTGTCTCTATACTTTTGATTCAATTAGATTAGAGAGAATTACAGTTCTGACAGGGAGATTGCTTACACACAATACCCAATTTACCTACTTTTCTGAAAACAAATTGTTAATTCAGTTAACCAAATAGTTGATTCATTTTTAAGAGATAGATTTCCTTATTTTTATATTGAACTAATTGTTTTTTTGACTAAACTGACAATTTTGGTTAAAAATAATTCAGAATTACATGTATCTGGATAAGGTATTCAAACTGCTTAATAATCTTAGCACTTTACCCACATAATAATGACAGTGGCTTAACTGCATTGGTGTCCCATAAATACTTGTTGAATATTGGCACAAAGATGCTATGTTTCACTAATCAATGCCAGGTCAGTACAAGATCGATTCTAACTGGCAATGAGAAAAAAAGTCAAAAGTTATTTTAAGTTCTGGAATAGAGAAAATTTACTCACAGTGTCATATTTTATTAAATAGATTCAAACTGGTAATCACTTAGTAATTTATTATAATCAAATCTCTGAAGATGAAAATTATTAGATGATATTTTGACACTAATTAGGCTAAGGGCTTCTATAAAATGATTACCTATGTGTTAAATCTAATATGAATTGTGTATGAAATGGTTTCTTTCATGATGAGTTTATACTGAATTAGTGCTTTGGAAAGCACTGAATAACCTTATGTCTTTTCTACCTAGTTGAGATGACAAAACATTTTTCACTACTTTCATGTGAAATTTAAAAAATGACAACAAAAGACTTACTATAAAGCAAGAAATCTTAATATATTAAATTTTATAACACATAGCTTTAGAAAACTTAAAATCAATTATAAATGTATAATATATAATCTATAGTTTGGTATTAATTTTTGATCTTTGCTTCCTACAAAAAATCCTCAGTCATAAAAGTCCGGAGAATTGACTTTATCTTGGTCTTGGTATAAAGCTAAGTTTCCATTCACCTTGCTTTTCTCTTTGAAACAAGATGTCTTCTTCCACAGCAGCATAACTGGATCATGGTTGCTGAACCATTTTCTTTCTACCAATAAAGAGAACTTCCAGCTTCTGCCAGCTGCTAGAGTTTAGATTATGTCCTTCAACTACAGAGTTTATCAACTGTCCACAAATTTTAAACCTGTTGCTGTTGCTACTGCACTGATCAGAGCAATTTAGAAGTTTTCTTTAAGATAAGAATTATCACGAGATCAACTTCCAGATGGTGATGCGATAGGACGCAATTTCAGGTTGCTCCCCATAGACACTGAAAAAAAACACACACAAAAATCACCTATTTTCTTCAAACACCAAGAAATGACTGGCACATCAGCTGGAGACAGAACAACTGACAAGTAATGGTGGGTGAGGGCACATGGTGCAGTTCTCAGCTAAGCTGCAGATTTGGATATGGGATGGAGCTCGGGAGTCTCTGGACGTGAGGTGGGGCAGAGGCTAGGGATTTTGGGATCAGATGTGGAAGCAGTGAGATGCGGGCCCCATGCGCCTGAGAGGAGGACCCACAGAAGGCTGACTTGGGAGGGAGTGAAAGGAGAGCCAGCCCACTGGGAGCTGAGCTGGAGCAGGCATTTTGAAATTGTGCTGGGCACAGCCATAACCAGAAATCAGCCAAAGACATTCCAAGCTCAAATCCTTCCCACAACCATTTCACACCAGAATGGGGTCCACCGAGTGGAAATCCCACCCACAGCATATCCGTCCACTGGAAATCTCACCCATCAGTTACCCCAACCCCTGGATTACAGTGAGAAGGTAGTCCCAAATCTTAACACTACCTGCTGGCACCACCTTGTGGGTAGAGGCGAAATTGCAGCCTAATTGCCAATCCTGGGCAGGTCAAATCAATGCAGTGTCAGGGAAACCAAAGCCTCAGAAATATAAAGAGAATGCCAAATAAAGCAAAGGCAAAGAGAAATATATGTGACATGATGGATCCAATCAAAAGCAGAGTAAACTCTGAATATAGCAGATGTAAATTACCTAGAAGTAATTTAGGGTAATACTGAATAACGTACTCATGAGAATCCAGAAATCAGTAGAAGCAGTAAACAACAATGTCAGGAATCAAAGAGAAGAATTAAAACAGGACATCAAACAGGTAAGATACATGATGGCTGAATGAAAGAACACAATAGAAGGACTCGACAACAGGATGGATGAAGTTTCCAAAAGAATCAGTCATCAGAAAAGTAAGACAAGTAACTGAATCAGGCAAACCAGCAAAGAGATGAAAAAAAAAAAAAAAAGCGAAGAAACAAGACAGCATTCAAGACCTCTGAGATAACATCAAAAGGAATAGCATTCACATCATAGGGGTACCAAAGGAAGAAAGAGAAAAGGGGGCAGAAACCATAGCTGAAGAAATAATAGATAATGTACCCAATTTGAAGAATGAATCAAGCCTCCAGATCCAGAAAACTCAAAAAGTTCTTAATAAAAGAAACTCAAACACCTAGACACATCATCATCAAAATGTCAAAAATACAAGATAAAGAAAGACTACTAAAAGCAGCCAGAGAAAAATGTGTCATATACAGAGAATTCCCCGTAAGATTATCAGTGAACCTCTCAAATGAAACTCTGCAGACCAAAAGGGAAAGGCAAAATATCTTCAAAGTGCTGAAAGAAAAGGATTCTCAACCTAGGTTACTATATCCAGCAAGATTATCATTCAGAACTGAAGGAATGATAAAGAAAAAAAACATTTCTGACAAGCAAAAGTTAAAGGAGTTCATCATCACAAAACCAGATTTGCAAACAATATTAAAGGATGCATTATAAAGCATAAAGAAACCACACGGAAAAACAGTAAGACAGCAGATATTAAAAGTGGGGAGGAAGAGAAGAGAAAAAAATGTGAATAGTTAGAATGAGTGGAAGACTAATAAACTTTCAAATAAAATTAGGTAGTAAACAGAACTGTGAATGCTAACTTCAGGGTAACCTCAAAATACATCCTCAGGGAGAAAGCGAAGAAGAAAATAGAAGACAAAATCAATCAAAACATAACTGCACCCATCTGACATAAAAAGAGAAAAGAACAAAAGCATCATCTGGAGCAACATACAAAAGACAAATTATAAAATGACACTAAGCAGCTATATTCAATAATACCTTAAACATTAATGGACTGAACTCACCAATTAAATGAGGCAGAGTGACTGAATAGATTAAAAAGCATAACCCAAGTTTCTGTTGCATTCAGGAAACCCACCTTCTTTCAAAAGGTAAACAAAAGCTCAAAGTCAATAGGTGAAAGACAATCCTACAGTTAAATGGCAACCACAAAAGAGCAGGAACAGCTGTACTCATATCAGATAAAACAGACTTCCATCTACAAAGCATAGCAAAAGACAGAGATGGACACTATACAATGATTAAAGGATCAATCCAGCAGGAAGACATAACACTTATTAACATACATGCACCAAATGAACGAGCATCAAAATATATGAAGCAAGTATTATTAGACCTGATGAGAGACATTGACAGCAACATAATAATAGTAGGGGACTTCAACACATCACTTACTACAATGGACATATTGACAATGGACAATGGACCAGGCAGAAAATTAACAGGAAAACAGCCACTTTAAGTGACCATATGGACCAGATGGTCTAATAGATGTATGCCAATCACTTCACCCATCAACTACATATTTCACTTTCTTCTCAAGCGCTCATGGGACATT
Source organism: Solenodon paradoxus (assembly GCA_004363575.1). Taxonomy (NCBI): domain Eukaryota; kingdom Metazoa; phylum Chordata; class Mammalia; order Eulipotyphla; family Solenodontidae; genus Solenodon; species Solenodon paradoxus. The sequence continues at coordinate 161,468 of RJWH01000231.1, read as the reverse complement.
CTCCAAGACAGATCATATGCTGGGACACAAAAAATCTCTCAACAAATTTGCAAAGATTTAAGTCATACCAAGCATCTTCTCTGATCAAAATGGCCTAAAACTGGAAATCAACCACAAAGAGAAAGTGAGAAGACCCCAAACTAAATGGAAACTCAACAAAATGCTCCTGAAGGATTGTTGGGTAAAAGAGGAACTTAAAAAATACTTAGAAACAAGTGAGAATGAGCACACAAGCTACCAGAATCTATGGGATGCAGCAAAAGCCGCACTGAGGGGAAAGTTCACCAAAATGTAGGCCTATCTCAAGAAAAATAAAAATTGGAAATAAACAACTAAATTTAAAACAACTAGAGCAAAAAGAAAAATTCAGAAGAAGAAAGTAAATAATCAAAATTAAAACAGGAATAAATGAATAGAAAAGATAATCCAGAAGATCAATAAAACTAAAAGTTGGTTCTTGAAAAAAATAAAATTGACAAGCCACTAGCTTTACTCACAAAGATAAAAAGGGAGAAAACACTCACAACTAGAATTATAAATGAAAGGGGAGATGTTACAACAGATACCAGAGAAATTCAAAACATCATAAAGGACAGTCATGAACAACTCTACATCACCAAAATGAAAACCTTGAGGACATGGATAGATTTCCAGAAAAGAATAGTCTACCAAGACTGAACCTGGAAGACCTGGAAAACTGAACAGAACAATCATAAGCATAGAAATCCAATAAGTAATTAAGGGCATCCCAATATTAAAAGCAGCCCAGAACCAAATGGCTTCTCCAATGAGTTCTACCAAACCTTCAGAGAAGAAATAACAGCTACTCTTCTCAAGCTCTTCCAAAATATTGAAGAACAGGGAACTCTCTCAAATACTTTTTATGAGGTCAATATTACACTGATATCAAAAACTGACAGAAATATAACCAAGAAAGAAAATCACAGACCAATAGCTCTGATGAACCTAAACGCAAAAATTCTCAACAAAATATTAGCAAACCGAATTCAACAATGCATCAAAAAGATAATTCCTCATGATTAAGTAGGATTCATCCCAGGGATGCAAGGATGGTCCAACATATGTCATCTATTAATGTCATACACCATGTCAACAAGATCAAAGAGAAAAAGTACATGATATATCAATAGAGAAAGCTTTTGACAAGATCCGACACCCATTTATGATAAAAAACCCTCCATAAAATGAGAATAGAAGGTTTATAATTCAATATAATAGAGGCCATATATGAAAAACCCACAGTCAACATCATAGTCAATGGTAAAAAATTGAAAGCATCTCCTCTTAGGTCAGGAACAAGTCAAGGTTGTACACTCTCACCACTGCTGTTTAACATTGTACTGGAGGTCTCAGCCAGAGCAATTAGGCAAGAAAAGGAAATGAAAGGAATCCAAATTGGAAAGGAGGAAGTAAAACTCTCGTTATTTACAGACATGATTACATATATACGTATACATATACATATACATGTATATGTATACGTATATATGTAGAAAATCCCAAAAACTCTATCAAAAAACTTCTAGAACTCATCAAAGAATACAGTAAAGTGGCAGGCTACAAAATCAATGCACAAAAATCTGTTGCATTTTTATACACAAGCAACACTCTAGAAGAAAATAAAATCACGAACATCACACCATTCAAAATAGAAGTTAAATGAATGAAATACCTGGGCATATACCTAACAAAGGAAGTAAAAGATCTATACAGTGAAAACTACAAGTCTTTGTTAAAAGAAATAAAGGAAGACATAAAGAAATGAAAGACATCCCCTGTTCATTGCTTGGAATAATTAATATCATTAAAATAGCCAACTTACCCAAAGCAATATATAGGTTTAGTGAAATCCCCATTAAAATCCCAAGGGCTTATTTCCAGGTAATAGAACAAAAATTCTTAAAATTTATATGGAACAACAAAAGACCCCGAATAGCCAAAGCAATCATTAAAAAAAGAATGAATCTGGAGAGGTTACGCTTTCAGATTTTGAACTATATTACAAAGCAATAGTGATCAATATAGTTTGGTACTGGAATAGCAAGAAAGGCACAGATCAATGGAATAGAACTGAATCACCAGAAACTAACCCACTTAGTCAGTTAATACAGTCAGTTAAGCTATTACAAAGGAGCCAAAAGCATTTGATGAAAAAAGGAAAAGTCTCTTCAACAAATAGTGTTGGAAAAGCTGGCCAGTCACATGCAAAAGAATGAAGCCAGATAACTCTCTAAATGTCATTCACAAAAATTAACTCAAAATGGAATAGAGACTTGGACATAAGACCAGAAACCATAAAGCTCTTAGAAGACAACATAAGAAAGACTTTCCATGACACCAGTCATAGAGAAGACTTTGGGAACTCAACTCCACCATCAAGGGAAACAAAAAGAAAAATAAATATCTGGGACTATATCAAATCATAGAGAATCTTCACAATAAAAGAAAACATCACCAAAACCAAAAGGAAACCTACTAACTGGGAGAAGATATTTGCATTCGATATTTCCAACAAAGGCATAACATCTAAAATATAAAAAGAACACATAAAACTCCACAACAAAAGAGCAGGCAATCCAATCAAAAAATGAGAGGAGGAATTGGAGAGACATTTTTCTGAAAACACTATACAGATGGCCAACAGGTACATGAAATTATGTTCCTACTCACTGGCTATAAGGGAAATGCAAATTAAAACAATGAGATATCACCTTATACCTGAAAGACTGGCTATTTCCAAAAAGTCTGGAAACAATGAATGCTGATGAGGATGTGGAGAAAAGGGAACACTTTTGAACTGTTGTGTGAGTGCAAACTGGCACAACCCCTATGGAGAATGGTTTGGAGATTCCTCAAAAACTGAAGATGGATTTCCCATATGATCCTGTTATTCCACTTCTGGGCATCTACACAAAAGATACAAAAGCACCCATCTGCAGAATTGTATGTATCCCCATGTTTATTGTAGTCCTATTCACAATAGCTAAGGACTGGAAATTACCTGTGTCCAACATTAGATGAATGAAGTAGGTGTGGTACATACATGCAATTGAATACTACACATCCTTTAGAAAAAATGAAGCCCTGTCATTTGAATCAACATGTTTGGAACTGGAGGGGATTATGCTCAGTGAAATAAGTCAAAAGAAGTAAGATAGATACCAGATAACTTTACTCATTGTGGAATGTGAATAGACAAAACAAAGGAACAGATGAAACATATCCAACCCTGAAACATTTGCAACAGAACTGAGGTTACGAAAAGGGAATGGAGTGACGAGGGCAACTGGTGGGGGAGCCACTGGACAATGGTGAAGAACACTTGTTGGTTTGGTAGAGGTCATGGTGTTTTGAAATATATCTGAGAAATGGGGAACTTATACATAGCAAATTTTTTTAATGTGCAGAATAAATACTATAATAAAAAATAAATTAAAAAAGTATTATCAGGCACTTCTGGTTCAGGATGGCAGGTCAAGAGCCTCTTTGGTTCATTCACCCTCTCTAAGAAGCAAGTTGAATTTGCAACTATATGGATCTCCAGATTAGCAAAGCCTATGGACTCCTAAACAACTGATTTGTTAGAAAAAGTCCACCTCAGATAGGAGGCGGCTCCAGGGAGGTGCTGTCAACCAGTAACCAGGAATTGGTGAGGTTAGTGAAGGCAGAGTGACGACCCCACAAGCCCTGCAAAAGTCATGAACCCCAATGAGTAGAGAGAAGATCACATACTTCATACCCTCCTGAAAAGAGGTAACTTACAAGGAGGGATTTTACTCACACTCACCCCACAACTGACCCCAACATTGGGAATCCTGTGTGCCTGCCCAAGGGAAGGAAGCTGTGTCAGACCTGAATAGGGCCACTGGGTCTGTGCACAAGTGCTCTGTACCAGCCAAGGAGGACACTGCTAAACCAGGCCTGAACAGGAGTGGTCCTACCTGTGCTGGAGCACTCCACATAGGAGATTGCCTGCACCCCTATACATGGCCCAAGGAAAACTACAATGTAACTGACTCCAGGAGGAAATAAAATGGCATGAGTCCCCAAGCCCAGCTAGAGACCAAGCAGACCCACCCCTGTCCCAAAGGGAGGAGGCTAGGTGAGCCCTTCTGGCGAAAGAGGAAAGATTGGAGGTGTAGACAGCACAACCCGCCCCATCTGAAAACTAACATGTACAAGGCCTCTCTGCCCCTTGGGGGTCTCAGGACAATCAGTATACTCTGTAGAGACTTATAATCACTGTTGAGCAGGTTCTAGTGGACTGAAACATTGCAAGTGTGAGGTTTTTGCACTCCAGGATCATTGATCCCTACCTTGCTCAGTCACTGCCAGGAATTAGTGCTCCCTAGGCCTCAGAACCTGCAGATTCTCAAAGTGCCCCAACCTAGACCCAGTTATTTTAAAAACATATAACTGGGTTCCCAGAGAACCTGGCTTACAGTTGACACCTGGTCTACTTATTAACCTCCCTGCACTGGAGAGCTGCAAAGCCTGAAAACACTAATTTAAACAACATTAGTGGCTCACCATAAAAGGGAATACAAGAGACCAAAACTGCCCCCACCCTCACTGAAATTAAGAGGTTGGAACCTACCACAGTTGGAATAAAAGCAAAAACTTAAAGTCACCAAAAGACACAAATGTCTAAAAAAACAGATGCCAAGAGGGTTCACCAAAGACAAGGTTCATTGATATTGATTGGAACAACCTATCAGATAAGAGTAAAAAAAAATATAGTTTTCTTAAAAATCTGAATGAGATGCCGGAGGTACATACAACTACCCAAAAGTAACTGGAAGACATCAGAAAATAAGTCACAGATCAAAGGAAGCTCATCTCCAAGGAATGGAGGCCATGAAGAAAATCCTAACAGAAAATCTAGAGATGAAGGAGATAGTCAAGGAATTGAGATAAGTAAGGAAAGCTCCATGAACAGACTCAATCTCACAGAGGAGCAAATATTGGAAGCTGAAGAGAAAATAATGGAGGCAACCCTCAGAGGAGAGAAAAATAAGATTGAAGGAAAATAAAGAAGCTCTACAAAAAAATCAAACAATATGAGAAGAACAAACATAAGGAAATAGACATCACATAAGGAGAGGAGAGAAAGGATCAGAAAAAATATTCCAAGAAGTAGTAGCAGGGAATTTCCTACATCGGTTACAAAAAAGAAACATGGAGTCTCAAGAAGCAGAGAGAGCACCAACATTCTTAAATGTAAACAGACATAGCCCCCAGACACATCACAGTAAAACTAACAAAAGTCAATGACAAAGAAAAACTAGTCAGATCTGCTAGAGAAAAGAAAACTATAACCTACAAAGGCACACCCATCAGGTTATCATCACATTTCTCAACAGAAACCCCACAGATTAGTAGAGAGTAAATGACATTTTCAAAATATGAAAAGATAAAAACTCCCAGCCAAGAGTACTCTACCCTGCAAAACTATCATTCAAATATGGTGGATAAATAAAGGTGCTCAATGGCAAAAGGTAATGGATTTTCTATCACTAAGCTCACCATTCAAGAAATTTTGACAGGCACCCTACAACAGATAAAATGAAAACAGACTCATCAAGCCTTAAGGATGGTGCTAACCAGGAAAGCAAAATCAGAAACAAAGATGAGACTAACTAGACAGAACAATGACATAAGAAAAACCACAAAATGGAAAAAGATAAACAAATATTCTATACAAATATATAAATATGAAATGGCTTCAAATCACAAAATATGACCACAGAGTAGTAAAACTAAACACAATCCATGAATAGTCACCAAACCCAGTCCCAAAGAGATACATACCTGGGAGACAGGCAAAACTGACAGAACAGACACTGGAAAAATGCAAAGCAAAAAGAAAATTTAAACAAACAGGAAATGAAGCAACAGGCAGACAAAAATGGAAGAAAGCAAAAGCTCAAATGGCAATAGTAAAACTCTACATTTCAGTCATTACCCTAACCTTGAATGAACTGAACTCACCAATCAAAAAGATACAGAGTGGCTAGACAGATCAAAAGCCAGGATTCTTCAATTTTATATCTACAGGAAATGTATATCAGATTCAAAGAGAAGCATAGGTTGAAAGTCAAGGACTACGGTAAAATATATAAAAGCCACAGTGAAGAAAGGAAATCAGGAACTGAAATATTAGTATCAGAACTTCCAACTAAAAATCGTCTCATCGTTGGGTCAGAATGACGACCTGGGAGGGGTGAGATTGAGATCCTCCCCACAGAGAAACTAGGAATTCACCTAGTCTCCAGAAACAAACGCCAAGGAAAAACAGGCACAGAGATTACAGAGATGCAACGGCAATCATGATGACAAAAGGTAGGTGAGAAACTCCAGATTCAGAGCTAAAGCGCAGATTTCAGACTTGGGATTCAGGTCATGGCAGATGGGGTGGAAATGCAGAAGATATAAGCCTCCTGGAATGTTGCTCCAAAAGCAGCAAAGAGCCTGCCCAGGGACCGGGAGGTGGAGACAGTCTTGTCACAGAGTAGAAAAAAGAACCAGAGCCCCAGGTTCTAAACTGGAGCCCGTGCAGTGAAATTATACTGAGCAGCTCATAACCAAAAGGCAACTAGGGGAATTCCACTCCCAAATCCTGCCACAGCCAAGCTCTACCTACGGGATACTCCACACATGGGCTATCCCACCCCCAGGAATAAAGGAAGAAAGTAGTTTCCCAGTAGGAACAAATCCTCAGGCTACCCACTAGCACCACCCTGTGGATGGAGGTAGAACAGCGGCCTAATTGCCAGTTGTGGACCAACAAAGTGATCAACCTACACAATGCCATCACTTCAGGGAAACCAAATCCACAGAAATATGAACAGAATGCTAGAGCAAAGACACAGAGAAATATATGTGAAATGATGGATTCAATCCAAAACCCAGAGGAAAATCTGAAAACGACAGACATATGCAAAGAACCTGAGGATGAATTTAGGGTTACAGCAATATGCATACTCATGAAACTCAAGAAAACAATACAGGAAGCAAAAGAGAACAAAAGAAAAGTGAAAGAAGAAATGAACCAAGGTATCAAAGAAATGAAGACTACAATAGCTGAACTAAAGAACTCAATAAAGGGACTCAAATTGGTTGGATGAAGCCTCCAATAGAACCAGCAAGCTGGAAAACAGCACAGAGGAATGCACTGAAGCAAACCAGCAAAGAATATAAAGTCATGAAGACATCATTCAAGACCAGTGGTATAACACAAAAGGAATAACATTCACATCATAGGGGTCCCAGAAGTAGAAGAGAGAGAAAGGGCGGAAGGCAGTATTTTGGAAGGAATAATAGCTGAGAACTTCCCTAACCTGAAGAATAAAGCAGACCTCTAGACAAAGGAAATTCAAAGAGTTCATAATTATAGAAACTCAAATAGACCAATTCCTAGACATATTGTCATCAAAATGTCAAAAATGCAAGATAAAGAATTTTAGAAGCACCTAGAGAAAAATGAATCACATGCAAAGGAGTACTCATAAGACTTTCTAAACTGAAATTCTACAGGTCAAAGGAAATGGCATGATATATTCAAAGTGCTAAAAAACAAAACAACTTTTTAACCTAGGTTACTATACCCTGCAAGATTATTGTTCAGAACTGAAGGAATAATAATAAGCTTTTCCAGTGAGCAAAAGTTAAAGGAATTCATCACCACAAAACTATCTTGACAAAAAATATTAAAGGATGCTCTTTAAAGTATAAAGAAACCCCACTTAAAAACAGTAAGACAGCAAATATAGAAGGTGGGGAGAAGAAGAGAATAAAAATGGGAATAGTTAGAATGAGTGTAAGACTAATTTGCTTTCAAAAAAAAGGAAATAAACATAGAATTGTTAATGCTAACATCAGGGTAATCTAAAAATACATCTCCTGGGTAAAGACAGAGAAGAAAACTAAAAGAGAAACCAATGAAAACAGAAATACGCCCAACCCATTGAAGAGTAAGAGAAGAACAAAGGTACTGTCTGGAATAACACACAGAAGATAAATGACACGATAACAATATGCAGCTACATAACAATAATCACCGTCAATGTTAATGGACTGAATTTACCAAGTGATGCAGAGAGGCTGAATGGATTAAAAGCATAACCCAACCTTCTGCAACATTCAGCTTCTTTCAAAAGATAACATAGGATCAAAGTCACTGGTTGAAGACAATGCTGCAGTAGAATAGCAATCACAAAGAAAGCAGGAACAGTCATATCAAATAAAATAGACTTCCAACTAAAAAGCATAACAATAGACAGAGATAGAAATTATGTAATGATTAAAGAATCAATCCAGCAGGAAGACATAACACTTATTAATATACATGCACCAAATGAAAGAACATCAAAATTTATTAAATAAGTATGTTAGAAATGACGAGAGACATCAACAGCAACACAATAATAATAGGGGACTTCAACACCCTTCTTACTACAATGGACAAATCAACCAGGCAGAAAATTAACAGGGAAACAGGTACTTTTAATGACCATTTGGAATAGTCAGGTCTCATGGACATATATCAAACACTTCATCTAATAATTACATATTTTAATTTCTTCTCAAGTGTACATGAAACATTCTCAAGGATAAATCATGCTGGGACAAAAAACAAGTCTCAAAAAACGTACAAAGATTGAAATCATACCGAGCATCTTCGCAATGGATTAAAACTAGAAATCAACTGAGAGAAGAAAGCTGGAAGTCACAAATTATTTGGGGACTAAGCAATATGCTACTGAATGACTCTTGAGTCAAAGAGGAACTTAAAAAATAGTTAAGACAAATAAAAATGAAGAAATGAGCCACCGAAATCTATGGGATGCGGCAAAACCATACTGAGGGAAGTTCATTGGCATCCAGTTCCACCTCGAAAAACAAGAAAAATCACAAATAAACAGCCGAAACTTATATTTAAAACAACTAGAGAAAGAAGAACAATTAAAGTAAAAAATCAGCAGAAAAAGGAAATAATAAAAAATTGAGCAGAAATAAAATAGAAAAAAAAGACAATCCAGAAAGTATGAAAACAAATGTTCATTCTTTGAAAAAATAAAAGAATTGAGAAACCAATAGCTAAACTCACAAAGAAAAAAAGAAAATTTCTCATAACTAGAATCATAAATGAAAGGGAAGAAGTTACAACAGATACTGCAGAAATACAAAACATAAAGGACTACTATGAAGAACTCTATGCAAGCAAAGTGGAAAAAATTGAGGACAGGTTTTTAGAAATATACAGTCTACTAAGACTGAACCAGGAAGAATAAGAAAACCTGAAGAGAACAATCAAAAACAAAGAAATAGAGGTAATCAAAAGTCTCCTTAAAAATAAAAGCCAGAATCATGGGTTTTCTAATGTGTTCTATCAAACAATGAGAGAAGAATTAATACCTATTCTCCTCAAGCTCTTCCAAAGTATTGATAAACAGGAACCACTCCCAAATGCTTTTTATGAGGTCGACATCACACAGATACCAAAAGCTGATAGAGACATCACCAAAAAAAAAAAAAAAAAAAAAAAAAAAAAATCTCTCTAATGAACATAGATGCAAAAATTCTCAACAAAGTATTAGTAAACTGAACCCAGCTATAGATAAAAATCACCCATCATGACCAAGTGGGATTTATTCCAGGCATGCAAGGCTGGTTCAACACATATAAATCTATTAATGTAATACACCATATCAACAAGAGTAAGGAAGAAAATCACGATTATATCAATAGATACAGAGAAAGCTTTTGATAAGATCCAATACTCATTTATGATTAAAAAAATCCTACTAAAATAGGGATAGAAGGTGCATACCTTAATATAATAAAGGCCATTTATAACAAACCCTCAGCCAACATCATAGTCAACAGCAAAAGTTTAAAGCATTTCCTCTAAGGTCTGGAGCAAGGCAAGACCATCCACCCTCATCATTTCTATTTAGCAATGTAACTGAGGTCTTCACCAGGGCAATTAGGCAAGGAAAGGAAGTAAAAGGAATCCAAACTGGAATGGAAGAACTAAAACTATCATTATTTATGATGGCATGATTATGTATATTGAAAACTCTAACCTCTGTCAAAAAAAAAAAAAAAAAGATACTAGAGCTCATCCACAAAAACAGTAATGGTTCATGCTGCAAAATCAATGCACAAAATCTGTTTCATTTTTATACACAAATAACACTCTAGAAGAAAATGAAATCAATAAAATCACATTGCTTAAAACAGAAGTAAAAAGAATTTAATATCTTGGAATATATATATAACAAAGGAAGTGAAAGATCTGTACAGTCAAAACTACGGGTACTTCTTAAAACAAATAGAGGATACAAAGAGATGGAAAGACATCCCCTGCTCGTGGTTGGGAAGAATCAACATATTAAAATGGTCATCTTATCTAAAGTAATATACAGATTTAATGCAATCCCCATTAAAATCCCATGGGCTTATTTCCAGTAAATAGAACAAACAATCTTAAAATTTGCATACATCACCAAAAGACCTCACATAGCCAAGGCAATTATGAGAAAAAAGAACAAGTCTGGAGGGATAACAAACCCAGACATTGAGTTACACTACAAAGTGATAGTGATCAAATGGTATGGTACTGAAATAATAACAGAAGCAAAGATCAGTGGAATAGAACTGAATCACCATAAACTGACCCACTCACTTACAGTTGATTTATGACAAAGGAATTAAAAGCATACAATAGAAAAAGAAAAGTCTCTTCAATAAATTATGTTGTTAAAACTGGACAGCTGCATGCAAAAGAGTGAATCTAGATCACTCTCTAACATCATTCACAAAAATAATTCAAAATGGACTAGAGACTTGGACATAAGACTGGAAACCATAAAATTCTCAGAGGACAACACAGGAAAGACATCCATGACATCAGTCTTAGAGAGGTCTTTGGAGACCCAACTCCAGCATCAAGGGAAACAAAAAGAAAAATAAACAACTGGGACTACATCAAACTAGAATGCTTCTTCAGAGTGAAAAAAAAAACACCACCAAAGCAAAAAGACAATATGCTAACTGGGAGAAGACATTTGCATTCCACATATCTGACAACGGCTTACTATCTAAAATATACAAAGAACTCATAAAAGTCAATAACAGAGAAACAGGCAGTTCAATCCAAAAATGACAATAGCAATTGGAGAGACAATTTTCTGAAGAGGTTATATAGTTGGTCAACAAGTACATGAAAAGATGTTCCTATTCACTGTAATGGAAATATAAATCAAAACAGCAATGAGATAGTATCTTACACCTGAGAGATTGGTTCTTATCCAAAAGTTTGAAAGGAACAAGTGTTGGCAAAGATTTGCAGAAAAAGGAACTCTTTTACAATATGGCGGGAGTTCAAAACGGTATAACATCTTTGGAAAACACTATGGGGACTCCTCAAAAAGTTGAAGATGGAGATTCCATATGCTCCCATCATCCCAATTCTGGTTGTTTACCCAAAATATACAAAAACACTCATTCGCAGAGATGTATTCATCCCCATGTATACTGCAGCCCTATTCACAATAGCTAAACACTGGAAAGTACCTTAGTGCCCAATGTCAGATGAATGGATAAAGAAGATGTGGTACATATATACAAAGAAATACTACACAACCCTAAGAACAAATGAAATCCTGTCATTTGAATCAACATGAATGGACATAGAGGGGATTATTCTAAGTGAAATAAGTGAAAAGAAAAAAGACAGATACCAGATGACCTCACTCATAGGTGGACTTGAATAGGGAAAACAAAGGAACAGATGAAACAAAACCAACCCTTGGATGCATGCAATAAAGCTGAGATTGCCAATAGGGAATGGCTGCGGGTGGAAGGGGACAAGTGGTGGTAGAGTATACTGGGCTATAATGAAGAGCACCATTGGTGATTTGGTGTAAGGCAGGATATGTTAACATGTATTTTAGGAATAAGGGAACTGCACATATAGGAATCCTATACATATGAGTTTAATGTGTAAAATCAAACTTACTGCAATAAAAAAAATTTAAAAAACAAAATGTATTTAAAAATAAATAAAAATGGTCTCACGAGGCAAGGATGGTCACTACATCATGGTCAAGGGTCTAATCCAAGAATAAAACCATTATCAACATACATGAACCCATTAGGGGACCAGCTACATATATAAAACAAATACTGACAGAGCTAAAAGCCAACATTGACTGTAACACAATAATAGCAGCATACCTCAACACTCCACTTAAACCAATCAATTGATCATCCTGGCATAAAATCAACAAAATATAAGGGGCTTAACTGAAACAACAGATCACATGGACCTAACAGACATATTCAGGGTGGTCTACACCAAAAGAAAAGAATATACCTTCTTTTCCGGCATACGTGGAACATACTCAAGGACAGACCACATCCTGGAACACAACACTAGTCTCAGCAAATTTGACAAGACTGAAATAACATAAGACATCTCTGACCACAAGGGCATGAAATTAGAAATGAGCCAAAAGAACAAAACTGGAAGAACTACAAAATGTAGAGAATGAACAACATACTCCTGAACAATTCTTGCATCATCGATGAAGTCAGAGGAAATAAAGATTTATCTGGAAAAAAATGAAAATTCAGGGATGAGCAACCAGATCATATGGGATTCGCAAAAGCAGTTCTAAGAGGAAAGCTTATAGCCATACAGGCACACATCAAAACCCAGAAGAGAGCCTGAATTAAATTCCTAACTACTCACCTGAGGGAACTAGAAAAGGAAGAACAATCAAAACCAAAATTCAGCAGAAGAAAGGAAATAATAAAAACTAGAGCAGAAAGGAATGAAATCAAAAACAAAAAGACCATCTAAATGATCAAAAATCCAAGAACTGGTTCTTTAAAAAATAAACAAAATTGATACACCCCTAGATAGACTCACTAAGAAAAAGAGAGAGCACCTAACAGAAGTCAGAAATGAAAGAGATAAAATCACATCTGACATCAGATTATACAATGGACCTTGAGAGACTATTATGAACACCTATATGCTAACAAATTAGTCAATCATGAAGAAATAGACAGGTTTTCAATGGACAGGTTTTTAGAATCCTAACCAAAACTGAACTAGATGGTCACAGACAACTTAAGCAGACCAATTACAAGTATAGAAATCGAAACAGTAATAAAAAAAAATAATCTCCCCAAGAACAGGAGCCCAGGGCTCGATGATTTCACAATAGAATTCCACCAAACATTCAAATAAGAGCTAATCCCCACCTCCCTAAACTTTTCTACAAAGCTGAAGAGGAAAAAAAACTCCCTAATACAGTCTATGAGGCCAATGTTACCTTGATCTCAAAAATCAAAGACAGCAACATAAAAGAAAACTACAGACCAATATCACTGGTAAATATAGATGAAGAAATCCTCAACAAAATCCTGGAAAAATAATTCAACAGCACATCATACATTAAACACCCCTTTCAAGTGGATGTATCCCAGAGATGAAAATTTGATTCAAAATATGCAAATCAATCAATGTCATAGAACACATCAACAAAGAGAAAATCAAAAAACAGATGATCATCTAAATAGATGCAGAAAAACAATGTGACAAGATTCAACGGTCATTCATGATCAAAGTTCTCACCAACATAGCAATAGAAGGCACATACCTCAATATAACAAAAGCAATAGATGACAGGTATCATAATCAATGGCTAAATACTGAGAACCTTTCCCCTAAAATATGGAACGAGACAAAGTCCCCTGCCTAACCACATCATTTGGCATAGTTCTGGAAGTTGTGGCCAGAACAATAAATCAAGAAAAGGACATTTAAGCAGTTCAAATCAGAAAAGAGGTAATAAAACTCTCATTGTTTCCAGATGAATGATATTATATGTAGAAAATCCTAAAGACTCCACAGAAGAATACTAGAAATAATAAACGAATACAGCAAAGTGGCAGGTTGTGGCCTATATCATAAAGTCTGGAAATAGTAGGTGTTGGACAATCTATGGGGAAAAAGAACCCTCCTTGACTGTTGGTGGGAATGTAAATTGGTGCAACCTCTTTGAAAAACAGTATGGAGATTTCTCAAATAAATAAAGAAGAAGCCATCATTTGACCCACAATCCCACTCTTGGGCATGTATACCCAACAGATACGAAACCTCTAATTAGGAAAAAAACATCCTCACCCCTATGTTTATAGCAGCACAGTTCACAATAGCCAAGACATGGAAACAACCTAAATGCTCATCAATAGGTGACTGGATAAAGAAGTTCTGGTACAGTCTATGGAATTCTATGCCACAGTCAAAAAAGATGAAATGTGCCCTTTGCAACTATCTGGATGAATTAGTGGGAATCATATTAAGTAAGCTAAGTAAGTCCGAAAGAAAAAGAGAGAACACATACAGGATGGTTTCGTTCATATGTGGAATATAATGAAAGGAAAATGATCACTGAAATCTCAACAAAATAGCAGAATACAGGACTGCGATTAAATGGGGAGGTGGGGGATGTAGAGGGGAAGAGGTGGTGGTAAAGGACACTGGAATTCTGGTGGTTGATGTATTATGAAATATGGACTGAGATGCAATTTCAGTATCCCAGAATGAGTATAACATTGTAAACTAAAGAAATAATAAATACTACTATTAAAAAATAAATAAAAAATAGAAAGATAAGAATTATCCTGCTTAACACATGTAGAATGAGGCCTTCCTATCACTGACAGGAAAAAAACGAGATATTTTTGGTGCCAAGCAAGCACAGATAAAAGGGAAATCATCTTTAGTGAGAGAAATTTTAACATAAAACTTTAAGGAAATTCTGATACTTCCAAAACACAGCATTATAAAACAGGTGCAGAAAATTCAGTCTCTTCAGCAGTCTCATCTTTTTTGCACAATGAATTGTAAAATTTAAATAATCAGAAACTGGAGCTAAGGAAGCAAAACAGATTGCTCTGAATCCATATTATGTGAAGAACGAGGTCTGAGTGAGTAGAAAGTTAATGAAGGTAAGAGAGTCAAGCCTACATCTCTGAATCACTCCTGTTAAACCTCTTAAATTCAACATAGACTGGTTTCCTCATTTTTAAGTTATGGAAAGCAACTTTTGCCTCTTATATTACCAGAATGTTGTAAGGGTGTTGTAATGAAATTCACATTGGCTTTCTTGAAGGAAGAAATTTGTAAAACATAAATTCATTAGATTGCAGACTTCTTTCCATCAGAAGTGCTGAAACAGAATATATTGGCAACTAAGCCAGAATCCCAAAGAGCAAAAATCAGTGTAACCACATAGAAAGCATGAATTTGTTGCCTATTAGAAGCCATTTGTTCTTTTTATTGGAAATTTTACCACAGATTGATATAAATGACATAAATGTACAAGAAGATAAAGGTTCACAGCTAAAATTTCTTATAATTTATAGTTAACGAAGCTTAATATACCTGGTAAGCTACTTCCATTAAAAGGTTGGTAGAAACTATTCTCTAAGAATCTAAGAGTTGCATCTTTCTACTTATCTATTTTAAGAGCTGAATAAAACCTACTCTGCATAGTCTGTAAGTTAACATGCTATAGAAAGCATTCTATGAATAAATAAGCAAGTTAAAGTTTCTTAATATGCTTTAAATACTTGCTATCGTCCTATAAAATTAAACATAGGCAATATACTTAAAAAATTAAACCACGCATTTTAAACAAGTTGAGAAACAATTTAGCCCTTGAATACTCAAGGCCACAGTGGGAATGACATCATTATCTTGGCCAATACTTCTCTTTAGGGACCTGTGCTGCTAGGAGACATGAGAAACACAAAGCTTTCCAACCATTTGGGATGACCATTTTAATTTGAGAATGAAAACAGTTTCTAGTTGCAGCAAGTCTTAGAAAAACAATAGAACAGATGGTCACTGAAAAGAGCATGTCAAGACCCAAGACTATAAATCCAAAGACATATATAAGTATTTTTTGTCTGAAGTTCAGTATCTATGCAAGGGAATTTTATGTCCTACTCTCTTAGAAAGTATTTAATTCAATTTATAAAACTAATTGAACATTAAAAAATATTTTAATATAAAGTATAGAGCAACATATATTATTTTTCAAATATAGATATCTTTAAAATGCTTTCATAGCAAAAACAGAAGAAAAATAATGGCAGAATCCCAAAAGAACAAGCGCTTGATATCTTCTTCTACCCAAATACTGTTATTTTATATGTGTAATTGAATGTTATTTGTCCGTGTAAGAAAATATTCTCTATAGAATTCTATGAAATCCTCTATGGATGGAAGAGATTTTTGTTAAAGGAATCAGAGAAGACCATTAAAATAATTATTTCTAGTTCTTAATGTTGCTTAATTATAATAATTTAAGGTCTTTTTAATATATATACACACATACACATATATACACACAGACACATACATATATGCAGCTTTATTACTCTTAAATTGCATTTAGCTCTTTATCATTAGGATGAAAAGTACTTAGTTCTTTGTGTTCTATAGTAAATGTTTTTATTAAAACATTCTCTTAAGTTAATTAAAAGAAGGGGGTCTTGAGGTAATTTAAGAGTCTTTCTGGTAATGATACAAAGTGAAATTTTATCCATAAAATTAATGTAGGCTTCCTGCAATTACACATTTAAGGGCAAAAAAATTATAATGCAAATATAAAATTTGATTAGGAAATTAATTTTTGAAGATTAGTATTTCTGTTGATACACCACTGTTTGTAGAGTGCAATTTCATCTTGTATGCTTTTTGCTTTTTTGTTTTTATTTTTATGTGCCGTTACTGTCAGTCTCAGAATGTATGTGGACTACTAGAAAATAGCAACTATGCCTGATATTCATCTTTGCTTCTGTTAGGCATAGTATTATGTCTGGGACATGTTAAATACGAAGTTAAAATTTGAAAGATAAATAAATGAATGAATGACATAGTAAAAGCAAACAGCTATATAATCATCTTCCCATACTCACATTTTAATACTGACAGAATTTATTTTAATTTAGATGCATAGGAGTTTTTTGCCTTCTCAGTACTCTTCCGATTTATCATTCTACCTTTGAGAAAAGAAGTTGATTTTTTTATGCAATATCTGAAGTTCACCCAACATTATCTAGCATCCCCCCGTCACATATGTAATCTTTTTTCTGTTAAGAAAACAGTATGTAGCACACAAATACACACACACACCAAAAAACAAAATACACACACACAAATACACATAAGAAATACTAATTATGTGACATGATGGGAGTGTTAGCTAATGCTAAGGAGGTAATTGTTTCATAATATATAAGTATATCAAATCAACACTTGTCCGCCTTAAACTGACACAATATTTTGTGTCAGCTAAAGTTCAGTAAAGCAGGAAAAAAATAAATAAAATATCATTCTTCAAATTCATAGATGCAGAAAGTTGAATATGATAATAAGAGTTAGAGAAAGGGGAGGAGAGGAGGGAGCTGATGCTTATTGGTTGTACGTTCAATTTTGGATGATGAATAGTTCTGAGGCTGGAGAGTGATGATGGTTACATGATGGTGTGAATGTATTTAATGCCACTGAATTGCACACTTTAAGATGGTAAATTTTATGTTACATATCTATAGTTACATTAAAACGTATTTGCATAATTTTTAAAGAGAATAAAATAATATGTGAAAGACTTTATTTTATATATTTGGTTATTCCCTGGAATTTTCTTACATTGAGTTCATAAACTACCACACAGAAGTAAGATTCACAATAAAATAATAACAGCTAAATTAAAAAAAATCAAATAAAATGTTTAAAAATACGGTAAAAAGAGATTCAGCAATTCTTTTAATTCAAATGTAAATTTAGATTTGTGTAAGCATTTCTTTCCATGCAAACACTAGATGGAGCCATTTACTTAAATTAGTTATAGGAAAACTGAGTTTAATTTTATCAAAACTGCTATTGTTTTCAAAGTAGCTAATTTACATTCACTCTATCAAGTTTCAGTTTCTCTGAATCCTTGTTAGTATTTGGCCACTCTTGCGTTAACCACTATAGTAGCTGTTTAGTGATATCTCACTGTAGTTTCAATTTGCATTTTTTTAATGACTGCTACGTTAAGCATCTTACCACGCATTTATTTGACTGCTTTATATCTTCTTTTACCAAATCTTTTGCCCAATGTTTATTGAATGGTTTGTTTTCTTAATGTTGAGTTGTTTCAGTTATTCCTTATACTATACCACATTGGCGCTCTCTCCTTTACATTTATCTAAGATAAATAAAAACCTATGTCCACACTAAGGTCAGTATATAAATGTGCAGAGTAGTTGTGTTTACTTTCACCAAAACTAAAAGTACCTATCAACTGGGAAATGACTAAAGAAACTGGTACGCCCATGTAATAAATGAGAAAAGCTAAGAGAACCCAGTCACAAATCATATTCTATGACTCCATTTATATGACATTCTTAAAATGAAAACTAAAAGAGACAGAAACTGAATCAGTAGTTACCAAAAATAGGGAATGGGAAGAAAGCACTAACTACAAAGAGGTACTGGGAAATGTTGTTAGATTACAAAGTATTCTGTATTTTGTCTGGAGTAGTGGTTATAAACTATGAGCACCTGTTTGTTCAAATTCTTTGTCCAATTATCATTGGATTTCTGCTTTCTAAATATTGAATAGTCTAAAATTCATTTAACCAGACATAAAAAATTTATAAAAGAAAGCAATTATGATTAAAAACACTGAAGAATTCTGAAAGTTTTTGTAAAAGTCTCTGTTAACTTAATTTTTTTCTTCTTCCTACCATATTTTAAGGCTGTGCATTGATGCATTCTATTTATTTAGGAGTCTCAAAACACTAATTTGATAGGGATTTTTTTTTAATTATGAAAAGCCCAAATATAAACTGGAAAATAACATACTAGAATAATCTGGTGATCTATACAATCAGGTATCAACACTACTTGTACTTTCCTATTTAAAGTTTCATATATATGTGTGAAAATTACTATTAAACATAAAAAATTGAATGTTTATTAGCCCAAACAGCATTCTGAGATATGCAAATACATATGTACATAAATTATATATTTCTAAGTCAGATAAAACTATCACCATTTAATTGAAGCAATATAATATATTTAGTTTTAATTTTACTATTATTACCTAATATTTATAAATAAACCTCATCCTAAAATATATTTTATGGAAATCTCCATCTGTATTTCATTTGGAATAACTGGATTTGGGTTTCCTAGACAGATGACATCCACTATATCTGAAAAAAAATCATGCTCTGTTGGCACTTTAAAATATATTCAGTGCAATCTCATGTTTAATTCATGTAGTGAAGAGTTTCAGAAGTTTGTAGCCTATGTATGAAGTGGCCAAAAAGAGAAGTTGGTAGAAACTTTTGACAATGTGACAGAATATGAAAATATTTTTGAGTGAATTTTGGCAGTGGGATTTATAATAAAATTATAGTCTTCGGCTACCTAGAGGGAAATAAGTGAATTATAAAGTAAGCTCATGACTATAAATTAGAAGAATAGCAGCATGCCTGTGTTCTTTCCGTTTTCTCCTACTTAGAATACTCTGTCTTGCTCTTGACTCTGTATTTTGAGGAGACTATCTAGAGTATTGAAGGATCATTTTCAGTTAGATAGAAATGAATATTTTAATATTTGGAATCCTGAGATTTTTTGAGATTCTTCATAAAGTATTTTGATATACAGAATTGTTGATATAGCATCTAGACAGTTCATATTATTTTGTTCAGAAATCCTGCGATGCATGTTTACTTGCAGTCTACCATGTGCAAAAATCCAAGCTAAATATTATAAAGGAAACAGAGACATATGAATCACAGAACCAATTTTCATTATGTTTATTCTTTTTGTGTTTGTTTCTAATTTTTAGCAATTTTATTGAGATGAAATTCACCCACAGATATGTGTACCATCATCACAGACATTTTAGAACATTTTTATTATTGCAAAAGAAATCTTGTGACCTTTAGCTATCACCCTCTGTCCTCCAATCCCTTCCCCAAGTTAAGCAATGTCTAATCTATTTTCTCTGTATATAGATATCCCTATTCCGGGTTTTCGTATGAATGTAATCATAATATGTTGTCTTCTGTGACTGACTCATTTCACTTTACATAATATTTCTGAGGTTCATCTATGTTGTAACATGCATCAGTAATTCATTCCCTTTTATGGTCAAATAATATTCCATTGTGTATACATAATACATTTTCTTATCCAGTTATCAGGTGAAGGACAAGGGATGTTTCCACTTTTTGACTTAAAAATAATGCTACCATAATCATTCATGGACAAGTATTTGTCTGAACATGTTTTTATTTTTCATAGATTTATATCTAGAAGCTATATTGCTTAGCCATGTGGTACTCACTGTTTAATCATTTAAGAAACTTCAGAATGTTTACCTAAGTGACTGCACCATTTTACATTCCTTTATATAAGTAGTGGAAATGTGTTCTGTTTTCTCAACCTTCTTGCCAGAAGTTTCCTGACTTTTTTATTTTAATTATCCTAGTGAATGTGAAGTCATATATCATTGTAGTTTTTATTTCCATTTTCCTGGTGACTAATTATACCAAGTATCATGTGATTATTGGTCATATATATAAATACATATATATTTCTTGGTCTGTTGTTCATTTTTAATGTGGTTATCTGCATTTTAATTTATTGAATTATGAGTTCTCTTTATATTTTAGATATAAATTCTTTATCAGATAACGGATTTGTAAATCTATCCACTCCTCTGGATTTTCTTCTCATTTTTCTGATGGTATCTTTTGAAGCACAATTTTTTTTATTTTTGAAGAACTCCAACTTACCTATACTTCTTTTTCCTTTTGTTTCATGTGTTTTTATTTTCATGTATAAGAATTTGTAGTTAAATTCAAGGTTAGAATATGTGTTCCTTTTTCCTCTTGAAACTTTTATATTTAGATGTTTGATACATTTTGAGTTAAGTTGTATATAGAATGTAAAGTAAGGATTCAACTTCAATTTTTTTGATGAAGCTATCATTGTGATGTTAATGCTGGGTTTTTCATAGGTGCACTTTTTCAGGTTGGTGAAGTATCCTATTTCTAGTTAAGTTGAGTGTATTATAAGTGGGTAAACATTAATTAAATGTTTCTCCATATCTATTCAGAGTATCATGTGATTTTATTTTTCATTGTATTGATAAAATTTGTTATATTAATTGATTTTCAGATAGTAAACTAATTTTGCATTCTTGGTTATGAGAACATTTGTTTATGTGGAATAATACTTTTTATATGCTGTATGATTCAGTTTGCTAATACTTTGTTGAGGATTTTTGTGTTTATATTCATAAAAGATAATTGACTTGTATTTTTCTTATACCGTGTTTGAGCTAAAGGTATTCTCAGAGTTGACTGAGGACTACAAGAGAGAATTTGATTCATGACTCACCCTTAACTTTTGGTCATTTGCTGGCAATCACTGGCATTCCTTGGCCTGTAGAAGCATCACCCCTATCTCTGCTTTCATTTCCACATGGTGTTCTCCCTTTGTGTTTGTTTCTAAATGTCTTTTTATAAGAACACCAGTCATATTGGATTAGAGGTCCACATTAATCCATTATGACAATTCAAAATATTTTACCTTTGAGACTGAAATGTAACTCCTATAGACAGCATTTTGATTTAATTTTATCCAATTTGATGTGACTTTCTGATTGAATTGTCTAATCCATTCATATTTAACGCTGTTGATATAGTAGGACTTGTCTGCTATTTTACTTTTTGTTTTCTATATGACTCATGTCTTTTTTATCCTTTATTCCTTCTTTACCATTTTCTTTACAATAATTTTAAATTCTCATGTGAATGTTGTTATTATTATTATTTTTGTTCAATTTTAATGAAGGAACACTGCATTATATATATAATGTTATATAGGTTTAAGATGTGCATAAACATCTATGCATAACCAATTGATTTTACTTCCAATAGTCCAATTCTGTCCTTCACTAAATAACCGACCCCTTTTACTAATTTACCAGCTCCCTCTCCACCGTTCCTTTTGGTAACCTCTAAATATGTCCTGTAAACTAAAAATCTATCTTGTTTCATTTTGTTCACTTGTTTGGTTTCTCTATACCACCTATGAGTGACATTAGGCAATGTTTCTCTTTCTCCTTCTGACTTATTTCACTAACCATAATTCCCTCTAGGTATTCCCATGTTGCTGCAAATGGCAGGACTCATCATTTTTAGCAGCTGATAGAGTCCATTGTGAATATATACCACATATTCTTTATCCACTCACCTGTCAACTGGCATTTAGGTTACTTTCAAATGTTGTATATTTTAAATAATGCTTGCAATAAACATAGGAGTGTACATGTCTCTTCAAATTAGTGTTTTTGTATATCTCAGTTAAATATCTAGAAGTAGATAATAGAATTGTAGGAAACTTCTATTTTCAATAGTTTGAAGAATCACCACTTACTTCCATAATGATTGTACCAATTTTTACTCCCACCAATAGCATATTTTCTCCCCTTCCTTACCAACACTTACTTCCAGTCTTGATGATATCCATTCTATACTATCTCACTTCTGTTTTGATTAGCATTTCCCAAATAATAAGAGATGTTGAAGATCTTTTGATGTACTCATTGGCCATCTGTGTGTCTTATTGGAGAAAATTCTATTCAGACATTCTATTTATTTTTAATTGGATTCTTTGTTTTTCTGTTGTATTTGATGAGGTATTTATATATTTTGCATATTAACCTCTTGTCTGTATGGTATGCAAATAGATTCTCCCAGTCAGTAAAATTTTTTTTCACTTTGATGACAGCTTCCTTTTCTGTGAAGAATATCTTTTAGTTTGATGTATTTCCATTTGTTTATTTTAACTTTTTTTTCCCATGGCATCAGTGCTAAGTTCCCAAAGACATCTATCTCTTAAGTTGATATTAAGGAGTATATCACCTATATTTTCTCCCATGTTTTTTATAGTTCCAGACCTTACATTCAGGTCTTTAATCCATTTTGAATTAACATGTGTGTATCGTGTAAGAGAGAGGTCTATTTTCATTGGTTTACATGTGCCTGTCCTGTGTTCCAAACACGTATTAAGAACCTGTCCTTGCCCCATTGTATACTCATGGCTACTTTGTTATAAATTAACTGTCCATATATGTGTGGGTGTGTTATTTCTGGGCTCTCACTTCTGTTCCATAGATCTCTGTGTCTCTTTTTATTCCAGTACCACATGAATTTGATTCTTATTACTTTATAATAAAGTTTGAAGTGAGGGAGTGTGAAACTCCATTTTTGATGGTTTGATTTTGTTATTCTTTTGTATTTTGTAGTTCCAAGTACATTTTGTGAGTTTGTTATATTTCTGTGAAGAATGTCTTTAGTATTTTGATGGGGATTACATTAAAACTGTATAATGCTTTAGGCAATATGACTATTTAAAAATGTTAATTCTTCTAATTAATGAACATGGTATATATTTCCAAATCTCTGCATCTACTTCTATTTCTTTTAACAATGTCTTAGTTTTCGAGTGCAAATCTTTCATTTTGGTTAATCTGTTCCACATCATTTCATTATTTTTGACAAAATTGCAAATGAGGTTTTTTTTCCTGAGCTATTTTCCTGTTAGTTCATTTTCTGTGAATAGGAATGCAAGAGATTTTTGTATATTAACTTTATAACCTGACATTTCACCATATTCATGTATTTTTTATAGCAGCTTTTTGGGGTTCTCTATATTTATTATCATGTTATCTGTAAATAAAATAGTTTCACTTTACCCTTTCCAACTTGGATAACTTTCATGTCCTCTTCTTGTCTGGCCAGTACTTCTAACACTATATTAAGTAATAGAGGAGAGAATAATCATTCTTTCTTTGTTTCTGATAGTAGAGGAAATGCTCTAGGAAACTGGAGCTTTTCTCCATTGAGTAAAATGTTGGTTGTGTTTTTGTCATGAATATCTTTTTTATATTGAGATACATTCTGTCTATATCCGTTCTTGAGGGTTTGTAAGATAAAATGGTGTTGACTCATCAAATGCTTTTTTGTGTCTTTTGATATGATCATTTTTTTTAGTGTTTTTTATTGATGTAGTGAATCATATTTATTGACTTGCATAATTGAAACCTTGCATTCTGGAGCAAATTTAGTTAAATCGTGGTGTATGATTCTTTTAATGAGTTGCTGACTTCAATTCCTAGTTGAAGATTATTTTTTATTAGAGATATTGGTCTATAATTTCTTTTTCTTGGGGATGTCCTTGTCAGGTGTTGGAATCAGAGTAATAATGGCATCATGAAAAGTGTTTGGAAGTTTGCCTTCTTCAATATTTTGGAAAAATTTCAGAAGGGTTGATATTCTCCTTTAAACATTTGGTAGAATTCACCAGTAAAACCATCTGGTTCAGGGCTTTGTTTAGGGGAGTCTTTAAATTGTTGCTTCAATTTCTGTGCTTGATCCATCTGTTCATGTTTTCTATTTCTTTTCATTTAGTGCTGGAATTTTGTGTACTTCTAAGAATCCGTTCATTTATTCTAGATTATCTAATTTGTTGCTATGTAGGTGTTCATAATGCTCTCTTATCAGCCTTTGTATTTCTGTAATATCATTTTAATATCTCTTCTTCCATTTCTGATTTTATTGTGTTTTCTCTCTTCTATGTGAGTCTGACTAATGGTTTGTCTATTTTGTTTAACTTTTCAAATAACCAATCTTGGCTTATTAATTTTTGACTAGTCTTTTTGTTCTCTGTTTATTTCTAAGTTTATTATTTCTTCCATCTACTGATGTTTGGGTTATATTTTCTCCTTGCTGCAGTTCTTTTTAATGTAGGCTTAGGTTTCTTTTTTATTTACTCTTTTTTAGTTACTCTTATTATTTATCAATGTAGACCTCTATTGCTGTAAACTTTCCTCTAGTGCTACATTCCACAGGTTCTTGTAAGTGGTGTCTGTACATTCATTTGACTACAGGCATTTTTATCTTTCACCTTTGATATATTTATTAACCCAATAGTTGTTCAGTAACATGGTTTTATTTTCCATTCCTTCTGTTTCCCCCCTTGCATCTTTTGATTGATTTCTAGTTTCATTCTATTGCAATTTGAAAAGATGCTAGATATGAATTCAATCTTAATAGATTTGTTGAAACTTATTGATCTCTCCTTGAGAATGCTCCATGAGCACTTGAAAAGAATGTTTTGTCTATTGTTTTAGGGTGAATTATTCTTAGAAAACTCATAAGTCAATCTCAACTAGTTTGTCATGAGGTCAATATTTTTCATTGATTTTCTGGCTGGATAATCAGTTCATTGCTGTGAGTGGGGTGTTAAAGTCCCCTGCTATTATTTTGTTGTTGTCAATGTCTCCCTTAGGCTAGTTAATATTTGATTGCTATGTTTGGGTGCTTCTATGTTGGGTATATAAATATGAGTAAGTGTTATATCATCCTATTGTTTTGATCCTTTTATCAATATGTAATGGCTGTCTTTGTCTTTTGTTATTTTGTCTGTAAATCTACTTTATCTGACATGAGTGTAACAGTTCCTGATATTTTAATTCTCTTTTGGTTTGGAGTATCATTTTTCATTCCTTCACTTTAAGTTTACATTTGTCTCTGTATCTTAAGTGAGTCTCTTATAAACAACATACATTTGTGTTTGTGTTTTAATATATCCAACCACTCTGTGTTTTTTGATTGGTGAATTTAGTCCATTTACATTCAGGATGATTATTTATGTGTGATGACTTTCTTCTGTCATTTTGACAATTGATTTTTGTGCCATGCTTTCGTTTATTAACATATTTAATATTTTGTTAACTATCTTATTTTTATTAAAATAGAAGATCATCTTTTAGCATTTCCCATAAAAGAGTTCTTGTGGTAGCAAATTCCTTCAGTGTTCATTTTTTTCAGGGATTGCTCCCACTCCCTCCACCCCATCTGAAAAAGTTTTGTAGAACATAGCAGTATTGACTGCCAGTTTTATACTGGAGTGTTTTGAACATGTCATTTCAATCTCTCCTGCTGTGAAGTCTGATGATAGCCATATAAGAGTACATTTATATGTTACTTGTTTTGTACCCCTGGCCATTAATATTTTTTCTTTGTCTTGGATTATTGATAGTTTAACTAGTATGTGTCTTGACATACATCTTTGTATTTAGATAACTAGGTATTCTATTGACTTCATTGACTTGTCTATTCAGTGCCTTCTACAGATTTGTGAAGTTTTGATCCTCGATTTTTAAAAATATTTTCTGTTCCCTTCTCTCTTCTTCACCTTATTGGATACCCATTGTTCTTATGCTGCCTCTTCTAGTGGAATTGGATAGCTCTCAAGAGTGTTTCTTCATTTTTTCTATATATTACTCCTCTCTCCTTCCACATGGATCATTTCCACATTTTTTCTTTTCCAGATCACTAATCCATTCCTCCATTCAGACAATTCTGCTTCCACAGCTTTTTGATAATACTTTTGATCTCGTTTATTGTGTTCTTCACTGTCAGTTTCTAATTTGAAGTCTTAATTTATGCTTCCTGCTTGCTAATTTTAATTCTGAGTTTGTTAACTTGCTTTGCTGACTTCTCTTATATCTCTTTGACTTGCTTTGCTGAGTCCTGTTATAATTCATTAAACTGTTTTTTGGAATTTTTTGTTTCTCTGAATTTATTTATGGTTGCTACTTTGAAATATTTATCTGTGTAAAAGGTATAATTTTTCATGCTTTAAATGTGTGTTCTGGAGACATATTTCTACCTACTTATGATGTCTTACCTTGTAGTCTTATATGATCTTGTGTTTTCCTTCACCCTCCCATGAGCAATTTGTTACTAAACTGCTAATCTTCTGTTTTACCAGCATTATGTCACTATAACTTTTTTTTAACTGCAGGTTTCTGTAGTAAATCAGTCTCTGTTCTCCTCAGCCCAGGGGGCCCAAGTTTGGTTAGGCCATCCTGCTGTCTCAGTTCTACCTGGGCTGCAACTGCAGCAGCCTCTGAGTATCTCTCTTCACATACTTTCCTTCATGCTGATGCGTGGATATCTTTGGGTGTCCTTTCCAATGCAGCCTTCGTGGTCTCTGAGATACAAGTGCTATTTAATTGTGCCACTGAAATGTGAAAATTTCTCCATGTTGCCCATTTAGCTGTTAATTATTTTTTGAGGAGCAAAGCAGGAGGTATCTTTTATCGCCATCTTGGTGCAGTTCAGCATCTGTTTGTTTGTTTGGTTTTTTTAGTGACTAAATGGTTTAATTTAGTGTAGTCTTTCCCCATAGACAAATCCCCATATACAATACAAAACATCTTTTGTTGATCCTTAGGAAGACACAACTTTGGAGATATTCACAGTTGTCCTGGGATGACAGTAGTATTTATAAGTTTCTCTTTTCTCTCTTCCACTGACCATGTCCATTCATTTCCCATTGATTGCTCTATTTGTTTTCAATAATGTACGAGATATATGTTGTAGCAGAAACTAATATAATCAAATGGTAGATCCTTTGAAGAAAACATTTTTGTAGTTAATGTTTAATATTTGTTCTAGCCACAGAAAGGCTTTTGCCAGCTATCTTATTTCTTAGTTCTCTCTGCAAACTCACTAGTCAACAATCTAATAATTTGAATTAAATCTAATAATTTCCTACTAACTGCTTATCATCAAAATCTTCACTGTTCTTCAGAGTGCTTTTAGACTTAAACTTCTCTATGCAGTTACAAGTGATGCCAGTTATTTTGGAAAGAGATAAGGAGCTAGCTGTTTCATGGTCTGATTCTCCCCTAGGCAAACTCCCTTATCCAGATTTCTGAGCTGAAGGTAGTAACAATGTCAAACTTTCCTCACCTTGACCAATCTATTCTAGAAGTTGAGTGTTTGGTGCAGGGGGAAAGTAAAGATACTGTCAGCTTGCCTCTTATGGCAAAGAACAACTGCCTCATAAGCTAAGCACATGCAATGAGAACCTTAGTATTCTCAGTACTCTATACACAAATTAGAGCTTCCATTCAATAAGTGGAGGCTGGATGGAATAAGAGAGTCCCACTTCTCATTAGCAATCACCTAGAGCTTTGCTTTAGCAACACACACCTTAGGGCAGGATGAGAAGTAATGAAGTCCTGCTTCTCTAGGGATAAAAGCCTTCTGATTAGGCTGGACTGAGAAGGGGGCCTATGTTCTTGGCTTCAGCAATCTGGAGTAGAATCTCCTCTTTGTTGAGCTAGGAATAAGAGCAGGAAGAAAGTGCTTTTTTTTCAAATATCATGGACTCTCATCTCTTTCACTGAACTTTCATAGGTTTTCTTGAATAGAAGTTTCCTCAGAAATGCAATTTTCCTTAGGAACATTTTCAGAAGTTTTTCTTTTTCTGTGTTTCAATTTCAGAATAGGTAAGAAGGACTTTGGAAAATGTCATCAGAGATTGAGCCAAATTATTTATTCTTTTTTTTATATTTATGATTCAATCAATAAACATGTTGGTCATATTCTGTGCACCACAGATACAAAATTAATAGAGTAATATTCCCACACTTTAGGAGCAAATGATCTAAAGAAAGGTATAAGCAAATAATTAAAACTCAAAGTGATAAGATTAAAGCAAAAAATATATATATAAAGTCCTACAGAAGCACAGAGGTAAAGACAATAAAAACATGGAAGGTTTCAGGGGAAACCAAAAGTAAACTTGAGGAAGCTTTAGTTTTGCTAGATCTAGTATCCCTGAAAGCAATTTTAAGCAAGAACAAGTATTATAATCATATTATCAATAAAATATTTTTATATAAATTATTCTGAACTGAATACAAATATCTAAAATGTTTTTTCTGCATTTGCCTGGCAGATGCAATCAGAGAAAATCTCAGTAACCAATACAGCTTCAAGTCAAGTTCTCCAGCTTTGTACATACAATAATTTCAACCAGTTTATGCCCATTCACCTTTTTATATAAAAATCTGGAGACTTCACTGTTATTGGAGGACAGATTACATTTACATGTTATTATTAATATAAAATATCTGTGGAATAAAGGAATAGGAGACACATCTATTACTTTCTAACATGGTACAACCACACTAGTTTCCCATAGAGTCTCTGTACTTTTCTTTCCCCATAAACATCCAACCTGTTCTAAAATCAGCTCAGAAAAAATAAATCTCATTCAAAACAACAACAGCAACAGAAGAATAACAAAGAATTTGACAAAGACTCCTCTGCATTTCCCCATACCCTGGACCAGCACCTCAGTTTCTCATTCTGATATAGAAGGGAAAATTCATTGGCTTAACTTAATCCATAGACAGCCTCAGTTAAACTGAACCACTAGTGAACAGGAACATTTTAAATGTCATAACTTTGGCTCCAGACAACTGAGATTTTTACTGGAAAGCTACAGAAATTGTTGGCTATCTAGGATACAAAATATATCCTGGTGTTGCCTATGGAATCATTATTCCACTTATCCTTAAAATTCTTAAAATTTTCCATTTGAACACACTATGCATACATCCATCACAAATGATTTAATTTTATAACTATGACTATTCCAACTTAATACATATCTCTTGTCCTTTCTTCTTTATTTTGACCAAATATAGCCATTTACCGGTGGGCATTTAAAAACACTGCCGTAATTGATCTAGACAATATTACAAATATTGCTGCATTCGGACACTAGATCTTTCACATGCCCATCTGATATGGTCATAATGACCCTTGACAAGAATGATGAATTTTATTCACAGGGTACACAATTGAATACAGGCTGACTAGAAATGTCAGAATGATGGAGGAGAATAAAATTGTGTCATTTCCATAGCATAGTCAGGGTTTTTTTCTTTACTCAGATGTCATCATAGATCATAATTCCCTTGAGATTAAGTGACTTACTCTAAATAGTCATCTTTCAGAAATAACTGAGCAAATGTCAGCCTCTCTTCTAGTGAAATCTCTGTCTCATAGGACTCTCAATAATGCTATTGTTATAGTATCTTTTAAAAATTATGTCAGAGAGTCACTGCAATCTCCTGGCACCAGGTTTTGAAAAAGACAAGGTGCTGAACAGTGAGAAATAGAGGAGAGGTGTGATTAATTGTCAAAGGATAGAAGCACGGGAGCATAACTCTTTCTCTTGACAGATGCTCCAGCCGATGACACAGAATCAAGTAATAGCATTGTTATAGAAATTTGGCCAACTGCTTTAGGCACCACCTGCTCATTTTTCCCCAAAAGAGTAAGCCTTTTCAAAGGTTGAAGGGGAAGTTTAAAAGGATGCTCAGGCACTTGGTGTATTTTTTTGATTTCTAAATAATGGAACTAGACCCTGTAAGCATTTCTCCTTTGCAGAAAACTATGTTAAGCTTCTTCAATCAAGAGGCCTGTGAAATCATTACAGAAGAAAGGAGACTCTCTTCTGGTTCGTTCATTTCTTATCATCATTATCACGTGGAAACAAGAAGCACATATGTAAGGACCTTAAGTAGACATCCTACACCTGGCACATGTCCATTTTGTGAACTCACAGTTCCACCTCCAGTTCAATGACCACCTTGTTGAGATCCTCGTGACACAGTCATCACATGTTTCAGGCTTTGTGTCAGTAGATGAATCTAACAGCCCAACTCCTCTATCTGCCATCGCAGCCTCAGCCCAGCTCCGCCTTCTACTTGCCCAAAGGCTGGAAGCCATCACTGACCCAGGCAATCCCGTGCACTTCTCTGTCATTCTGGGCTACAACCGCACCTTCTCTAACAAGTTCTGAACCCTGGCCTTGGGAAGAGGTCTCCCTTTCCAGTGTTTTCCTTCCTTGGTACTCTCAATTAACCCTTGAATAGTCTTTAGAATTAACTCAACATCTTAATAGTCAATCCTCTGTTTTAATTAATACTCTTTATATTAAAACTTTCTCTGTTCAAATTGTCTGATTTCTGTCTTCTGTGTGAACTCTGACTCATGTAATTTCTAATGATACTTCTTTTCAAATAAGCAGATCTAGATTATGCTGGACTTCTTGCCTCCCTGAAGCAGAATTTCAATGTGACTTTCCTCAATAAGGAAACTAAGGTTTAGAAGGAACAAGGAAAGTAGACAGCTGAGGAAAACTATCTTTATTTGACCAATTAAAAAACTAAACTGTTGAAGGTGAGTGGTCATGATTCTGCATAAATCAGTTATACAGAATGCTTTTTAAGCAAAAATTCCTCTCTAGACTCTACATTCCTTTCCAGATGAATAACGGAATAATATTTATTGTCATTAAATCAGAGAAAATACTAGGAAATCACTAAGTCACTTTAGGAAAAAACAAAAAAAATCTAAAATTCTGGTTCCAAGTTTTGAGAGAACTGAGTATAGGAATTGTTTTACAGATTTCTTATTCCACTCAGAAATATGTATTAATCACTTTAATAAGGTCTTACACACTATTATTAGGTTAATAACAATTCATTAATACTTTAAAAATAATTAATGATTTTAATATTTTTATAAGCCTAAGAAATTTCATTTGTTATGGACTGAATTCTTGTGGTCTCTCCAAATTTATGTGTAAAGCACTAACCAGCAATGTGATGATATTAGAAACTGAGGTCTTTGCAAATTATTTAAGTTTATATGAGATCATGAAAGTGAACCCCCATGATGAGATAATGCCCTTACAAAAAGAGGAAGAGATACCAGTGCCATGTGAAGTTAAAATAAGACAGTCGCCTGCAGGCCAGAAAGAGGGCCTTCACTAAGAACCAAATTTACTGGGTTCCAGAATTCTGAGAAATAAGTATCACTTAAGGCCTCTTGTCTAATGTATTTTGTTATAGTAGTCTAAGCTAATAAACCATGCTTAATAAAATTCAACTGATGATCAAGTCATTTTGAACTACTCTCAATTCTCAAGATAGATCATGTTCTCTCAAACTCAGGCCTTTTGCACTTTCTGGTCTCTTTATCTAGATACCCTTCCTTTTCTGGCCAATCCCTATGCATCATTCAGAGCTTAATTCATATATTCTTTCTTTCAGAAAATCTTTCCTTTGACCATAACACATACACAACACACACACACACACACACACACACACACACACACACACACACACACACACACACTTGATTGGATTTTCCTTTTATATGCTCCAAACTGCCAATATAGAATAAACTACTTGAGGTCAGAATATTACCTTATTCATCATGCCTAGCTCATAACAGGAAATCAATAAATATCCTTTGACTGCTTTTAGTTCCCTTAGATAAATCTGTAGCTAAAGCCTCAACCAGTTGTTTTCATATAAAGTTGTTTTTAACACTAAAGAATGCAACAAAATTCACAGATTAGATTTTGTTTAAACATACTTTTCATAACCTGAAAAGATGACGAAGTGTTTGTAAAAGAGAAACACTTGCCAAAGCACAACTGTGAATGATAATCTTAGAAGTTAAATAAAAATTCTTACAAAGACTTTTTTTAAACCTTCACAGAAAATCCTTTGAAAAACTTGGCTCCTTCTTTGTAGAGAAGAAAACTTTTTTAAATGCAGAATCTTGACAGAATTGGACTATGAGCTTTTACACTTGTGATGAAATATTTAAGATGAGACTGACTTCTTTCCTTTTAGAAGTATCATCACCATTATAAAATTTTAAATACATTTTCTTGAGGCAATATTTACCTTTTGGTAGCTGAGAATAAGAGATTTAATTTTTAGAATTCCATCCAATCTTACACTGATGTTGATAGACTGAGGATTTTATAAAAGCCTCACTAATGTTTTTATCAAGGTGACATTTCTTTCAAATATTCTAATCTCACTCATCTCTGTAATTGCTCATATAATCAATACAAATTCATCTGTTTTGTCAGCTGAATGAAAGAAGATTATCAAGGACTTCAAAGCATGATGATGCAAATAGCCCATATGGGTCTGTGTATGGGAGTTTGTTTCTTTGTGTTAACAAAGGCTATGTATGCATGTAGGAATAGAATGTTACCCTTTGAAATGATATTTGAATATTCTACAACCAATATAAATGAGCTACTTAAGCCAATTGCATGTGAAGTGTTCTAAATAACTGCCAAATTATGAAATACATGAAACTATGGAAGAAACTCAAAAACTAGTCCTCAAATCACTTAAAATATTTTTCTTAGCTGTGGCACAAACAGATGGACACAAAAATATGTTCCATTTTCTCATTCATACTTGTTCTGGAAAAGAAACACTTTCTTAATATAGAGTCATTCACAGCTGGTGTTACACTTGCTGAGATTTTGTCCATCTCTGCTTTTCATCGTCAGCTGCAATATAATAACCATATTCACATTTGTCATTACGGCAGCCATTTTAAGGGAAGTTAGAGATAAACTTTCCCAATCTGTTAGAGGCATAGAACTACAAATAGGCAAGTGTAATTTATGCATAGAAACTATCTGGTTATGCATTCATCAGAGTCTTTATATACTCTCACAGAGACTACAGAAGTAGTATCACTTATCAAAAGTCTTTCAACCCATTGTGAAAGTTAATTAAGATGAGTATTAATGGGAGCACAGCTATCTAAAGTTCACTAACTTTTTGGTAGATGCAAATGAGTCAAGAAGTGAAAGACATATAAATATATATAAAATATATATAAATGTGTTCATTGGGTCACAGTTTTCAGGCATTCAAAATGAATGTAGATTAACAACCTAAGAAAATGCATCTATAAGAAGAAAATGGCATACCTAAACTGTATACGGAAATTCTAAGCTTCAGAATAACATATCCTAAGATTAAAGTGGTTTCTAAATTGTACAGCTGTTCATAAAAATATTTTGGAAGATAGATTACATTTGATCTGGCCCCTACTTTCACCAAAAGTTCTACAATCTTCTACCTAGCCACATTAGTTTTTGTACTTTCCCACTTCTTTGTTTAAGAAGAAAGATGGTTATTGTCTGTGGAACACACCTGCCTTGGAAACTGTGCTAGCCTTTTCATCTAATTTTATACACTTGACTTATCTTCACATTGCAAATTAATTTTCACTTCCTAACCAGCATTTACTTTCCAAAGATGTTATTTGACACCTCAACCAATTTACTTTATTTTATGATCCTTAGTGCTACTTTAATTTTTTTATTTCTTTATGTTCTTTCTTCTGTATTATTCCTTTTTCATCTCCTTCCAATAGAACGAGAGCTCCATGAAGGCAAAAATCTTGTCTTTTATCATTTCCATGATATAATACAGTTTCTACCACACAGTTTGTACTCAATAAATGCTAGTAAAATTGATATCTTTTCATGAGAAAATAGAAAAAGAAAACTGACAAACTCAGTGATTTCAAAAAGTTGCATTTGACATGATGATATATATGATTTTAGTGACTTCAGTCCTTTAGGGGAAATAATAGAATATAAAGAAAGAAATACCACCTTATAATTTTTTATTTGCATTAGGCTCACCTAAAGAGCATCACCAAAACATATGCATACTTTGAAAGAATTATCTTCACTAAAGGAATGCATATTTACTAATCTACTTATCAATTTTCTCGGGAAACAGTTACCTGCCCCACCACACATGAGCACATACATAGTAGCAATTAAAGAGAGAAAAATAAAGATAAACATTTTAACACATGAACTAACTAAAAAATTCCAATGATGTGGCTCATTTGCTATGTTTTTCAAGGAAGAAATAAATATATGAAGAACTAGGAACTAGAAGACTATCTAAAAACTTTAGATAGGAGGAAAATCATCTTCACATCTGATCTAGCTTTATCAATTCTCTTAAAGATTGATGAGAATTACATCAACACCAAATGACCACAATGATGGCAACTGGGATTAGTGTGTGAATCAAGTTAATCTCCTATTCCACAAACTGAAATTGTGCTCGTTATTTGTAACCACAGCACCATGAGAAGGCTGTCTCTACTTGGTAGCTACTGCGTTTTCAAGGAAGATCTAGACTATCAATGCCTTATCTCTTAGTAAAAATATATATGAACAACAGCAGGATTGAACTGAAAAAATTTTTTAAATGTTGACATGTCACTACATATGTTTATAGGATAGAATTACTTAGACAGATGAATCTTTCATATACAGTATTTTTATATAGTAGGTAGAAGAACACCGGATGAAGAATGTTACTTGGACTGCCCTTAAAGACGAATATATCTTATCTTTAAAAAAATGTACTTATTAAAAATATTCTTTCAATAATTTGCTAAAAATTAAAAATATTTCAGATAATGGGCAAAAAAATAATTGAGATTAGATGTTTGCTTCTGGTCATGATGAAATTATAGAAACTTAAATACCTTTCTTCCAAAAACAACTAGAAAAAATATATAATAAAGGATTTCAGGTATTGGATTATCGGCAACAAAGAAAGATGATCTCTGAGAAAAGGGAAATGAGTAAGATTAGGCTTACAACTGACTAGTTCTTTTTTCAGAGCGACAGTCTAAGCATTTGGGGCAGAAAGGAAGTCCTAAACAAAGCACACAGTTTGCTTAGTCAAAAGCCAGAACGCAGAGGTCAGCAACTGAAGCAGCTAAAAATTTCAAGGCAAAGCTCCAGAGTGGAAGAAGTTACATGGAAAACCCAAGATATCTGCAAAGGAAAAAAAAAACCAGCTGGAGATCTAAGAGTTGAATTATTCCAAAGCTCCCTCAGTACTGGGAGATATTTGGTTCAATCTGTCTACTATGTAGGGTCGTAGAGATGTTCAATATAGATTTGGAAGGTCATTTTTTTAGTAGTGGAACTAAACTATTCTAGGTAAAAGACAAACCTAGACCTCCAAAGAAAACCTAAAAACAGACCGTGAATAGATCCAAATAAATCATGATTAAATTAGCTACCTCTCAAAACTAAATACAACTTTTTTTAAAGGAATACGTGAAAATTTAGACATTCAGCAATGTAATATTGAAAATATCCAGCATCCAATATAAATTACTAGCTACTCTAAATCGCAGGAAAATGTGACCCATATCCAGAAAAAAAATCAGTCAATAGAATCAGTTACACAAACAATAGAGATGATGAAATATAAAGGTACAGATGTTAAAATGTGCAATCTTTAAAATATATCTTTAAAATATAACAATCTTTAAGTATTTAAAGAAAAATATCAACATGAGATAAATAGAAAATATTTTTAAAGAATCAAACAGATTTCCAGAGTAAAAAATATACTATCTAAAATTAAAATTTAATGGGAAGTTATTAATAGTAGTTTAGATAGTTTAGATATTACAGAAGTAAGATAAAGAAACTATAATACATAGCCATAGAAATTATCCAAAACTGAAAACAGGAGGTGGGAAAAGCGGAGTATTAATGACATATGGGTTAATAGCAAATGCTCTAATATATATATATATATATATATATACTTATATCTATCTATATATATTGATATATGGAGAGTAGACAGGTGCAAAGAAAACCCAATTGAAGCAGTAATGACCAAAAAGTTCCAAGTTTAATTAAAACTTTAAATCCACAGACCAGAATCTCGATAAATTCCAAACAAGATATAACAAGAAAAATAACACTGTGGCATATCATAATTAAACTCTTGAAAACTAGTTACAAAAAGAAAATCTTTAAAATAGCCAGAGATTAGACATAAGACTTGTAAAAAAAAATAGCAGGGAAGGAAACATGCAGTCATCATCTATCACTATGATCATATGGTACTAACATTTATTTTTTAAAACACCTAGTATTTGTGGACAGTTAAACTGACTTAAGTGATTTGACTTAAATTATTTCAGTCAGTTAAAATTGCTTAGGCCACATTGGACAGTGTGCAGAAATGAACTGGATGGCCTCTAAAGTTGCTTCTTCTTTTTATGAATACACGGCTAACCTATTTGTCTACGTGACCAGGTGGTCAGGTGACATACTGGTAATTTTGGCTGATGGAATGTGGATGGATGTGATTTATACAGTATCCAGACCTGGTTCACTAAAACCTCATGGTTGATTCTTCATCCTCTACTTCCTGATTCCTAGCCAGGGGAGGATTCTTATGAACCTACAGGATGGTAGAGTCAATAGATAAATTGGGTCTACCTAGGCCAATAACTTATATGTGTGACATAAGCAAGAAATAAGTGTTTATTGTGTTGTCACCATAATTTTAGAATTTTATATTTATAACAGTTACTCAATATTTAATAATCTAGTCAGGTTTGTAACAATTAAGAATCACACTTCTCTACCCACTCTTATTTATAAGCAAATCCTATAATAAGTTTTAATGAGCTATCTTCTATACAATATTAATCAAACTTACACAGTTAATACAAGCCAGTTCAAAAAATAAAATTTAAATACAGGTCCTCTGATTCCAAACTCCTGTGCTCTTTTATTGCCTCATATCACACAACTCATATTTATTTCAATAGAATAATGACTGGGAAGTAGAATAAGTACTGATTTATGTCAAATTAAGATAAGAAAGATTATCTAGTTTATCAAAATTGAGGTCAGAATAATGAAAGTGTACTCTCAGAATGCAAACCAAGATAAAACTAAAATGCAATCTGTTATAGAGTTGCACATCTCAAAATTAAATACACTGATTTTTCTATTCTTTTCACATGAACATAATCCAGTAATTATAGTCTCATATCTGGTTTATTTTTCTCATATAGACCCACGTAGTAATCACCAATGATATTTCTTCATTTCCATAGCTCCAAAGCAAACAGGAAATATCTCCTTTTTTATGATTTTTAGGCTTACAGTATTTGGCAGTTTACTTCTTTTATTAAAAGATACTTGTGAATCAATATAAAAGTAAGGGGTACTACTTACTCTCTCTTTGCACTGAAAGAAATGGTGAATACATACTAAAATGTGACATTTTCCCTCCCTTTCACCTTCATATAAATTCACTATTGTCATTGCACATCATTAGACGGCACTTCATATTCTTCAAAAACACATCTCTTTTCCTTCAATGTGCAATGTATTGTAATTAGTGGGAAAATATCTTTTAAACATTATCATTTATATTTGTATATATTATTCAGATTCAAATATGTTCAGAAAATGCCCAGCCTTCTTCCAAGGAAATGGTTATCTCCTACAACTTTGAGAGAACATAAAATTACTAAAATTTTCAAAAATATAAGAAAATATACATATTTCTATATCTAAAATTTATCCTAAAGAAATTATTATAAAGGTGCCCAAAGATTCAACCTTAAATCAATGACTACATTATGTTTTCATTGTACATAATTCCATCTTTAAAGAAGAATTAATTAAAACCAAAATAACAGCTAAAATATCTAAATGCTTTGTTTATGAAGTAGCATTTTAAGTTCTATGTCCTTCATTCATAGAACTTGAATTTTGTCATTTCATAGATTTTCTAGGTACTTAAACAGAAGGACTGCTATATTTTCCTCTGTGTCTTAATACCCTGGCAAATTAAAGGTAGAAGAAATAAATGTTTTTGAAAGTTTTGATTTACATATCTACAAAATTTATTCTAAATTGAAAAAAATGTAACATTGATCATAAAATATATTCAACTGATTGACCATATTTATCTGAAACTCAAGTATTCTAATCAGTTTAACTTCTTATCTGAAGAGCATCTCTAAGTCAGTACTTAATTTTGTTTATAACAAAAGCTTCTTTGGTGTCCTTAGAAACTATTAATCTCTCAGGAAATGATTGGCCAAAGGGACTTTGAGCTAATGAGTTTAACAGTTGTGGTTCATTGGTTGTATATTCCTAAATCCTTTATAAACATAGTAGAAATTTTTCAAGGTAGTAGTACAAGTCATGACTGCCAAAAATCCTTTGTAAAATATCAGTTATTATAACTAATTTCTAGATTAATAATTACTTTTATTCTAAATGCTCTATTTTAATGTCAACTCTTTAAATATAATGATTAATTTGATTCCAGAAATACATTGCTCATAAATGGCCAAGAAAGCAAAAAGTTAATAGACAAAAAACAAACAAGCAAAAAACATTAAAAACTGAGGGAATCAATGTCTTGTGCTGAAATCATTTTAATGTTTGTTCTTGAAACATCAATTAAATAATATTGCCAAAATACTATTATCCTATTATTGTTATTACTTTAAATCACAAAATAATTATTATGAGAAAGAAAGTTTTAATATATGGTATTTGCTTACTAGAAGGGCCTTAATACTTTTTCTGAAATATTGTCATTTGGATGCAAGCCAGAGGCAAAATAGCAAGTGCCTAGCATTCTTCCTTCACACTCAGGTGTGCTGAAGTGTCAGATGTTTCTGAAGATTTTCAGGAGGTGTTAAATATAAAGGGTTCAGTCCTTCCCACACACCTCAGGGGCACCAAAGTCAGTCTGCAGTGTTCAGTGATAATAAAGATAAAGAGACAAACTGAGAAGATGCATGTCCACTCCCAAGTTAACAGTCCTCCAGAGGGCAGTGGCAAAGGTTTTTGTAGAACATTCCTACATCATATTTACTTCCAGTAGTAGAGGTGAGATGATTTAGATCCTTTTAAACATGTCAAGTATCTTACTCCAAGTTCACTGCCTCATCAGTGGTCACGAGAGTAACTGGACCACTTGTCCACTGGTATAGTCTAAAGTAAGCGATAAAATGGGAAGAATGCCTGGTCTCAGCTTACTGGTGAAGTGTATACTAAGGATCAATCACCAGCCTTCACAATCCACAAATGGCCTCAGATGCAGCCTTTTGTCATCTATCACTAAAGAGTGTTAACTATCTGTAATTATATAATGTATATGTGTTTAAAAGCCCACATTTGATAAACATAAACGTGTAAAACATTTCACAGTGTTATTAGTCTTAGTAGCTCTTGATTTTTAAGATACCAGGAATTTGTAAAAATGGGCGTATATTCCAACTCTCAGGAATTCCAAGCAGCACTCAACATGTTTACTGCTTTAGGCACAAGTTACGGAAATTTTTATCAGATTTCAGCTTATATTTTTCTAGATTCCTTATCCTATATGTCGGAAAAGATGTTCTCCATTTTTAGAAAATTCAGTCAAGTTTATATTAATCTTCTCATGGTCATTAAAGACGGAATTAATTTTTTCAAATAACTGTATATATCTCAAGGTTAATTTTCATTAACTCTTCATTATCTAGCTGGCATTTTGGAGTGGTGGTTTCCATTTGCAGCATGCAGAATGTTCTAGCACCACCTGGAGGGCACTTGTTTGTGTACCTTAGAGAGGCTGATTACATAAGCTACTATTTTCATGCACAAAGACCAGTGTGGTTGTGCTGCCCCAGTTCTACAAAATTACACTGAAAAAGAAATTCAAGCCTTCTGCAGAAAGATAAAGATTACAAGACCCCATTTGAGAAGCAGTTTGATTCTGGCTGAAGGATAATTACAGGTTACAAATTACTGGAAGAAACTACTAAATATTTTTCTTTTTTCTAAGAAAGATACAGTAACCATGAATTAAAATTTGGAGAACAATTTAAGTGTTGTGAAAGATGCAGAAGCACTGAGGAATAAACTGAAATTCCCTAACTGGCTAGAAAACTATCACTTTAGGTGCATGGCTGAATGATACAGTAATTAACAAATCATTAATTGTTAATAATTTATTAATGTATTTCATGTGTTTTAATTCATTGTCATGTCATATTTCACCAGGGAAACATTCAAATGATCTTTATTTAGACATGATAGGATTGGACTTTGAGATCATTTTTGCTTTCTAGTCTAATAGGAAAACACAGAATCAATTTGTATATTTCCTGACCCAGACCTGGAATCTGCCATTTCTCCCAAAAGTTGTGTTTCAATAGATGGGGAACTGTATTTAGAAGCAACAGTTTGGATACAAGAAAAATGTATTGCTACTGTGCTGGTCATTTTTTTCTATAGGTTTGTAGTAGCTAATCTAGAAATACATTTTCCAACAAAATATATGTAAGCAAGTTTTGCTGATATTCCAATTTAAAATCCTAGTTTTACTAACCTTAAATCTAGATATAATTTCTTTCAAGTCAAAAACCTTAGTTCCCAAAACAAAAATTTATACAATTGTTTGTTTTTAACACTATATGCTCAGTAATTTCAGAATAACCACCACAACAACATTGAAAACATTGGGACATTTTCCATATATTTTTGTTCTCATTATGTCTTCTAATAATGTGTAATAAATTCATTCTCTCTTACCATTTTTGGAATAGTTCCTTTGTGTAGCTATTCCAGCAACAACAAAAAAATTAAATCCATGTGCTTTACTGTATTTTTCATTTAATTATTTTATAATTACATGAATACTTATATATCTTCTTTAGATATAGGACTCCAAATCTACAAAAACAAAGTACAATCTGAGAATATTACCTTCTACCTAGTCTTCTCCATCCTATTTTACCCTTATCTATATTTGTAATTATATGTTTTATCTTGTCTTTGTTTTATTTCAGCATAAACATAAAAAGTGTTCATATATGTGATAACATTCTACACATATTTTACTTCACTTTGTTTCTTTCACTTAATACCTAGATAAAATTGTATATGTCCATTTATATTTATTGATATGATCAATGTTTTAGCCCTACTTCTATCATATTATATACATATAGATATGTTTTTTAGTACATTTGTCAGTTATATGAGAAACACACTAGGTGATCTATTTTATTCTATTCTGTTTCTCTAAAAATACCTTTTGATATTTAGGAAGTTTGCAATTTTAACAGTTTGTCACTTTGAGATTTTTTATTCTGAATCACATTGAATTAATTCATAGCTTAATTTAGAGAGAATTGACTTATTTATAACACTGAATCATCCAGTCAATAATCATCATATATTTATTCATGTCTATGTTAATTTCTTCA
This sequence comes from Solenodon paradoxus, assembly GCA_004363575.1. Classification (NCBI taxonomy): domain Eukaryota; kingdom Metazoa; phylum Chordata; class Mammalia; order Eulipotyphla; family Solenodontidae; genus Solenodon; species Solenodon paradoxus. Next base: position 119,501 of record RJWH01000231.1, on the reverse strand, counting down.
GACAGGTTTTTATATTTTCCTTAAGTTCTTAATGTAAGAATTATTTATTAATTTTCTTCCATAGCATTTTATAATTGCTGATATAATTATGAATGAGATATTTTTTTTTCTAATTGGTTATTTTTGGAATAGGAAATCTATTGATTTTTCTTTGATGATTTTTCATTTTATCTTACTGAACTCTTTTATTAGTTCTTATCAAATTTTTTTATTTTGAGTTTTAAATTTATGTGCAATTGTAAGAGATGTTCCAATACAATTGTATTACCCCTTTACTCAATTTTCCACAATGAAAACATCTAAAATTCTAAAAATAATTTATTTTTAATTTAACTATATCTTTTCAAAATGTATTCTTGCTACAATTCTTTATTAGTTTAGCACATATTTTATGATTTAAAACAAATTAATTTATTATTAAATGTTCTCAATACAGTCTGTGATTATTAAATATCATTTCTGCATCTTTAATTATATAAACTAAAATATATTAAAAATTTACAGAATATACATGCTTCTATTTCATAATAAATGTAAAAACAAAGATTTCAACATTAACCATGAACCTATTAATGTCTGAAGTGTATTATAAGCTATATTATAAGTCTGTTTTTAAGTTCTTAAATAAAATACACTGCATGATCCATGTACTATTGCTTCAACAAAAGGTCAGGTTGAACAGAAATTACTGGAAAACTGTCTCATAGTGGCAAGAGATTTCTGTTCATCTCTGATAAACAACCACAGAGTTTCAGTAGAGAGCTAACATATGCTTTCATACTGACTTGGTTAGAGAGGTATAGGGAGCACGAAGTTATGCTTTCATATGGAAGGTGAAATGCAAGTGAATTACTATTCATTTCAGGCTCTTATTTGTATATTTAAAGTAAAAACAGAAATGAACATAAAGTAAGTAATAAATTCTAGAAAAGTGCCATTTGGGTAGATATTTGGACAGCTCCCATTTCAACCATCATCTCCATTTTGCAGATATCACTTTTAGGTATGATAATATGCTAAACGAATAGGAAGATAAATCCTATTTATATTTTTCTCCATAAGATTTCACAAGACAAAGCCCTTAGAAATAGATAAAATTTCAGCTATACCTACAATATTCAGACATTGTATATATTTAGGCTGACTTGAGTAAAGAACATAATAAAGATTTTTATAATCTAACCATCTCTCTGCATGTTCCTCTATGCTCCTTACATAGATTTTTTAAGTTAAATATTCAAATAAGAAGTTATGAGTTCTGATAATTAATCTGATATATAACTACTTTTTCATGGACTAGCGTTTTATAAACAAAAATGAAAATTATACATTTTAACAGTATATGCATATTCATAAATGTCTAGCTTTCTAGAGAACAGAAACAATAATAGGAAGATGATTTGCCTATTCTACAAAAATAAAATATTTTAAATACTCTAAAAATTAGGAAAGCTTATTTTAACTTTTAGTCATCCTAATTTTTTTCTATAACATTTGGATCATCATTGTTTAATAGAAATATGTGAGCCATGGCTGCAAATTTAATTTTGAAAATGTGAAAGAAATAAAAGAAAAATAATTTCAATAATATATTTTGTTAATTCAAAATACACACAACATTATCATTTTAACATTTAATCAATATTTAAAAATTTATCTCTGAGCTACCTTGCTTTCTTTTTATGGTAATTCTGAAATCAGTTGTGCATTTTTTGCCTTTTGCACATCTCAGTTTGGACTAGCCTCTTTCAACTGCTAATAGCCACATATGACCAATAGCTAACATACTAGACAGCTCTAAATGAGCTAGGTCCTTATGTGCTATAAGGTGCTGAAGACACCAATATCACCTCAGAAAAAAACTGCACAGGTGCCCCCTAGTGGAGCACTGGTTTGCTTTGCTGCATTTCGCTGTAGCATCCACGTACATCCCAAAGGCTGGGGAGAATAACCAGAATGTACAACTAAATAAAACAAATAAAAGTGCTTCTTCCTTCTTCCTCTACCCTGCCTGCCTACTCACCTTCATTCCTGCCCTGCACCTTTCCTTTAAAAAAGAAATAAATGAAATAAAAAATAACTGCACATGTAGCAACGCCCTCTTATAAGATATGGGATTATTAAGCTACACTTAATTATACGTGAGGAAATGAATATAAGTCAACCGTTAAGTGAACAAACCATGTTCAAGTAAAAATCGACAGTAAAAACAATCGCCTGTCATTTGGTGCCACACTTCAAATCACATCTCTAGCTAGATTTATTTTTGGTCCACTTCAAACAGTATTTATGGCCAAAGAAAAAGAAAACTCTATTTGAAAATGCTTCGAATTTTCCAAAAAGGAAAAAAATTCCTTCAAGAAAGTCTATTTCAAAACAACCAGAAACTGATAAAGCCTTTTGGGTTTTTGGTTTTTTGTTTTGTTTTGTTTTTGTAAAGGGCAGTAGAGTAAAGACTTTAGGCTTTGTGGGCTATATAATCACAGTTACTCAACTCTGACACTCTAATGGGACAGAAACCATAGATAATATTTAATGAACTGATGTACCAGTGCTCCACTAAAACTTTATTTACAAAGACACATGGTTGGGCCATATTTTGCAACTATTAGTCTAGACTAATTTCCTTGAAAGTAAAGAAAAAAAAAACCTGTGAAAATTTGTTGGATATTTATTGTTACCAGTCACAAAAATATGTTAAATCAGATGTTCAAGAGATGGTGGATTTACTATCATGCCACACACCTTAAATCTATATATTAAGATGCAGTGTTCCTCCTATAAAATTAGTTTGAATTTTAAAAGTGTTATAAGATATCCATTCTTTTTCCATTTTTTGGCCAGTCACGTCTCTAGGCACAAACAACTTTTTGCTCAGGATCTCAGAAGGATGAAGGCAAGACTCTAGCAATTATATCAATCTCTGAAGATAGTGGGTCTTTGTTTAAACCAACTTTGGATCAGTCGAAGTTCCCAGTGGAAGGATGTTTCTTATTGGGTAGCATAGCTCGCTCGCATGGATACTCCTAGACATGCAATGAGAGGGTGACTTTTGGTTGCTAGTCTTTTCAGAGAAGCGAGAGGCTGGTGATAAAAAGGAAGGAAAGAAGTAACTTATGAAGGACAAGGAAAGAAATGCGAGGCAGGGAAAAATGAAAACACCAATAGTATCTCTTTCATCTTATCATTAACCATTATTACCAATAATCATTATCACTATTGATGCACCATTTCCAGTTAACAGAGGAAAACTAAGAGGAACAAACACCTTTTCATCTGAGAGCATCAGGCACTGCATTGAGATGAGGGACAAAACAGAATATAAGTGTAACAGTAGTCACTTAATGCAGACTTTAACAAGAAACATCCATGGTCCATACTTGGGGAAAATAATCAAAAAGTAGGATTTCTGAAAGGCAATTCAAGCAATAATTCTACGATCTAGATCATAAGAGAAAGACAAGAACAGGTTTACTGTGGAGGTAGTATTTAAGCTGAAACTTTTTAAATTATTTAAAATTCACTAAGTAGGAAAGTGTGCAGCAGGCAGTAAAAGCTTGGAAGAATATGACGAACTAGGGAAACAGCGAGTAGTTTTGAATTCAGAAAAGTACACAGGGACCAGATTACAGGGGACTTTGTAAGGAGTTTGAACTTGATTATGAAATTATTGGAGGTTTTCAAGCAGGGAAATGATATAGAAGATTGACATATCAGAAATTTCGTTTTGGTTGAAGTCTCCTTTTATGAGGGCTAGAAGGAAAAAAAAAAAAACATTTTTAATTTTGATTTCATTGAACAGACATTTGTTGAACACTGTCTTTTTGCCAGACCTATTTTCTGTTCTAGATCTCCAATTTTCAGTTAAACCTAAAAATAAAGGAATCAAGTTTGTTGACAGAGATATTTTCTAGTTTGATGTTTTCTCTTATGACATAAACCTCAGTCTTTAAAGGATTGAAATGATGAGTAAAATATTGTCCCTTGTTTATATTGATCTCTAGGTTCATTCTCATTGGGTTCATACAGTAGGTACCTCAAATTCCTACTAAAAAAAAAACAAACCACAATGACAATAACACAAACCCTTAACTGAATTACAGGAGTGAGCAAATTTTACAGAGAATAACAAAAAACATCTTTCTTCAGGCAGTTGAACCATCACCACCAAGAGCAGCCCTGAAATTCATGGCTTGATATCGTTATATTGATGCGTGACTACAGGGGAAATGATAACATCAGATACCAGGATATTACTACTCGTTACTTAAGATAAGAAGCAGCTCAGAAGCTTCATACAGTTATCTCAATTTCTCGCTGCTCTTTTTGTGAAAAGAACTTTGGAGTTGGGAATTTTGCGGCTGTATTACTAGATCTGTCTGGACATATACCAAAATATTTACTGTTCTCTATATGTAAAATCTTTATGCCACTCCCCAATAATGTCAGTCAACTCGTTAAAAATCATTATTGTAGTGAGGCTATTACAAAAAGAAAAATTTTAAAAACCTAGACATACTGTCCAGAGAGCAATGTATTTATTTCCACCAGCAGATGGCATTATTTAGTTTTCACTAAGTTAAAAAACAAAACAAAAACTATACTAAAAGAACACCAGCAGCAAATTATTAAAAATAGCTTAATATAAGAATGAGCAATCTTTTTGAATTAATGTTTCATTAGTTTACAATATTATAAGTTTCAGGAGAATAGATTCACACTTCAATAGATGTATACGTCATACCACATCTACCACCAGAGTTCTAGTGCCATTTTCACTTTCATTGTTAAGGAATGAATAATTTTATCTCAAAGAAAAGAGTCATCAAAGAAATGGATTAATATGTTTCCTTTGTTCCAGCACCATCCATCTTTATAAGATGTTGCTTCTTTTGAAATCAGCTAAAGATTAAATATGTATAAGGGACACACTGGAGGGCATTGAGAGAGGAAAATTGGGCCACAAGTACTCATGTCTGGAAACAGATGGTTTGAAAATGAATAAAGGCAATTAATAATAATGATGCCTTGACTGCATGGAGCAGCTGTCATCAGAGCTCAAAGAGCTTCCTTCATTATCTCGTTTATTCTCTCCATCTAATCACAACATCAAGAATAGAATGGACACACCTTTTTGTTTTGTTTTATGGGTTTCTTCCTTCCTTCCTTCCTTCCTTCCTTCCTTCCTTCCTTCCTTCCTTCCTTCCTTCCTTCCTTTCTTCCTTCCTTTCTCCTTTCCTCATTTCCTTTCTTTTTTTTTTTTAATCTCCCTTTTTTTTTCTCCTGAAATGGATTACCCCACTCCAGTTAAGGTTTTTATTGTTGATGTTTGCTTGTTTTTTAAAGTAAGAATAGATGTACATTAATAGTTACAACTGCAACATTTATCAATACCATGCGGTTTTTTTCAATAATGAAACACATTAAGACCAAAATGCTAAAACCACAAATTCGAAAAATTGCTTGAACTGGTGGGGAAAGAAGGTAAGGAACTTGAAAATACTTATTATAGAAATTCAGACATAAAGGATTCTCTTTGTGTCAAATAGTTTTTGAAATGTGAGTTGAGACTGGGATGAGTTTTCATCTAGGATCTAAATTACAATACAAGGTATCTGATGACTACTTTAGAGAATGGGATTTTTTTCTCCATCTGTCTAGAATCCAAATCTTATACGTATATATGGAAATCAAATATCTTTGGTTTCTAAGAAACTTTAGAACTTAAAAGTATTATTTGCTCACAGATTAATCAAAGAGGATGTTTAATATTTTAAAATCTGTTTTCTGGTGAAATGATAATGTGATAAAAGTATGCCAGTTTTAGAAGTAGCATTTTTAACAGAAAAATGTGAGTACTTTAGAAGAAATTGGCTTAAAACTTGTGTTCCCTATCTATATAAGAATAGTATCACAAAAAGAAGAAACTGTGAGTGAAGAGTGGATCAGATCTGAAAATCATTTTTTAAAAATTTTGGGTGGATCCCTTTATCCGTGATCTCTTCTCTTCCATTATCTGCTGGGCTGCTTCCAAGTTTTCACCTCAGCCCCACTTTGTCCTCCCTCTCCTAAACCTGCTCATCAAACATGATGAGAGTAACCATCAATCACTATGAGTTTGTTTCTCTCCATTCTTGCATGCAGATCATAAGGCACAAGAGATAAAAAATAAAAATTTTCATAATCAGTGTCCAGGAGAAAAGCCTTCTCTAAGGCAAAGTCCTTGATTAAATGACTACCAGTTTCCATGCAGATTTCTCTCAGCATTTTGAAATATTGCTACCATTTCTTTTTCTAGTTTTACAGATCCCCCCTACATTTAAATTGCAAGAGAAGCAATATTCCCCATAAATCATTCGATCGATTGCTTCCTTTTGAATCTGAAATAACTGCAATATCTAGAGCATACCCACAGCTTACACGTGACATTATTGCACCATAGAATCTGGAAACATAATGAAATCATTTGCCAGAGTGATAAGAAATGTCAAAGAAATCAAAATCATGACAAAGTCTGTTTGAGATTTCATTTCCAGGCAAATTCTTGGTTTAAGGAATTTTTGGAATAGCCCAGCAGTACAGAACTTTCTGGTAAATTCTTACTAATTATGCGAGAATCATCTTTGAACCCAAAGTCATTCTTCATTCTTTATCTCTTGAGCAGTTGTGGGCTCTACTCCAATTATGCTGTTCCCAAATCTTTAACCTCCAGGCTGCATATGAAATGTTAATCATTCAAAGCTTTTTATTGAAGTTCCACTATGTTCCAGACACTGTGTCTGATACACTAAAGTTAATTTTAAAACAGTAATCATAAAATAGATCCTCAAGAAGCCTATATGCTAATGATTCTTGAGGAACTATCAGCTAACAAGTACCAAGTTTAAAAAGTGTCAAATAGCCTATATATAAACTCCAATCTGCTCCTTTTGTATGACTCTAACTTTCTACTTCAAATTCAGAGTAAATGCATTGAGCCCGAATTGCCTAGTGATAAGGCCACTGGATGTAGTCTACATGCACCCCCAAGGTCCCCACTTCAAGGACTCGGGTTGGGGGAACAACTAAATAAAAACAATAAAAATGCTTCTTTCTCTCTCCTCCTGCCTTCCTGTCTACTCACCTTCACTCCTACCTGTGCTTTCCATTAAAAAATAAAAAAATTCAGGGCTAATGCAGACTAACAGAAAGAGTGTGTCACCAGCAGAGTTCAAATCCCAAGATTTATGCTTGCAGTTTGATGGCTTCAGTAAATTATCAGATTCTCTTAACTTTCATTCCCTCATCAGATTGATGGGGATAAACAATGACTCCCTCACCAGATGGCTGGGAGGATTAAATGAGATGGTATCTGGAAAGTACTTAGCACAATGTCTGTCGTCCATCAGGTGCCCACTAAGCACATGACAGGATTAGCATTTATTGAGCAGCTTTTTTGGACCAGGATCTTTGCCAGATTATTGCTCATATGCCATTTCATTATTTTCACATCAGCTCAAGGGTAAACCTTATGATTCCTATTTTGTAAGAATAGACAGAAGGAGACTTTCTTAAGTTTACATGTTTTGCAAATTGGTGCATTAAATTCAAAATCATGTCTTTTCACTTCAAGGCCAATGTTTCTCCTTTATACATTTTGAAGGAACACACATTGTCTTAGAAGAGATGTCTCCCGAAGGACTTTCACAAGGTACTTGGAATTATTTAGGCCACTTCTGCAACACATGGGTCAAAGTTGTGTGGCTGAAGCATGCCCCTGTCAAGATCATATAGGGGAGGGAGAATAAAATCTCCCTCAGAACAAGACAGAGAGCTTTTATGCTTTTTCCCCCACAGAGGACATGTTGCTGCACTCTGCAGAATAAGGGAAGAAACAAACTGACTGTTCCTGCAGTAATGAGATGGGTGGATTCCCTAAGTTAATGGTACCCCAAATGTGATGGAGTGACTGGCATAGCCAGATATATGGAAATGTTTCTATGTCTACTCCTTAGAACAAACCCTCAAAGGAGACAAAAGCTTAAGCATGAAAGGCAAGAGAGCAAGCAGCAGACACCAGAAGCCTATCAAAGAATTCAGAAAGCTTAGAGATCAGTGCCTATTTCTCCTTTATAAGCTGTTCTCTGAACTGAGGCCAGGGTTCTACCTGCAATTGCCTTTGGAGGAGAGACACATGATGAAAGGCAGATGTGTCAATTTAACATTAATGAACTCAGAGTCTGCCACTTGCATTCATTTCTCAATTCAAAACAGTAGTGGAAGCAGAATATCTGGTAGGTAAATTATCTTTTGGATTTATTTCAGGTCTGTAAATCATCATCCATCACTCATGCACAAAGCAACCTGGTAATGTTTGGGGTCTTTCCACCACAGCTGCCACAGTAGGTTGGTAATCACTGATTGTTTCTCTTCCTGTTCATTCTGACTCCTATTCCTAAGTCTTATCTATTGTTTTATCTATATTTTTAATCCATTGAACAGAAAATTTAAATCTAAAACCTGTGTAATGCATATTTTTTACAACCTTCCTTGGAACTCTTTCAGCAAATATTTAAATGTTTAAAATAATTTTGTACATATAGAGTATTTGAAATCAATAAACTGAAACATTAGCTATCAAACACTATGATATTCTTCAGAATTTTAACTTTACCCCTATTTTTAAAGAAATCAAGGCCTTGCTGATTATTATGTGTATATGTTCTCTCTCTCTCTGCATGTGTGTGTGTGTGTGTGTGTGTGCATGTGTGTGTAAAACAAGGCTCATAAAGCATTGGCTCCCCCAGCATTCTTAGGAAAGAGGATTACCTCTTTAATCAATGATCTTTGCTTTTTCCCAATCCAAGCATCTTCAGTGCTGCTCTCCAAATCAACTGCTTTTGGTTCAGACATTTTACTTCAGTTGCCTTCCCTGAATACTCAACCAAGTCAGCGACACACATTTTATTTTAATTCTACTTTTTCCAAGCCAGCCCTAAAATGCCACAATTTTCCATTCCCAGTGTTATTTAAGAGTCATGGAAGACTACTCTCTCTGGAATGCTTATTCTTGAAAGCCTTTCCTAAAGTCTATCACCTGGTGACAATGCTGCCATTATATATAATTTTTGCAAACTCCCTTGCCAACATTGTACTGGACTTACATGGGACTAACCCATATCCTATGACATTATTTTAAGTAAAAACAATGTCTTCATGAATTATGATCTACCTCAGTTTCGCGGTAGTGCTGCTCTTCCTTACCTCAGTGCTACACATTTACCTCTACCTCGGGACATTTACATTTTAAGGGAATCACATGATGAAAAAGTACTACTCTATGATCAAATGTAACTAGTTCATTGCTTTCTTTTTCAATAGTGTCTGCTTTCTCAAACATCTTATTCCCTCACCATTCATAGTATCTGACCTCCTCTCTTACTAGCCCTTTAATCACTCAAACCCCTACACTTCACCCTGCCCTAAAATCCTGAATTTACTTGATGCCTTTGTTTACTAAATCTGTGTGCTAGCTTTTTTAGAGCATCACTCTCCGCTTTGACTATCCAGTAGTACGTTTAGATACATGAGTTGCAAATGAAAAGTTTAATGTAATCACTGTCCATAAGCAATTTAAATTTAATGTAATTGGCAAGAAATGCATGTGTGGATGCCTTTTTTGATTTCTTCTTTTAGAGAAATGACAATAACCTTTGTCTTGATTTAGCTTAGTGCTAACACAGTCTTCTTTCTTGTCATCCAGTTTCTTAACTTCGAACTCAGAGCAATGCTAACACATAAAGAGAATACATTCTCTACCCTTTAGTAAATGCCAGTCGCCTGCAGAAATAAGAAAGAATGATTTTCTGTAATGCAGGAAAACATGACTCCAGCTTAATATGATTCACTTATCACTGTGGAAGCACAAAGAGTTCATTGTTTTTTCTTTGTTAGTGCAACAGAGATTTAATCATAGGTAACACTAAAAAAAAAATCATGTTAATAAAATAAACTATAATTGCAAATAGAACAGATTTCACAGGAAATGGTAGCCAGAAATCAAGCCATAGTAGGCGGACACCTGGGAGTTAATTAAATGTTTAAGTCTGAGGCACCTGGTGGTTTTCATGATGAGGTATTCATGACATCAGGGTTCTAATGGGTCAACTAGTGTTGTTTCTGAGAATTTCAACAAGATTGGACAACTTTCAGAAGACAAAAAATTTCTTTCCTTATTTAGAAAGAAAAATTTGTATAATTAGAGCAAAAAAAAATCCAGAGAAACAAACCCGACAACAACAACTTGTTAGCTTAGCTGAAATGCATACTGAGAGGAAATCAAAGCCAAAATGATTTGCAAGGCTATTATTCAGGAGACAGGGAACTGGGTGTCAACCTGCTTGTTTCCTTAAGTGATAAATTTTAAATAATAATTTAATCTGTGCTGATAGTCTTGATATTTAAGACAGAGCTATAGACTTTCATCTCCTACAAATTTAAAACCCTCCATGATGTCCTTCATTAATATTACAGAAAAATAGGTTTACTTATGACTGCTATGGTATCTGATAATTTATCAAACATAGTTGAGAATAATTTATATTCTTTTCTATCACCAGTGAACTTTGTAAATAAGATAGGAAGGAGATGGGAAAGAGCCCAAATATCATAGAAAGATGAGCTGGCACTGTAATGTGTGCAGACTTGGTATGCAAGCACCTTAAGTATAAGTCCTCACTCTGTTTCTTATAAAGAATGGGATCATGGGCAATTTAAACAGTCTCCCCAGGATTCACTTTCCTTATCTGCAAAGTGGGAATAATAAAAGTATCATCTATTGAAAGTAAATGAGATGATAAAAGTAAAAGGCTTAGCAGAGAGACTGTTCAATTAATACTATCTCCAGGTAATTTAATAATTTATTAACATCTATTTTCCCACTAAACTGTGAGTACCTCAAGAACAACGATTATATATTGCTCTCCTATGTGTCCACTGCATATAATAAGTCTAATACAAAGTATGTGCATGGTATACATTCAGTATTTAATATTTAACTTTTATAACTAATAATTTGCATGGGGCAGATGTGATAAATAAGAGTAAAGAAGAGAAAACAGGACAGTATGTGCTGGGCATGACACAGAGTGGGCAGCATGGGAAGGGATATGCCAGTCTCACTGGATGAAAGGGCCAATTACCTTTTTATTGGTCAAGGCAAGTAAGAATCAGACATGGAGCAGGTAAACTAATAAAATGATGCCAGAAGTAGGAATAGAGTTATGAGTTTTATTCCTGATGGAAGCACCTTCCACTTCATCTTAGCTTATATACCTGTTAGAATAATAGGCGTTTGCAAGAACAAACTGTATCATACTGATAGATGGAAGCACTAATGTTGTATATACACTTTATGACCAAGGGAAAATATGATAGCTGGGGCTAACTGGGTGCTTTTCTACTTCAGAAGAAATGAAGGCAAAATCAGATAACCATTTATTCATTCCTCCAACACTGTGGAATGTTTATTATGCTTACTTGCACAAAGTGCTAAGGAAACAAATATATATATATGTATATATAATGCACAGTCCTTGCTTCTATCTGTTCATTGGAATGGACTGACAAGCAGATATGCAAACAAAAACATTGTTGACTAGGAGCCAAAGGAATACATGCAAGGCCTTGGCAGTGCATTGAGAATGAAGGTCTTAGAGAGGACTTAACAGAGAAGGTGGTGTTTGAAGTGTCAGTGCATAAGGTGAATAGTCTATTCTAAGGCAAAGGACAATCATCATTTACCAATATAACCATATACACAACACGAAGACTTTACACTCTGACTTGGGGGTGCTCTGTGCTCTGACCTGGGATTTAGAACTAAGTACAAAATGCATGAAAGCTCTCTTATCCACTGCTCACAGTTTTGTTTTGTTTTTTTTCATTTTAGGTTTAAGTTGTATCAGGTAGTTGAGGTTGCTAGGAGGCCTACCTTTATTGCATTATATGGGTTAATAAATGACTGGAGTGTCTGAGGGAGCAGTTATCAGTAAGTCATTATCAACCCTGGAGAACTATCCAGGAATATTTCATTGTGACTGATACAGCTTTCAGGCATCTTTGCATTTTTCTTTGACTTGGATAACGGGAGACAATTATGCTTACTGAATCTAGAGGTGAAACAAAGCCCAGAGGACTAAATTAGACCTTTTGCAATCATGGTGAAATGTGACGAGTGATGAGAATAAATGTGGCTAGATCATTAGAGGCAAACAGTAGTTCACTTAGGGAGAAAATTCAAATTAAGGAAAAGGAGTGTGGGCTTGAAAAATATGACAGAAATACTTATTAAAGTCATAGTATATAATAATTGTCCTATGTGCTAGAAAGGTTTTAAAGATTTCTTGACCATAGCAAAATATATCACATTTCTAAAAGAACTTCAAAAAACTGGAGTGATTAATACAATGACATGAAAATATGTCAGTGTTCTGCAGCTTTTCCTGTCTTTTTTTCCCCATAAACTACTCAAAGTATCCCAGTTCCACCATAACAGAAATAGTAAACTCTCTTCTTTCCATTGCTTTTATAAGTTTATAAGTACTCTGTTCTAAGTGTCCCACTTAGATCGATGTTTCTCAGTTCACCCATGGTATCAGACTGGTTTTTATTTGGAATCTATTAAGGGCTGATGTTTTTATAAAATACTAGAAAAATGAATTATCAAGTACATGAGATTATTAACCAGACACTAACAAGCATAAATCTGCATTGTTTATTATTACTCAACAGACATAAATTACTGTCAAATTGTTTATAAAAGTTTCTAAATGCTTACCTTAAATTCGCTTATGTCACTGTGGATGAGACACAAACAGCCATGGATCAACACAGATCCACAATCCAAATTTGGAGGAGTAATAACTAGGCCCTGGAATACTCGGGTGTCTCATTGAAAAGCCTGTTTAGCAGCAGCAGAACAATGTTAAAAACCCAGAACTGGAGCCTTGTGTTCTATACCGGTTCTTTCACTAAAACTCTGTAATCCTCCAGGTGTCTCAGCCTGAAAATTATGAGATTGGTCTAGATGATTTTGACATTTCAGTCTAATTATAAATCTATTGCTTCTGTGACTAAAGATTTTTAAATGAAGATGTCTTAATTAAATATGAGCTAGGTTATTTATCATGAGGAACAGAAAGCAGAAAAACATGTTCCTATGTTGTGATATTTATATAAATGCAGCTCATCCTATTCTCCATGACTCACACAAAATTACATAATGATAGAGATATAATAATTTTGCCACCCAAATGATCACTTTAACCACCGACAAGTATTTGGAAAGACTGAAGTAAACTTTAGGTTTATGTAAACCTTCTGTTGATTTCTTCCTAATAATTAGAACTCTGGGTTGATATTGTTTGCTGAATATATGGTTTTATAATGAAGTTTTTAATAATAAATATAATAGAAGCAGAATCACTAGTCTCATGTCCATTAAACCTGGAACAAAAGGGCATAAACTTCCAAACTTTTATGTTATTTCTATATGTAATCTTACCTGTTTTAAGCATGTGTTGTTCAACTCTGGAATAGTTGAAAAATACTGAGAAAGATTATTACTTTTCCTTCTTAGAAATCATTAAAAACAAGGCATTTTTTCTTTCCTGTAATTGGCAATGATCAATATGAAAAGCAGAACAATGAAGAAGACCAACTCCAGCATTGTGATTTACTGGTGGTGTTTTTTATTTTTTAATTAATTTTATTGAAGAAAAATTGCATTTTAACATACAGGTTTAGGGTATACATCATAGTAAATCAACATCTGTATATAAAACATTAAATTCACCACAATTTCATTTTTATCTTCACTATACAATTACTCTCCTTTACTCCTTTTGCCTGTCCATCCTCCCACTTCTCAACCTGCTACTATTATTTGCTTTTTTTGACTAAACGTCTTCTGTTGCTTAATTATTTCATTTTTAAAGTTTATTTTTGTTTAACTTAGCTTATTTGTTTTCTTAGTATCTCTATATACCACATGAGTGATACCATATAATATCTGTCTTTCTCCCACTGCCTTACCTCGAGGTTCATCCATGTTGTTGCAAATGGCAGGATGTCATCTTTTTTGATAGCTGAGGAGTATTCCATTGTGTATGTATACCATATCTTCTTTATCCACTCTTCTGTCAATGGACATTAAGGTTGTTTCCAGCTCTTGGCTATTGTAAATGATATTGCAATAAACAAGGGATGCATACATCTCTGTGAATTAGGGCTGTTGTGTTTTAAGGGTAAATTCCCAGGAGAGGAATGATTGGATCATATGGGATTTCTTTTTTGAAGGATCTCCATATTGCTTTTCATAATGGTCACACCATTTTATACTCACACCAACATCGTATAAGAGATCCCTTTTCTCTGTATCCTTTCCAGCACTTATTGTATCCAGTGTTTTGCATAATAGTCTTTCTCACAGGTGTTAGGTAATAGCTCATTGTTATTTTGATTTGCATTTTTCTAATGACACAAGGTAGAACATCTTTCCATGTGCTCTTTGCCATCTTTATATCTTCATTAGAGAATTGTCTTTTGAGATCACCAGCCCATATTTTAATCAAGTTATTAGTTTTTGTTGTTGAGATTTATGAATTATTTATATTTTGGATATTAACCCCTTCCCTTCTCAGATATATGATGTGAAAATATCTTTCCCCATTCAGTAGGATGCTTTTTATATTTTGATGATAGTTTCTTTTGCTATACAGAAAGAAGCTTCTTTGTTTGATGTAATCTCACGTGTTTATTCTGGAGTTTATTTTCTTGCTATTGAAGTCAAGTTCTCAAAGACATCTCTTGGGTTAGTGTCAAGTAGTGCTTTGCTTACGTTTTATTCTATGTGTTTTATTGTTTCCAAACTTACATCTAAGCCTTTATTCTATCTCAAATAAATTTTTGTGTATAATGTTAGGTGGTGATCTAATTTCAACATTTTCCTTGTGGCTGTCTAGTTTTCCCAACATCATTTATTGAACAGACTGTCCTTGCCTTGCTGTAAATCTTTGGATCCTTTGTCATAGATTCATTATCCATATATATGTGGGTATATTTCGGGACTCTCAATTATATTCCATTGATCTGTATGTCTGTTTATTCCAGTAATTTATTCCAGTTTATTCCATGTTGTCTTGATTAATGTTGCTTTGTAGTAAAGTTTAAAGTCAGGTAGCATGACGCCTCCATTGTATTCTTTTTCCTCAGGATTGTTTTTGCTATCTGGAGTCTCCTGTAGCTCCAAATAAATTTCATGATTTTTTGTTATATTTCTGTGAAGAATGTCTCTGGGATTTGATGGGGATAGCATTAAATCTGTATATTGCTTTATTTAAGATGGTTACTATAGCTATGCTAAATCTTCCCAACCATGAATATGGAATATCTTTCCATTTATTTTTGGCATCTTCTGTTTCTTTTAACAATATCTTATAGTTTCCAAAATCTAGTTCTCTCGCTTCTTTAGTTAAGTTTATTCCAAGGTATTTTATTCTTTTTGATTCAATTTTAAATGAGATTGCTTTCCCGAGTTCTTTTTCTGCAATTTTGTTACTTGCATATAGAAATGCAACAGATTTTTCAGTATTAATTTTGTAGTTTGTCATTTTGCTGTATTTGTTTAATTATCTCTAGCAATTTTTATCGGAGTCTTTGGGGTTCTCTCTACATATTATCATATCATCTGCAAATAGTGATAATTTCCATTCTTTCTTTCCAATTTGAAAAACTTTTATGTCCTTTTTCTTATTTAATTAACACTGATCAAGACTTCCAACACTATATTAAATAATAGCCATGTCGTGTACATTCTTGCTTTTGTCAGGGAAAATCTTTATTTCTCTTTCATATCTGAGAATTTTGCAGGATATAATATTCTTTGCTGGTATTTTTTACATTAGAGTATTTTGAAAACCTCATTCCATTCTCTCTTGGCCTGTAGGTTTTCTACTGGGAAGTCTGAAAATAGGCTTTATATGTGACTTGCTGTTTTTCCCTAGACATCTTTCAAATTCTTTCTCTGTCTAGGATTTTTGATAGTTTCACAGTTAGATGCCTTGGTGTCAGTCTTTTTTGCACTTAGATAACTGGTATTTCTAATGGCTTTATTGACTTAAATGCACCTTTACCTCCCCCATTTTGAGACGTTTTCAGCAATTATTTCTTTGAATACGTTCTGTCTTCTTTTTTATTTCTCTTTACCTTCTGGGATATGCATTATTCTTATGCTGCCTTTCCTAATGGAGTTGAATTTCTCTCAAAGTGTTTTTTCATTTTTTTTTATCTATTATTTCTCTCTCTTCTTCCACTCGCCTCCTTTAATTTCTATGCCCCAGATGACTGATTCTTCCCTCCATTTGGTCAACTCTGTTTCTATAGCTTTCTTTGGTATCTTTGATCTCATTTATTGCATTCTTTACCTCCTGAATCTCTGTTAGTCTTTTTTAAACTTCAGTTTCTGTCTTCTGCTCCTTAATTGTATTTTTTAGTTCATTTACTTGTCTAATTCTCTTGGAATTCTTTGAACTATTTTTCTGAATTTTCTTTTACCTCTCTGAGTTTCTTTATTAGTAAACTTAGTATTTTTTGTCTTTTAGAAAAAGCAATTGTATATGTCTTTGAAACTGGTTTCTGATGAGTTTTCATATTCATGTGATGTCATAATACTTTGAGTTTCAAAGTACATTGAGTTTGTTTTTCCTTGTTGCAAGCTGCTTTTTTTGTTTTTCCTTTTTGGAAAGTGGTGTTCTGGTTTTGTTTTATTTTTTGACAATTGAAGTCTTCTGTAGTAAGATTCTTTTGCTGAGTCATGGGTGGAAGGATGACTGCTGTGTGGGGGAGGTACACACAGTCTGGTAAAGAGGGCTAGCAGTTGTTGTAGGCTGGCAAGGGTGAGGGAGCCTAATTCCTGTTGGTATCCCCTTATCATCTGGAATAACCCTCTTCTCTGAGTGATCCTAAATCCACAGACTAAGGTATTAGATCTCCTCTTGGCTGGAATACCAGTTCTAAGGGATGAAGGAAGAGAAATGACATCCTTTTTCTTTTTCTTTTTGCTGTGCTTCAAACCCATACATTGGCTGGAATCCCAAATCAAAACCTTTTCTTTGGATTTCCCTCAAGCCAACTGTATTGTCACAAGCAATCTTTTTTCCTCACTCCCTGGAACAGGAGAGTAGACCTGCTATCCTGTCAGTCAGTCTGCTAGCTGAAGTTGCTGCTGCCATTGCGCCTACAATTGCAGCTAGATGTCACTGCCCAGTTTCTGCTTACCCCACACCATACTTCCCTGTAACCATTTTCAGATTCTCAGATGCATATAGTTCTTCCATGGATCACCTAAATGTATTTGCTTTGTTCCCAAGTTGCTGCAGTGCTGTAGAGATTCCTGCTAGTGTCACCTCCAGAAAAAGTCTAGTGTTCCTCAGATGTGAAGAAGGGGACAACCTAACTATCACCTTCCTGGAAGTCCCTGTTGTTGCCACCATTTAAATATCAATTTAATTTAAAAAATTGTTAATAACTATATTTGTATAGTCTAATTCTCTTGAGAATTAAAACATTTCTACTTTTCAATACCAGTGCCTGTCTTCATGACCTGGTTAGCTTTTCAAGGTCTCTGTTTCATTAAGTACATCTTGAAAGTTTCTCTCTCCCACTTCACTTCTGGTCATCACTGTAGATTATTTCTTCTTTCATGTGCCCTCTACCAGAGATCAGTCCTGAAGATACAGACAAAGGCATTAGGGTAAGGAACTGCTTTTCCAGATCACTGAGTATTCTGCCGCGGATAAATTATTTCATTTCTAGCTTTCCTAACAATAACACATAATAACCTTCAGGGTTTGGAGGTGAAAACAGTCTGCAGCTGCTTTCATTAAGATACTCTGAAAAGATGAACTCTTCCTCAGCTACAGAAAATGCGAAAATTATTGCCTAAATATCTGTTTTGCCAAGTTCCACACCACAGAAATAAAATCTATCCAAAATAAGAATGTTGTATGGGAAGAGCTCTCCAAAGGTTATGAAGAAGTCCACTGAGTTTGACAAAGCAGCTTCTTCCTTTTCAATGTTACATAGCCACTTAGGATCGGTTTCCAATTACTAACTCCATTTGAACATAGGGTTTATGGAGTTATAGCTATCTGACTTTGATGAAAACGTGTTCAAAAGTTCATTTAGTTCAATTCAGCAAAATGTGTCCTAGCACCTGTTAAGAGCAATACACCTGTCTTGAGTAATATGAGTCACTATACTTCAGAGCCTCCAGTCTAGTTGAAGAGACTTACATACAAGATTAGTCTCGCAAAGTTCAAACTCTGATAAGTGCAATGAATGAGGCTCAGACACCCATAGGCATCAAGGGATAAATTATTCAATATGAGGAAGGAGTCTTAGATGTTGAGGTTTGTAGAATGAGTAAAAATACATTTTTTTATCTTTCTTACTTCAAAAGTAATATACTTTCACTGTAGAAAAAAAAGTAAGATAAAAATCACACAATTCCATCATCTGCAAATAATTGCTTTTAACATTCAACGTTTTTATCTATGCATATGTAAGTATGAATACTTTTTAAAGAAAATGTAATCATCAGTGTATACTCTGATAATCGGCTTTTTTCCCTAACATTACATAATGAACATTTTTCTATGTCATTAGCTATTCCTCTACAATAGGTATGGTTCATAAGTTTCATGTTTCCTTTTTATTTCTAATCCTGATTATGACTGCTTATCGCTTGATATCGCTTGATATTGCTTAAGAAGATTCTAAGACCATGTTCTAAGTGAGAAGGAACACTTCATCCATTTAGCAATGCCTCCACAAATCCAGGTTAAGAAAGTTATACTACAAACACCAAAAAGTTACTGAATCATTTTTATATCTTTTAATACTACATATCATTTAATGACAAATAAATTTTATCAAATATCATATTTTGGGACTTTTAGGTTATTTTTTATTTTTTCTTTTACTCACAACCCCATAATGAACATCTTCATACCTATATTTTTGTCCCATTGTGTAACTATTATCTCAACAAAAATTTCTAAAATTGTTACCAAAGAATCAAAACACATGTAAAATCACAACTTTTAAAAAGCATTGTCAAATTATAGTTCAGAGAATTTACAACAATTTGAACACCTTGAAACTGTGTATGAATATACTAATTGGGGGCTACATTCTTATGCTAGACATTATATTTTCATATTTCATATTTGTTCGCCCAGTTGAAGTGGTATATGACTAATTTGTAAGTGTTTCAGATAGTTCACAACTGCAGAGGATGGATGGATGTTCCACGTGCCCCAGTACCTCTCAGCTATAAAGCTGAGAAGGTCATAAAGATAGCTGTAGCCATAGGACACACAAAATTTCAGCTATATTAGTGATTGACTTCTGGTCTATTATGTTAGAAGATACCAAGTTCTGATAGAATATCTTTAAATCTCTCATTGTTGATTGCACACCTGTCCAATTATCTTTCTAATTCTGTCAGTTTGTGTTTTATATATCTTAATGCTATGATGTGGGTGAAAAACCATTTATGATTAATATGTCTTCTGGATGATATATTCTTTGTATTATTATGTAGTGTTACTATTTCTATTCATACTGTTTTCTTTAAATTATACTTTCCATATTTCTCTAGAGAGCTTTAGATTTGTAAATAGCATATACCTGGATTTCAAAAAATCTAATCTGACTGTCTAATAGGTCAGCTTAATGTCTATTTATATAATTGTGATTTCAGATACATCTGGATGTATTTATGACATCTTAATATTTCCTGTTACTTTCCTGTACATTTCTTTCTAATCCTTTACTTTTGGTTGATTTGATAGTTCCTACATAAACCTCTGCTAGCTTTTAATTTTAGACCTTAATGCTATATTTTAATATCTGTTATTAACTCAAATTGTTCTAATAAAAGCTACATTTTTATTCTCCTGCCTTCAATGACAAGAACCTTGGCAATCTTTTACATCACCATCACCATCTTATTATTTAAATATCCATAATTTTCAAAACCAAACTCTAGGGTTGTTTTTGTTTTAATGAATGAAGGCAAGTAAGCAGGCAGGCAGAAAGAGAGAGGAGAAAGAAGCATTTCATTTGTTTTTATTTAGTTGTTCATCTTGGTTCTTTCCCCCAGCCCCAGGTCTTGAAACCACCTGAGGTCTTGGGATATATGTAGACTGCTTCCAGAGGACTTATCTGCTGGGCGAGCAGGGTGTACCTTGTTGTTTTTATTTTTCAGTATTGTATTGAAGTAACTTTGTTTTGTAAATTAAAATAAACTCATATTATAGGTTCACCAAATGTACAGTATCCCTATTCTTCAGATGTATGTCAATAATACGTAATACATAATACATAATACATAATTAAACTTAACAACACATTATCAATTTGAGTTTGCCATTATTTCTTTTTTTTAATTATTTTTAGTTTTTAAAGGAAAGGTACAGGCAGGAAAAAAGGTGACGGAGGCAGGAGAGAGAGGAGGAAGAAGCATTTTATTTTAATATAATTGTTCACACTGGTTGTTTGCCCCAGGACCCGGGACTCGAATGTAGGGGGGGGTGTGACCTGTGTCTTTCAGAGGTGATTGACCCAACCCCTACTCCACTAGGGCACCCAGTTGTTGTTTCTTAAATTCCTTGTTTTTGGTTTTTGTTTGTTTTTGTCTTGCAATGTTAACTGGAACCTGTGGATTTGTGGATAATAAACTCTATAACAAATACAAATAAATAAAAATGTTTCCTGCCTATCAATATACTCACCTACATTTCTACCTACACCTTTCCTTTAAAACAAACAAATAAACAAAAACTTGGAACTGAGAGGGACCACGAGATTGTCAGCCCTTAGACTCATTTATCTTAAAGAGAATCACCCTTCCCCTGGAATGGTAACTTGAGTTAATTTTGTCTGAATCTCAAAGAAAATAATAGCTACCCCTGAAATATGAGGTGTGGTTTAAGATAAGTCTCGGTAACACACCCTAATGAAGTAGCAATCTGGTCAGCCACCTTCAGCCAGCACATTACACCAGGGCACCAGGGTGAACAACCAAGATGAACTAAATAAAATAAATAAAAATGATTTTTATTCCTTTCTTCCTGCTTGCCCTCCTCTGTTCATCTTCATTCTTCCCTGCACCTTTCCTTTTAGAAAAAATAGCTCTCATTCCTGGAAGAATGTTAGAATCACCTGGGGAGCTGTTAATAATAACTCCCAGCACTCAGGTTATAGCCCAGAACTATTAAATCAGGACTTCTGGGAGTGGGATCCAGGTATCATTAGTATTTAAAACTTTGTCAGGTGATTCCAAAGTACAACCAATTGAGTGAATGTGAAGATTAAGGAGGCCTCCAAATTTGATTAGAGGGCACCTTTTTGCTTTGAGAATATTAGTAAAACAGTGGAGACACTATCTGGATTACAAAAATTTGAAAAGTGAATGGGGGAGAAAAAGTATAATTAAATACTAGCTACATTTTCAAAATATTAAAAATACATGATGAGGCATGGCCTGGTAGAGTAACCGTGAGCTCAATCACCTCCAAAGGAGTACAGGTCAGATAACCCGCGATATGAGTTCCAGGTCTAGGGGAAACAACCAGTGTGAACAAATAAAAATAGAATAACAGAACAGAACAGAACGGAACATAACAACATAAAATGTTTCTTCCTCCTCTCTCTTTCTGTCTGCCTGCCTACTTGCCTTCATTCCTGCCTGCATAGTTCCTTTAAAATAAACAAAGCAAACAAGCATACACGATGAGATAAAAAATGAAGAACCAAAGTAATTAGGAAGCCCAAATGCCAGGAGCGGGTTTAATAAATCAAAACCAAATCTGAATAGCAAGAACATTCATACTATTCTTAATTCCACATATAGTTCTTGATCACCATAAGTGAAAAGATGAGGAACTAAGTTTATGAATGAAAAAGCTCTCCTTCACTTTTCCCTATAGGAGAAGGAGGGATAGAAAATGAAAATTATTTATAGCACAAGGTATATTTAGCTATAAATCAATTTAACCATGAATTATAGGTGTCAATGATTTACTTTTCTATTCAATCTATCACATATTTGTGATGGGTTTCATAATGTAGACTACAGACAGTAATAACTTAGTGAACTTAAGTAAGTAATTCATGCAATGTGTGAATGATTTGAGTTTCTAGATCCCTTAGAGGGATTTTTCTTTTAAAGTATAGAAACTCTATTAATATAAATGAAGCTCTATTTGGTAATGTAAAGAAGAAATGTGAAGAAGGCCAAACAAGTCTGCCCTCTGGTTGGACTTGAGTTATTTTTTGAAATCAAGTTCTACAAAATGGCCTTACCTCCACTCCTGAACCTCATGTTTTCTAAGAATGCTATTTCCCCTTGGTGGGCCCTGAGTCCCTCTGGACCCTGTAGAAGATGACATAAGAGGACAGAAAAAATAACTATTTTTACATATGAAATTGTGATATACTTACACCTGGATTCAAAAATATTAATCAAGCATTCTTTTTCTAGGTACTTTGCAGGAAAAATAATCCTTACAAGGCATGCTTACATTTCACTATATTCTAATCTCCAAACAGCCCTTCAGTTATCTCTCTGCCACAGAGTATCACCCAGATCTTGCCTACCTAAAAAGACTTTTCTATTTGCTTCTGGAATACATATGTTCTTATGGAGGAGAAAAAAACTTTTATTGTATTTCTAGTTTTTCAGGGTCTCCTCTAGAGTTTTATGAAATGACTGGAAGAGTCCTTGGAGAGAACCATTATTCCTCACAAACCCCTGTGAAGGACATTGAAGGCTTCCCGGAGGAGATACTGAAATGGGCTTAGAGAAGAGTCAGTTAACTGTAGCCCATCTTTCCCTAAGGGTTGAGAAAATTCCTTATCTACTGGATCACAGTGACCAGTGAACACTGCTTTGGGGCAGAAGTGTGGCAGTTTCCCACTCCGTATAAGGGACCCTTCAATTTTGCAGTTAGCTAGGAGGTCTTATTTGAAGATCTATCATCAAAAGTAAAATGGTTTGAGATTTGATGGAATCATCCATGAACAGAATTTAAGTAAACTTACAGAATAGAACAAATGTCCGCAATAGTAAAGATCATATTTTATAGATGACAATGTGTAGATTTGAGAATGATCTGTTTCTGAGACTTATAGTACTTTGCTCTCTTCCTTTGTTTAGTAACAATACCATCATGTACTGAATACCTTTTATGTGTTGGTATAGTATATAACATGCCTTATTAAATATCTTTACATAACACTGTAAGGTGAATATTTATGGCCTGCTTATAGAAGAGTATATATATTCAGGCATACTGATGGCTTACTCAAGGTCACACAGCAAATTTGCAAAAGAACTAAAATTTTTGACTCCAAAGTTTGCCTTCCTTCATGATGTACATTACACTCATTTTCTATGTATTTCAAGGAACTTTATAACTACATAAGAAGGAACGTTTTCAATCCTTCATGCCAATAGAATTACAACTCAGTGATATACAAAGCACTGAGCTTATCTAAAGGTTAAGGGAAAGCTGAAGGAAGCTGCTGGTAAAAATAAGGTTTAATAAAAGATAAGTAACATCGTATCTTAGTCTTAAAGGTATTTTTCTAAAGAGACACAGATAGCACACCACTATTCTGGCTTAAGAACAACAGGTCGTCTGTAACACCCTGTCTTTGACTAAAGAAATAATTTTAGGAATACTAGGCCGAATTTATGAGGTTAACATGGAGGCTTAAAATAATAAGAACCATCTTCCTGGATGGCATCAGAAACAGAAAAAGAATGCTTGTTCTTTTCATCTTGAGATAAGTGGCAATAGAGGTTTAAGATTTTGAAATTGCAGTGATGATTGAGGGGGAAAATAAATTGCAAAAAAATAGTAAGTTAAATAGATTTGAGGTAAAAAATTAAATTCTTTATTTTGCACAGATTATTGTTAAATCCCCTTTATGTTGTCAACACTGTGCCAGGTGCTGTGTAGGTGGACAAGATAACTAAAGCACAATACTTCCCTTCCAATAGCTTATAATATAATCATAAATAAAGACATAAATGCAAGAATGCAGAACTTAGAGCCAAAACAAGAGGTACTGATTAAAAAAAAAAATAGCTTTAAAACTCAAAGTAAAAATGAAGAAAGGAAGACTGGGCTGTTCATTCACTCAACTAATATATTTACTGAATGTCTCCTATGGGTCAAGCAATATGAGATAATTAATGCTATGATTAGTCAGTAGAAGTCTTTGGCAGGTGTGGGGTCTGGAGTGAAGTTGTAAAGACAAGAAATATTTCATTAGATAAATGGGCAGAGATTTTCTAAAGTAGTAAAGATTTTCAAAGCTGTAAAGTCATTAGGTTGTTAAGCACTTTACATGTATTAACTCATTTAACAACCACAAAAACTCAGTGATTAGTCTCTAAAGCAATAGTTCTGAAACTTTATGGTTCGTCAGATCATCTGCAAGACCTGATAAACCCAAATAGCTGAAAACAGTCCAAGAGTTTTCAATTCAGTAAGTCTGCTGTGGGACCCCCCAAAATTTTCAAATTCCTAAATTATGCTGATGTTGCTGGTGAGAGAACCACAGATAAAGAAAAAATAATATCCAAACCTTCCTAACAATTCCTATATCTCAGGGCCTTCCAGCACTGAGCACAGAATTGGATATTTCTATTTCCACATGGTAAGAATCTCACACTTGAAATATCTACAATTAAAAACACTGTCTTCTCACTAAAAATTAGTTCTTGTGTTTTTGCCAACTTAAGTGATGGCACAAGTTAGCACTTAGTGTTTTGGAAGCATCCCTGACTCATCCCTATATGCACCCATCCAATCAAAGCACTACCTGTATCGATTTTTCTCTTAAGTTACTCTCATAACAAATATTTACTGGGCACTACTATGTACCAGTCTAGAATGAGTTAAGACTGAAAGATTTTGAATACTCCCAAATTATAAGCACTAGAAAATATCTTTCTGTAGTAAAGTAGAATATCACCTTAACAGACTCCTGGCAATGTCTTAGAATGGAATCCTCATAGGGAATGGGGAGTCTAGGCTCAAGTGATTTCTAAAAGTTCTTTTAAAGCACAAAAATTATGGGGAGTGAGAAATGGTCATGACATATTTAGGATTGGTTGTCATAGCGAGATGAGGGTCATGATAAGCAAACTGCTGTTTGATAGGTGAGCTGGTTGCCTAAATGAACAGACGGTTGTCTCAGATAAATTGACTTGCAGGAATTACCTGACTCAAAGAATGAACCCATTTATTTGTTTGCAGTCTTATCGTTTGGGAACAAATGTTTCCTGGAACAGCATACTAACTCATGTTGACACAGGTGGTCTTTATTCTTAGTCCTAATAACTATGTCACGCTGGTTTCGGGGATCACAGTTCTCAAAGGCACTGTGCCCTATATTTAAGAAACATTCTGGTGAGCAGGCTGGCAGGGTTTCGACAAAACAATTCCTTGTTAAAATTAAGTTATTTATAAGGTAGAAAGTATACAGAAAAGAAGAAATAGCTGCATCTTCTTATGGAAGTCTTTGTAATGGTGATGGCATTGATTTTGTATAGATAAGAGAGTTAGGGCAAGTGCAGGTGGAGCATGAGGCATGTGCAAAGCTCCAGACATAAGAGATAGTCTGGAAGTCATCTCTGTTCTATCCATACTCCCAAACTTAGTTCAGGCTCTTTTCTTTTTTAAACTATTTTTAAAATCTTCTAACTAATCCCCATGTCCCCCAATCTTGTACATGCAGTCAAGGATGCATCCATTTGCAATCCAGGTAATTTATCTTCATCCCAAAGAGGAGTAATCTGTAGCACTCCTCTGGGGAGTGAGAAGGATGACCAAGGAAGCACTCTCCCTCCTTCTCTGGTTGTATGAAATTCACAAATGGCTCTTCTTGCTGCCCAGTCTCCTAAAGGAGAGATGTAAATGCCTCCCATACTGAGGGCAGGGGGCTGGGCAGTGTTTTCCCTTTCTGATAATTGACCCTACCACATGGGACCCTAAAGAACATCCAAACAGATCTTTACTTAAGATGCCAGAGTATAAAATACAAATTGCATAGATAAGGTGGGGTGATGGTGGACTGTGGAGACCATCAAGAGAAAAAAGTAAACAAAAGCGCATCACTTTCATCTAATTCCCATTTTCAGGTCTTTCCTAAACCTTTAGTTAGTCTCCACATGGTGTTCCCTCCAATGTCAATTTCCCCACAACTCCCTTCTCTTTCTTCCTCTTCCTTCTCCTTCTTACCTCCTCTGTTCCTGGAACTTTTTCTTCTTTCTCCTCCCTTCTTGGATTTTGGGTCCCACAACACACATCCAGCGACTATCAGGCCCCTAGTCTCTTCTTGGACCTTGAAAATCTTTGTGGTCTACAAATTGTATTGATGAGTGCTGATGATTTTGATTTCTTCCTTAGAATCATTCTCTGTGTATCCATTTCTACTGCTTTGTTAAGGGAAGAAAAGGAACTTCCAGTTTTGAGGAGAAGAGTTCAGAAGGACCGTGTAAGTGACTACCCATTTTGTTCTGCAGCTTAACTTTATTTTTCTGTTTTTTAAGAGTTTTCTTTAATAAAAAAAAACACTACAAGAGTTACTCTCAAGACAGTTAACAGTCACCAAGTCTATGTATGACACTCATAATCCCTCTCCTAGAGTAATGTTTAACCTTGTTTTGCTTTTTTTTAAGTATCTCTCCACCAACCTGAATAATCTTACAAATCCCTCTTCCATTACCCAAATCTTGGACAATATCATGTTCAATCTCCTCTTCTCAATCCCTGCTCTCCCCTCCCTGAACTGCAGTGGAAAGAAAGAACGACTGTCCTATGACATATCCCATCATATAAACAAGCTACTTAAAATCCTCCATGTTTTCTCATCGTCCATAAAGCCCTCCTGAGATGTTAGCTTTTACTCAGCTCCAATCAAATGTTGCCATGTGCAAATGTAGATTAGCTGTGAAAAATTTCCAAGAGAAGTTAGAAAAAAAATCTGAGATTTTAAATGCAATATCATGAGATGTCACAACAAAATAAAACAAAAATGCCACAGAAAACACATTACAATGAAACACATCTTTAATCTCTGACCTAAAGGATCAAGTCTAGACTTATCAGAACATAATCTATGATGAGGACCCTGGCTCTTCTTTGGCTCATCTCCAATTACATTCCACAAATAATTAATTCAAAGGCAATGTGAAACAGTAACAAGGTTTTATTGTTTCCACCTCATATGCCTTTGAAGGTTCTATTTCCCCTATTAGAGTACTTCCATAAATGTTTCTACCTGAAAAATCCCTATTCATGTATCAAAACACTTTGGAGACAAAACCTTTTACACATGGGTTCAAATTTTAATTGTGTATTCTACTATAACTTATTGGTGATGATATGTGTGTTCTTTGTGTACAGGATGATGACCCAACTTACCCACAGTTGATAAGGCATGTATACACTTTGAGTTGTTTCCAGAAAGGAGGAAAAATTTGTGTACAACCATTTAATGTCTCCTCCAGTTTGCCACAGAGGAAAATACATGCCTAAGGGAAAGACAGAGTCTGACTTGATGAAAACTCTCAGTGGATGGAATCTGTGAATGTAGTCTTAATACATCAGGCTCAAATCCAGTATTTAATTACCTTTTCTCTGCCTCAACATCCCTAAGGAATCTTGCATGTTCTCATCCACTAAGTTGAGTAGAATTGTCAGCATGGGAGGAAAGGGAGTTGGGAAGGAAGAGAGACTCTTACCTAAGAAGCTAGATGAGAATTTCAGGAGGATGTTTGGCATTTTCCTCCCATGATTCTGACCAAGTATTCTTTTTTTTAATCCCCATGATGGGTTGACTTCCAATCTGTCATAAATACCTCTGTCACGGAAAGAGGTTTTAGTGTAGTGGAAGATTAGGGTTCAGAATATCTGAGGGACATTCATTTCTGATAATGAACTGAAATGCACCAAAACTAAGAGATTTACTTCAAAGTATTCTTAGGGAAAATACTAAAAATACCTCAACATCACTATTTTATTAAAAAAGAAGTATTCTACTTCAAAAATAAAGAAATAGGATTCTTTTGGGGAATGTTTTAAGTATAACTACTTCCATTAAAATATCGTAGTCAAATGCCTTTCCTTCTTTTCCTTTATTTGTAGGGGCTAAGTAAGACAGGAGTTTGTCCCCAAGCCCATACATTTATTTTCCATTTACACTCATCCCTCGCTATATTGTGGTTCACTTATCACAGCTTCACCGTATTGTGGGTTTTTTTTAAAAAAACGTATCGCGGAAATTTCATTATATCACAGGATTTTCCGATATATATATATATACTTCACTAGTGAGTACCCATATAGAATTTCATATGTTGCTAAAATTATGTGGGTTTAAGAGTGTAGAAAGTGTTTATAAGAGTGTGGGAAAGGTTAATAGGAGTATTGTAAGGGTTTATAAAGCCTTAAAATATATGTAAATAATAAAGTAAATTATTAACACAGATACTTTGCAGACTTTCACCTATCGTGGTGGTCTCTGGAACGTAACTCCCGAGATAGGTGAGAGATTACTGTATTTTATTTTCTTCTGCCTTTTTGGGGTTCTCACCAAAAGAAGGTCATTTACATATAATCAGAGTCATGCCTAGAACACTGTATTTTCTCTGTTCTAAACTTTATAAACCAAATATCAAGGGAAGTGTTTTTCTTTAAGATTCAGACAAAATTTTGTTTGAGCAAAGTGAAATATGTACCCAAACATCTCCAGTACACTTGTGGACTTCTACAATCTTAATGTCTCTGCTGCTGCAGAGCACTTTAGTCTGTCTTCATCATGTCTCAACTCCTATTTCCTTCATGACAGACTCCTTGAACTCTTCACACAGTTTTGAAGACTTTCCCTACCTTTATGCCTTAGAGCAGGAGTTTTCATAACGTGGTCACTGGATCAACAGCATTGTAATCTGAGAGTATACTAGAAATACAAATCCTTTGGTCACCATTCAGCCTGCTAAGTCAGAATCCCTGGGGACAGAGTCTTAACAAATCCTGCTTCATTCTGATGTTCACTAAAATTTGAGAGTCACTGATGCATCCTGGTTCAGCAGCGGTTAGGTCAACCACCTCTGAAGGAGAAAGGCCACATACTCATGAGTTCAATTCCTCAGTCTGCGGGGGAAACAACCAGCATGAACAACTAAATGAAAATAAAATTAAAATGCTTCTTCCTCCTCTCTTCCTACTTGCCTGCCTGCCTGCCTGCCTTCCTTCCTGCCTGCACCCTTGCTTAAAGAAAAAAAACTGAAAGTCAGTTCTTTAGAGAATTGCTCAGTGTGGTCCACAGACCGGCAGCATCAAATGAACTGGGAACTTATTAAAATTCAACTCCCTGACTGCACTCAAAACTTACTGAATCAGAATCTCAGAATTCTGTTTTAACAAGCTCTCCAGGTGATTATCATGCCTGCTAAAGTTTGAGAAGCACTACTTTAAAGCATTTTCCTTTACTATTACTGACTCCTGGGGCTCACATCAGTCTGTTTTTAGCATAGAAGCAGAGAGGCCAGAGGTCCCAGTAAGAGAGTTCTTTCAGATTTTCCCTTCCTATTTCTTCCCTATGTATATAGGTGCTGCTAATATTCTTGATATGATGGATTGAACCCCCTCACCCCAAGGTTCCATACTGAGTCTAGCCTACTCTCACATCATTTCTTTGCATAAAGGAGTATTTCTCTTTAAAGGCCAATAGTATCCCAAGAATTCCATGACAGCTAAGAAGTCTTTGCCTGCACAGAGCACAAAGAAAAAGAAAAATTACCTCTGGGATAAGAGCGAGGAAGATAGAGTTTGTCAAACAGCACACAAATAGCACTGATGAGTCTAAACACTGAGTCAGCCTGAATTTCTTGTTACAAATCAAAGGGTAGGAGAAATAATCAGAAAAGAATGACCATATGTGAATATCCTGGGTTTAGTTCAACTTTGTAAAGCATCTTATTGTTGGAATCAAAAATGTTCTACAAAACAAGAAAATATAAAACAATAAAATGAAAAGAAGGAAGTCATTATGTCTCCAGTTTTTCTCTTCATAAAGGCACAAAGAGGTAGCAATGGATTCAAGAGAACCCAGGAGATCTTATACATATTTGGAAGGCAGTGAGGGCTGCTTTTAAGGCTCATCAACTAATCATGAAAAAGACAAAGCAAGAAGACAATGCATTGTGAGTAAAAAGAGAGTCATACAAAGATTGGGCTTAAGTCAGCATGGAGAATTTCAATTCTCATGTGTAATGTTTATAGCAAGGCTATTGCAATAATTTACTGGTAGTTAAATTACATCAAAATAATTTCATGGTCAGATTCATAGTTGGCTAAGAGATTTATCTCATAATTTAGCTAGCATTATTTTATGTTTATTGAAATACACACACACAAAAATGTATATGCATATAAGAGGTGAAAGAAGTTTTTGAAGTTTACTCCTATTAGTATTTCAACAAACCTATTTCCTTGATTCTGTGCCTCATTCTTTGCTTCTATAATGCTTCTCTAAAATTTTTGAAGGCTTATTTACTTCTTCATGAAAAATAATCTTTACATTTAATATAATTTAGAAATGTAACAGTGTCACTTTGTAGCACATGATAAAAGAGTCTGTAGCCTAAACAAATGCAGTATGTTTTTTTTTTTTTATTAGCACAGTAATATGATTATTTGGAAATACAGGAATGACTGAAGTTTGCCAAATTCATAGAAATAAAGTAAATAAGACCAATTAGTTTTTGCAAACTAATTTTCTAGAACTGAAAAGAGACAAGAATTGTTAAAACAACCATAACATTCAATTGCTAATTCAACTGCTAATGCTAGAATGATAGACATAAGTATATGCTGTCACTTCGGCCTTTAAAATGTATGTTGTCCCTCTTTTTCTTTCTTTCTTTTTGATGATATCTAAAGATACAAACTTTTCTTTTAAAACATACATCATTTTCAGTAATTCTGTTTCCCCCGACCTCAGATTCCCCATGCAGGTGTAGCAAGTTCAAATTCCATTGGTCATAGAGGATTGGACAGGGGAAGCCAAGGAAGAGGGATACATAGAAGTCTCTGATAATTTGCCAAAGAATGCATATAGACACCTAATTTACCATCTGACCTAGCTCCCTAAAACATTGCATGATAGCCTATGAATAAGTCATTACAATCCTGAATCCTGGTTTTATAAATGAGCATTTATAAAGTTCTTTCCAGAGGTGGGGAGACATTTATGGTAGATGTCAAAACTCACAATTCTTTGAGAAGTGATTTCATTTCTTGAAGGAAAACATATCCAAACAAAGTTTAAAAGAGAACCCAGATGAATATTTTCAGATGGGGCTAATTTCAACATGCTCCATAGCTCCCCAGAGTTGAAGATCTAAGGACAATTCTATAATATCGTATTTCAAAACAGCACAGGACCTAGCTGCTAAAGCAATAAAGTGTTTTTCATCTCAGAAGCATGCAGCATCATGAATTGTCATCCAGAAATATTAACTAGTGGCACCATTCTGCATTGTAACTAAGCAGGCTAGCTTGCTTGTGAATAGTGAATGCAGTTTTGTCTACTCTACTTAAATTGACATTTTGTTGAGACTGGAAGAAATGTGTGGTATGAGATCAATAAAAAGGTAGTTAAAAGTAAAAGGTTCTTAATGATTGTAAATGAAGCTGAGAACACAAACTCAGATCTCAGTAACCCAGACATATGACTCTAGGGCCATGATCTGTTAACATTTGCTTCTTAGGTAGGACTGTTTTTCTTTCACAATAGCAGCAGTGCTACATGAATCAACAACTTCCACAGGAATTGTTGGATACCATCTGACCTTAGGTCTCAGACTTGAAAAATCTCATTGATCTTTGGCAAAATCTCAGTTATATAAGTATAAAGCTATTTTTAAAGTCATACCAGATGCTTCAGTTCCTCTTCATTGCTCCCACATGAATGTACACTGCTTATTCAGAAGTGAGCCAAAACTCCTGAAAGAAGAAAGCTAAGTGGAACTCCCTGACAAATCTAGAGAATAAATTTGCATGTAATAGATCTACATGTATTCCTTTTATTTGTTTATTTGGCTGTTGGCTTTTGAGTTGCCCACTCTCTCACACACAAACCTCAGAGATTTTCCTTTCGAGGCACATGGTTTTCATTCTGGAACTGACAGCAGGATTTCTTCTTAATTTAAGTCATTTTTGCAGTCTCCTTAGTGAAAACAAAACATTAACAAATAAACTGAAACTCTAGCTCATCATTTTGCCAGAAGAAATGCAAAGTGGTTCATGGTGTCAGAAATAATCTTTGTTAACATAAAAATGATAACTAATTTAGTCAAATTGGAATCCAAATTGAAAGGAATTTTTATTGCCATACTGTGTCCTTTGTTTGAAGAGTTCTTTCTGTTGTGTATTTTTTCTATAGGTTAGGATTAGAATTAGAATATTTAAAAAGGAAGCTAAAGAAATGTTCATTTATCAAGTCTCACTGAGAAAGTCTCTGATTATATTTGGGATATGTCAGAGGTGAAATGTCAAAATAATGTAAGCTTATATATGTTTATCCAAACAATGCATTTATTTACTATTGTATCCCTAGTACCTAGAACAGTAGCAGGAAGTGCTCAATAAAAGAATGAACGAGGGATTATACTTCAGTTATCAGAAGAATCTACTTTTAAAGCCATAACTATTCCTCCTTTATTTCCTAATAAGTCAACTAATTAACATCCATGCCTGGTGAATAAGTCATCAGTATTATTCCTCCTATGCAGTTTTATGTATGTCACCGACTAATACCCTAGACATATACCTTACGATTAATAAATGCTATACAATACAGTTATCTGCCATCTAGTTGTATGTAGAACTATCGATACTATTTCCTTTTTTTAAGTAGAACCACACTGAATTTTTAAATAAGATTGAATTTGTCCTTCAAGTTTTCTAATGCCTATGTAATGCTTAGGATAAACTTCCACCTCCTTGTCCAAGTCCATGAAGTCCTACATAATTAAATTTTGTTGATATTTTCAACCTTATCTTCTGTCATTCCTCCTTGGCCTCCATGCTGCCACTCATTCCACTTTAGCATTTCTGGCTTTCCGTAATGGTAAAGTAGTTTGTGTCAGACTAGCCCTCCTGAAACTTTGCAGGGGAGGAACAACTGCTTTGAAGTCACAGAGGAATGACAAAATTGGCATAAATTGCAGGATATTTGCCTTGGAAGAAAGAAAGCATACTGGTAGAGAGCCACACTTACATGCCTTTCCCTAATGATACTTCCTCATCTATAGCCCAGGGTAGACAGAACTGAAGCAAAACATTAATAGTTTGAGGAACTAGAGGAGAGAATTTGGAGTTGCCTGTGTGGCAAGAAATTGAGAGGAGAAAGTTTGGAAAGGAGAGGACTATAGAAGAAAAAAAAAAAAAACCAAATTAGTATATAATCCCCACTGAAATCCTTGACTGACTTCTAAATCATAGTATGTGGAATGTTGAGGGAAGGCAACAATTAGTGAGACTCCAGTGAATACATACTACAGGGGAATCAGCTTTTGGAATTAGAGTTCTGCCAAATTACAGTGGCTTGATAAATGCATCTGGATTTCCACTAAAGTCTCAGAAGAAAAACACTTTAAGATTGAAAACTACAAACCAGGACACAACAATTTACCAACAACTTAACTGACTGGTAGAAAAAGAAATTATGCCCTTCAGAGAAGTTCATTGGATCCAGAGTTTATACAGTATACCAACACAATATGCAGCATGCAATCAATATGAACAGACATATGAATAAATTTTAAAATATGACCCATATTTAAGAGAAAAAAAGAAATAGAAAAGACAAACTGGAAGTTGGAATGGATAGCCAACTTTAAAATATCCATAATAAATACTTTATAAAGAATCTATAAGAAAATATAATATATAATATATATATTATATATATATAAATATATAATAGATGAAGAGATAGGGAATGCAAAACAGATGGCAAAAAGCAAAAATAAATAAATGAATTGATTTATTTGTGAATTAATTTATAATAAAATTTTGAGACTGAAAAAAATCCAAATTTTTTGGAAGAAATTCATAACAGATTGGATACAATAGAAGAAAAGATAAATAAAATTGAAGACAATCAAAAGAAATTATTTATATTGAAAGACAGAGGGTGACAGATTGAAAAAATAATGAAAAAAAAATTCCATAAACTTGGGACAGCATTAACTGACCTAGTATATAGTAATTGAAGTCCTAGAGAAAGCAAGGTAAATGAGAATGAAACAAACAGTTGAAATGAAGGAAGTTCAGGAAGAGAGGGAGGAAGAGAAGGTTCATTTTAATTTAGATTTAAACTGTCTAAACTGAAAAATCTATGTAATTTCTATAAATAATAGTGTTTCAATATTTCTTGGGCAAAAATGCTGCATTTTGCAAACATTCTTATCCAGGGCTCTTTCCCCTACATGATGCATATACATATGCTGGGACTAACTGGCTTACCTTGTGGCAGAGAAGAATCAGACACAGGGTCCTCCAATCTTAAATGCTGTCTCTTGTCTCCTAGAATGAATGTGGTGGCCCCTTCTAGTACTCACAACTAAAGTTTGTGTTTAGTGGAACTCAAGTCTGTCATGAGAAAGACAGAGAATGCCTCCAATTTCTACCAACTCTTAAGTATCTGCTACATTCTTCTAGTCTATAGGTCCATTGGTTCAACCCCACCTTCTACCACTATGATAAACTTGCTGGCTCAATTCTGCATTAATGCCACACTACAATCTGGAGATTCATGGTGTCCTCTCTGACACTCAGCAGACTCCTGATGTGGCCTACCTTCCAAGATGGTACAGATGCAAGCAGAGAGGTGACCACATTTCAGAATCTCACATGAGGAACAAGATGGCATCTGGTGCCCATTCTCCCATATACTCTTCACTCCCAATCTTACTAGCATTCTCTGACTGATCTTACACCTTCTGGACTTTAGCTTAGAAAGAGTAAAACCAGTCCAGGAGAGGGTATCCTGACTTCCTGTAGTTATACCCTTCTCCCTTTGTCATTAACTACCATCTTTAGGCTTCACTCTCAGTCTGAGGGAAAACTTCTCTATTCTACTAATGAATGCTCTCAGTCCTACAACCTTCATGCT
Organism: Solenodon paradoxus; assembly: GCA_004363575.1. Lineage (NCBI taxonomy): Eukaryota > Metazoa > Chordata > Mammalia > Eulipotyphla > Solenodontidae > Solenodon > Solenodon paradoxus. Next base: position 84,194 of record RJWH01000231.1, on the reverse strand, counting down.
CAAGCTATTAAGAGTAAGAAGAGGATAAAGAAAATTGGGAAACCTTGTCTTAAGATAATTGTTTAGCTATTGTATTGCTTTGTAATCTCATTTGTCAAAGTAGAAATTATTTACTATCTGTCTCTGCAAACTTTTTCTAACAGACTCTGATATCTTCCCGGGTATTTGGATTGCCGAAGCTAAGACAAAATATGCTTTTCAAATATTACTATTTTAACAATGAAAATTGACAGAGCTGTAAGCCCAAGATCCATTTGAGACTAACTTAGTAGAGTCTTATATGAGTCTTGAAGTCCCTTGCATTTCAGAGTTTGTTGGCACAGGATGCCCAGATAAAGGGAGAGTATAGCTGTGATCATGAACTTCATGATATTGCTTTATGAAAGTGACTCCAGTTTTCCCCAAATCTCTGAATCTGTATTGCAATATCAATTTAAGCTTCTCATGATGGAATTAACATTAATTGTGAGAAAAATAGACTTAGAATGTTCCTAGTAGGTTCTTTCCTCCATCATTAATTGTTACCTCCTTTGGGTAATTGTAACTGCATTAGATTTCATTCATATCAAGTCTTCATTATGGAACAAAGCATCATGGTAAATTATGATTGTTTTTAATTCTCATGTATATTTTTATTATTTAAGTAATTCTCAGTCTTCTTTTAAAAATTGATTCTCAATTTAATCTAGTAATAAATTTCCAAATTTACTTACGGTAATCAACAAAAGAAGATTTAGCATCATGACTGATGGCATACTCATTCAGAAACAGGTGTTCATGGGATTTAATTCAAACAGAAAAAATTATGTATATACAAACTTTATATGTATGTTCTGTGATATGTGTGTGTATACACACAATCAATCAATCACAGAACAACGGAACAAATCCCCTCAGAAACAGTGAATTTCAGCTGCATTGTCTCTGCTGGTTTAAATGGCACTGTCTAGTGGACAGTGATGAGTCACACAAGCATTGTAACAGATTCCTGTCTTTCCTTAAATGCCTTGTTCTAGTTTATATCAATATAGCAAGCTAGAAAACAGCTCAGGCATATAAACCTTAGGCTGATGTAGCAGCTGAGTTTTATGGGCATAACTAGAGTTCTAAATATTTAATGTACAGTGTTCTTTCTAATTTCAGAAGAAATATGAAGGCAGTGCTCCTGAAATCCCATGAGTCAGTCTATCATTTTAAATCCAAAAGTGAAGGATTATGGTTCAAATGACTTCCAATTGGCATTAGATGATTCAGAAAAAATTGAAATCATTTCAGAGAAAACTACATTGCTTTTCCGAAAAGATGAGATTTTTAAATGTAGATTTTGTTTTCTACAAAGTAGCCATAATATTTCCTATGATCAGAGGAACATGACATAAAACTTATTAGCACTATGAAGAACAATATTAGTCCTCAAAAGTAAGGTATAATTTTATTAAAGAAATTAGAACTATTAAAAATATTAATATAATTATTTTAAATAAAATCAGTTCTCTTCTCCTTACCCCTGTTATCTATCACAATGTATAGTATGCTTCCATATATTTGCTTTTTAATAACAGAATGTGAAAAAAACTACTTACTGAATAAATACATGTAATAGATTTGGCTATAAAAATTGCTTAGGTCAAATGTTAAAAAGCAAGACAAATGCAAATCTCACCAAAATAGTTATATACATATTACTTCATTAACTGTGTCTTCCTGGAAACCAAATGACCCAAAGATTAGATGAAAAAAATATTTTAAAGCTGTTGAAATAATTTAATGAGAAAATCCATGTCTCCTCAAAGTAATAGGGACTGATTAGGCATAAAAAGTGACAGAAAATAGCAACTTCCAAGATCATCAAAGTACAGGGCCTAAGGGATCTTTGATGAAAGCATGTAAAATGAAGATTTATTTAGGTGACATCAAGGCTGTATATTCAAATAACATGAGGGTATTTGGGCAGGACAAGTAGTAACAATCCAGCATTTTTGAAAAAAGGAAATACCCTTTACATTATTAGACAGTTGCATCTCACAAACAATTCAGGACCTGGTTTTCCAATGTTTTTCTTAAATACATTTAAGTTATTGAGTCCTACAAATAAGATTAATTAGCATAAAATGAACACACTTTAATGATATTTTAAATCCAAAACAGCATTGAAATCTGAGGTCCAGCCAGATATGGACTTAAAATTGACTAAACTGATTCAAATGCTATGTCTTTAAATTAATTTATGTTGAACACAGTGGGGACCAGAGTCAATTCTGGTTGCTATGACAACAGACACTGAAAATTTAAAGATCCACAGCAGGCTCAATTCCCTGCAAAAAGGACTATTTTACATTAAAATTACATACCACTGCAACAATTTTGATGAAACATGTTAAACAGATACACATGCAAGTTATCTTTTTTAAGACAATTTAATTAGTGTATGCGCGAGACCAGGTTTATCATTTTAACTTAAATTTCCTCTTAGCTAGATTTAAAGAGTAAATTAGAATCTAAATTTCAGAAAGCAAGCAACTAATTATCAAAATGCTACACTAGGGAAAGGAAATATATTTCAACTAGCCATGTGATAAAAACTCTGTAGAGCATCAGTCTATAATATTTGCTTTGCAAATATGTCCTGCCTGGTGGGCCATTCTCATAAGATGGAAACTAAAACAATAGCAATGAAAAAAGGGACACACATTCGTACAAATCAATGTATTTTTTAGCTTGATAAAATTCATTATGTTTTCTCTAAGGAGTCTTTTAATAGACAATAAAATTACTGGATTTGAAAATGACTGTGTTTTGTATAATTCCAATAGTTTTTATGGGGTCAAGGCTCATCAATTCTACCAAACAAACATACCTACTCATGTAGCCCAAAGAACAGCCAACTTTTGTATAGAAGTCAAATGGAGAGAAATGAGACGTGAGGGATGTCAGTCAATGTCTGCCAAAGAGGCACGGTTTCAGGAAGTGACACTCCTCCCTGTGTCTCCTTCCACTGAAGCACGAAGGGCAAAGGAAATGGCTAAGTTATGGTTAAGTGCACATCATGATAGCCCAGTTTCCCAATCTGTCTTTAAAAACATTCACATGAACACATTTTTTCAAGCCAGGCTATTTTCCTGTTGTTTAGTCTGCTAAAGCGTAATACTATCCTTCAGCTGTCTCATCATGAGCCATTGATTAAAATTGGTTGCCTTTGGGATGTCCCCAGTGCCAAGAATTAAATCAAAATACAGAGGACACAGAAATAGAAATTGAGATATAAAGAATATAGAAATTTTTTTGTATTTTTTGTATAATTTCCAAATCAGATTCTTTAAGCAAGTTATAAATCTCCAAATCTTGTTTAGAAGATGGAAAAGATTAGATAAATAAAAGAATTATTTCTCTTTCCTTAAGTACGTTTTGTACACTAAAGATTTCCTTAACACACAAGAATTCTGTCTACAAAAGTATCTAAGGAATACTTAATCATACCCCTGACATGGTTTTTTACAGTTTACAGAGATGCTTTAAAATTCCATTTTATCTGCTATCTATACTTTCCTATTCCATCAAGACAAGATTTTTTTTAAAGAAAATACTATCTGGATTCAAAATATTCAGTGCCTTTGGAACAGAGACTGTCAGACAAAAATAAATGATATGCCCACATTTCAAAGAAAGTTTAAAGAAATGGAAAGTCGAACTACTTTGCCAATACAATTTCTTCATTATGAAATTATACTATATTAATTATGTTGGAAACATGTTCAAAGAATAAATAATACCCATCATTATTCAAAGAAAAAATTTTACTAGAAAAAATAAATGGAATCAAAAATGTTAAAAGTCATTTGTGTTATATAAGTTTTCTTTTGTTTATTTTCAAGTAGTTTTAAAATAAAGAATTGCTAAGACACAGTGGGTAGAAAACTACAAACAACATTCTAACTTCATATCCTAGATGGAACAGTGAGTCCTATTAAAACCATCCTTCAATCTTCAAGAGCCTTCTTTAGGTATTTTTAGGCTTTGTGATAGGCTCCAATGATTAGAATTTACAATGACTTCACACATTCTTGTTTAACCTATCAGCAACAACAGTTACAGATGTGTTAAACGGCATAAGAAAATATTTTTATTTAATTTACACCTCCTCAAATCCCGTGTCCATGTATACTAAACAATACAAAGATGTTTAACATTATTAATTACAGTTGAAATGCATTGTCAATCCCTTTTACCATTAAAAAAATCAACATATTTTTAAACATCTGTCATGAGCAAAGCACTATAAAGGATACAGTTTAATTATGGGTGTAAGACTAATAATGCACTGATATTGACCCTGAAAAAGTACTGAGATGAGGCAGTAAACATGACTTTAATCTGAGCACATCAGGAAGGACTTAATGAAGAGGTGGCATTTGTTCTAAAGCTTGAATTTCTAAGGTGCAGCTGCCTGGACAGATGGAAAAGAAGCAAATTCCAGAAAGTAGAACCAAAACAAAGACACACCAGGGATGCAGGTACACTTGTTCCAGAGCTCCCAAAGGGCCTATTGGGGAACTGCTATGCTCTTTAAGAAATTTTCAAAACCCAAACTGAGGAGTATGAAATTTATTTTTAAGCAAGAAGAATTAGGGAAAGCAAAATGACAGGCTATGAGGTGTTTTTCAGTAAAAATTCATGCCGATAGTCTATATATGAGCTGAAGTGGGAAGACAGAAATTGAAGATAAAATCAGAAGGTTTAGTCCAAGTGAGATTAAGAAAGAATCTGCAGTAGAGTGATAGCAGGAGAGAAAGAACACAGAGAATTTAGAATATTGCACCAGTAGTATGAAAAGGATTTGATAAAGCCTCGCTTCACATCCCTACCTCCAAGGGGTAAGAGATTTGATAAGTTAAAGAATAAGAATATATCAGAGGTAGAAAATGTGAGATCACATTGCATTTCTAAGTGCTGAGCAAATAATATCCTCGCGTTGTCTTTAACTGATTCACCACCCCGACTCTTCTGTTAACTAAGCAGAAAAAAATGTCAAATGTCTAAAGCTTAATAACATTCAGTGTTTTAAACAGTCTCTTTAGGTGATATTTAATTTCCATAAGATAAAAAATTTTTTCTTAGATAATCTCACTTTCCCTCATCTTCGATCCCTAAGAAGTGAACGGATGTATGAGTAGAGGTTTGTGGGAAATTAGCTACATGACCTCGTTGTATTGTGGAACTAGGTGATCCTTATGTGATCTTTCCATCCTCTGGTCCTTAGAGGAAGTCCTTGCTGTGTCTGGTTCCTTGTGTCTTTATAACCCCTAGTGCTGAAGCCCAGCAAATTTAAAATTTATTTTTCAAAATGTTACTTATGTTGCAAATGGATTTTTAATTAACCTATGCAGTTAACATTAAATTGCATTTACAAAATAAATAGTTACAGAGATTTCAAAAATATTCAGACTAGATTTGGTATATGCTACTTGAAAATGAATACACATTCAAGACTAAATAACATCTACTTTTCTATATAAAGATTGAATAAACACAATGGTGTTGTGTCTAGGACTAAATTTGAAAATATGATTAAAGGGCCTTATGTTTTATTCCATAGATTGAATATTTTGGTGAATTTCAGTTGTCAATGAATTGACTTACTATCTGATATAAATATTGAAGTCATTAAAGTGTAAGAAGGAAAAGGTTAGGAATGGACATTTTCTTCCTCTTTTTCTGTTTTCTCCCTAATCTAGCTACCCACAAAACTGTTACTTAATTTCTCATTATCTACACTTCTCTCCAGTGTTTTAAGAGAGAAAACATAATCTAAATTATAAACTTTAATTGATGCGTTTCCTCATTGCCCCAGTGGAGTGTAGGACTTACGTCAGTCACCAAAGTATCTGTTGTATTTTTTTTTAAATGCTCCTCTTTCTTAGGCTGAAGGTTTTCACATTTTCTTAAACATTCCATGAAGGAAAGCAGTTTTACAATTTGATAAACACAGACTATTAATTTATATGCCACTCCATTGCAACAAAAGAGCACAGAAAGTCAAAGGTCAAAGACAATACCTGTTACTCCAGATCTGTTATTTGCAATCTAGTAACCATGGATAACACACTTAAGCAGTCTCTATCCCCATTTCCTCTGCTGTAAAAGAAGAATGAGAGTATCTATTCTGACTCCAGAGGATGATTGTGAGAACCAAAACAAAGACCAGGTATGTCTTCTGGAAACTGAATTCTAAGATGCTATAGACATAGTTGGAAATCATTAAATTTATCTCCATACCTGTAAATGGAACTAAAGTCTGTAACTACATAGTCCTTCAACCACTTCTGCACACCCAAGGCGGCTCACTGAAAATACCTGTGACTCTGTGATCATAAGAGAAAGCTTGAACCACATTCAGCATGCTAGAAATATTAGTGACTGATATCAGAAGCAGCCAGGAAACAATGATAGAAGAGAAATTGGTGGACAGACCATCTCAACTTCCTTGCCCCTCAGGTGAATTAGCTTGAGAGGCCCCTCTGCAAGGTCTCTCAGAATTCCCCAGAGGAAATAAGCACCACTTTAATAACAGCAGTCCTTTGCTTGATAACAACTCTTTTCTTTCCCTGTCTAACTCACCTCTTCCCCTGCTGCTGTTTTCTAAGTTGACCTTGAATAAACCACCTGCACTGGAATCCTTGCTCATAGTTTGTTTGGGGGGAAAATAAACAATGGCAGTAACTCTTGACAAGTTCTTCCTTTGTCTGTCTAGACAAAATCTCTGAAGACTGGAAGTCAAAATCACACAGAAATTGAAGTCTAAAGTATTTTTATTTTTCCCATTTAACTCAACTAAAGCCAGAATAACAAATTTTCCATTAATAAAATGCAGTGGATGACATTGTCCCCTGGATGACTCAACCAACAGTGAGGCTGGCAGAATGAGTCTTCAGATCTCTTGGAGAAGGTCAGAGAGCTGTGACTCAGTCCATCCTCCTAAGTTCCTAACTTAGAATCATCAGGTTCTTCTGCCCAAATATGTTTTAATACACAATGATACTTTTAATTACGTAGCAAAAGTTCTTTCTGACTGAGCATCAGAGGATTTTACAAGTACCAAGTTATTTCATGTTGCCTTCATAGTTGTACACTAAGCAATATTTCTAAGATTTTCTTTTTTGGGAACACAAACAAAAACAAAAAAAAAATGTATAATCTTGAGTGTGTAACTGGAAATAAAAGTTCTAACTATGATATTTAGAAGACCTATGTTTAAATCCTGGCTGCATATTTCACTAGCTATGACATTAGGCATATTACCCCTCTGGGTTCCATTTCTTCTCTCCTGAAATTACAAATAATAAAGACACCTAGATTTCAAAGAAGCTGTTAGGAACAGCTGAAAAAAGGTTTATGCAACCTAATATGTAGTAAGTATTCATATTAATTTATTAAAAGGAGATCTGGTAATACCTCATTCACTTGTTCAATGAACATTCATTGAACATCTGTTTATTGCTAGACCCAGTAATGAATATATACTTTTTAAGCAAAAAAATAATTAAGACATAAATGCTACATTAAGTCATATTCAATATACTATTGCACATCAGTATTAATTTGGATGATAATTACAGTGGAAACTATTCCTTTCTTGAAGCAGCAACAGTAAAAATGCTATCCATAATTTCTGTGCTTTCTAGACCACAGTAGCATTCACATATTTGTTTGTATTTATCCCATATTCAGCAGATGAAATTTCATAACCTTGTAATTCTTCAGAGCCATTCTCTTTCCATTACCAGAGTGTTAACGTTTGGATGGTTGAAACTGAAGAAAATGAGAATGAAAGTGCCGTTCAACCCTGGGTCATGGTAATGTGAAGAGAAAATTATAACCATGTAGGGTTTTGTAGTAGTCCAAGGGAAATGAATTGCTGGTCTGCCTAACTTAACATGTCACTCCACTAAAATTACCATCAATATCATAAACTGATATCAATTGGTTAAGTGCTTAGGGGTCTGTGAAGTTTAATATTCTCCTGCCAAAAATACCTAGTAATATGCTTTGTTCATCACTGTAGCAAAAGCCTACTCTGTTTCCTCTTCTACACAGTTTTGTTCTTGTCTAAGAGAGTGTTTTGTATACATAATGCATGCTCTTGACCTAACTCACCCACAACCTGCTCATTTCTGTAGCTGATCCTCACATGCCTTTCCTCAAATGGGGAGCACAAAAGATGCATGCCTTCCCAGACCTCTCTCACACCTCTTAAGGATGAACAAAGTGCCAGTTGCTGGGATTACTCAGGAAAGTAATCTGTTGATAAACAGTTTCAGGTTCTGCCAATAGGTTTAGTGAGGTGTTTAATTGAGACAAGAAGACAAGTAGCTGACACTCACAGCTCAACCACAATGTGTTCATCTTCTAACACCTGCTCTCAGAAATGATTTTTAAATTGTTTGTGCCTGGTGCCCTGTAAGGATATTACTCATTTTCCTAAAAGAATGATATGTAGATGTTTCTTAGTGCTTGGGAAGTTGTTCAAACCTTCTTCTTAATCTTGTCTCCTTATTTTTGTGAAAGAAAATGTTTAATTTTTTTAAGAACCATTTGGCTTCCAGATATAGATTTTTAATAATGATTTATTCCTACTCTGAGAAGAATTGTAACCACCTTAATCTTATTTCTTCACATCTCAGAGATATCTTTATAATGACAAACATGACTTTATATCTGCTCTTAAATAAGCATTACATTTTCTTTTTATGAAGAAACAGAAGATTGATTCTGCAGTTAAACATTAAGTTGGCCATCTTATTTTCACTCTAGAAGGAGATTCTCCTAAATTATTTTAGAATAAAGTTCTATTTGGAGAGAGTTTAGGAACTTTCCCAGCATGTTTGATATTCATGTTATAAATTCAAACCAATTAGTTTTGGAGAAATAACAAAAGAACAAGGAAAAAGAAGCCAAGGAGACAATACACAGCTTCACTTTGTTTTTAATCCACAAGGGAGTCAAAGAAACAAACAGAGCCTTAGGCAACTAAGGGCCAAGAGGCACATTCTATTTTCAAGGTCCTATAGGTTATCATCTTGGTTTGCACACCCTGGATGGCTTCCAGTAACTCATCAGTGTGGCCTCTTTTATAGGGTGGTGGAGGTTCAGATATACCCTGGATTACTCTAGTTCATTGGTACAGACAAGAACTTCTGAAAGTCTTAGGGAAGTACAACTATGAAATAGGATTAAGTAAAATAATTCAAAGTGATGACTAGTAATTCAAAGACAGACAACTTGTTATGCGGAAGAATTGAGAAGAAATGGCCAGTCACATGGATGGAGGAAGACTGTTTACTGATTTCTTTGATAAGTATGGCTTGCTCCTAGATAACTACTGTTAGTCACTGGTGGTACATGAACTACTGAAAGTTGAAACTCACTTATGCAGTACAAACTCTTCATGATATGGCATCCCATATCATGGGATACTGTCTTTTAACAGTGCCTCGGTTACATCTCTGGTCTCTTCTGTACTGGTGGGGTGTGCTTCAACCCAGCCTGAGAAGGTGAAAACAAAGACGAAGAGATGTTTTTTTTTCTCTGATTGGTCCTATCTCAGTAAAGTCTACCCCTAAATCTTCAAAGGGAGTCTAACCACAATGTTGAATTCCTGCTGGCCCAACAGGACCCTGAAAGGCATTGTTCTGTATTCAAAGGAGGCAGCACTGAGTCACCGAGGCACAAAGGGACAGCAGTTGAGCAATCAGGTTGTACCAGCTTCCTTAATGGTACTGCTTGTTCTTTGGCCATTCGTCTAGCCACCACATCTTCTCGACAGTTTCCCTTTGATATTGGAACATTGAGTCCTTTCCTTTCTGGTGCCCCTTGCAGTGTATAACCGCTACTCAACTACCTTAGGTTCCCAAACTACCTCTAGTAGTTTTAGGATTTCTTCTTGGCTTTTGATCCCTTTTCTTCCTGCTGTCAAAAGTCCTCTCTCCTTATATAAGACCCCATATACATGTAGAGTGGCAAAGGCATAGTGTAAGTCAGTGTAGATGTTGGCGCATCTGTCCTTGCTGAGCTCTAATGCCCTGATTAGGGCCCCCAACTCTCTGGGATGACCATTCCTCAGGCAAGTCTTTTGCCCCTGTAGTTTCATAGTCCAATACAACGACTTACCCGACATGTCTCTTGACCTCATCTGTAAAACTTCTTCCATCTGTATAAAGAACAAGGTCAGGGTTTTGCAGGGGTTTGTATAAAGTCTGGAGCACAACCTGTTAAGATCCACCAATACATCATTCCAAGGGAGTCAAACCTAGGAATTCAGGTTCACCTGGAGCAACTATTCAAATGGGGCTTGTTAAAGAGCTGTCAGTCACTGTGGAACACGCCACTGTCCATCAAGTGCCTCTCGGCAGTCATGCTCTGGGGCCTCTGTGGCAGTAGGCAAGAAGGTGGCAGGGTTTAGGGTTTTAACTGCTTCCAGTCACGTGCAGGAGCCCTTGGTACTGGGTCATCCGGGCATGAGTTAGCCAGTGCTGTCTCTTGACATCCATGAGCATGATAACAGAATGGGTCACCTTAATCTTTGGCTTTTGTCCCAACATAAGCTTGTCTGCCTCTTTAACTAACAGCATGGTGACTGAGGGCTTTTAGGTAAGATGGCCAGCCTGCTGCAACCAGGTCAATCTGCTTTGAGAGGCAGGCTACCGGTCTCTGCCAGGGCCTAAATTCTTGAGTCAGAACCCTCAGAGCTACCCCGTTGTTCACATGCAACGAGCAGTTGAAGTCCCATGCCACATCTGGGAGTCCTAAGGTCAGTGCTTCCGGAGTTTTGTCTTTGTGAACACCTTTTCTTGTTCAAAGATGTGCCCTCTCTTCTCCTTTAAAGACCTCATATAGGGACTTTGCCAACTACCAAAACCCTGAGATCCACATAGAACAGAATCCTGCTGCTCCTAGAAACACTCAGACCTGCAGCCAAGTAGTAGGAACTGGGATGGCACATGCTGCCTGCTTTCTTTCAGTCCCCAGCCTCCATTTCCCTTGAGTGAATCAGAAGCCTAGGTACTTGACTTCTTTCAAATATATCTGAGCCTTTTTCTTAGAGATCCCGTAGCCAGCTTCAATCAGGAGCTGCAATAGGGTCCTTGTTCCTTCCCAGCACTGAGCTCAAATGGGGTTAGCTAGTAAGAGGTTATCTACATATTGGAGTAAGATGCACCCTAAATCCTGGCCTGGAAACTTGGACAGGTCAGATACTAGCGCCCCACTGAACAAGGTGGGCAAATTTTTAAACCCTTGAGGCAGTCTGGTCCAAGTGAATTGTTCTTTAGACCCTGTGTTTGAGTTCAAAGGCAAACAGGGGCTGACTACTGGGTGCCACTTGAAGACAGAAAAAGGCATCTTTTAAGTCCAAGCAAGTAAACTATTCCACCCCTGATAGTATGATCCCTAGTAGGGTATATGGGTTTGGCAGAGCCAAATGTAGAATGACAACTGCTTCATTGATGGTCCTTAAGTCCTGAACTGGGCAGTAGTCATTCGTACCTGGTTTCTTTACAGGTAACAGTAGAGTATTCCACAGAAAGAGACAATGCTTTAACAAGTCCCATTTAAATAGTCACTCCAGGTGAACCTGGATTCCTAAGCATGACTCCTTTGGAATCATATATTGGCGGATCTTAACAGGTTGTGCTGCAGGATTTAGGTCAATCAGTACTGGGGCTTGGTTCTTTACTAGGCTGGAGGATTCCCTTCTGCCCAGACTGACAGGAATTCAGCTTCTGGCTCTACAGCAACTGATGACTCTTCAACTGGCAAGTTGTATAACCACTATACTTCCTCTTGTGGCACAGCTAAGGACAGGATCATTGGAGTGGCCTTTCTACCTAAACGCAGTTGTGCCGAGCCATCCAGGGTGAAGGCTATTTCTGCTTTCTTTCATTTTAGCTAGAAAGTCTCTGCCCATCAGGGGTACCAGGCAGTCTGGCAGATAACAATAACTGAAGACCTACTTGGTTGCCTCCCAATAGGCATTAGTGAGGGCCATAGAACAGTCTGTGGAGCTTGGCTCTTGTAACCCTTATGATAGTAGCTTCTCGTCCTGAGAGGGGGCTATCTTGTGGGTAACAACTGAGTGTTCAACCCTCGTATAGACCATAAAGTCCACAATCTTCCCCCAGTTTTCATCTTGAATATGGGCTCATGGGGGCCAAGTTGGAAAGAGCCTGGTCTGTCCTAATCAGAGTCTGTTCTTGCCAAAGCAATCAGGTCTGTCTCAGGTGGCTCAGGCTGGTAGTGACTTGGTGTGCAGAAGGAACCCGACTTTCCTTTCCGGTGATTTGAGCACTCGTTCTTCCAGTGCTCCATTTCCTTGCAGTATACACACAGGTCCTGAATTAATGGAGTCTTCTTCCCTGGTCCTCTGCTTCCTTTCCGCCTTTCTTTTCCACAACAAGGAGGGGGTGGTCCTAAGGCAGCTGTTAGAAGGTTTACTTTCTTCTTCAGCTTCTCGTCAGTCTCCCTTCTCAGTGCTCAGTCCTGATTAATTAGGCTCCTCAGTATTGAATAGAGTGAGAAATTGTTGGCAGGACAATCAACCCAAGTTGGCCTCTGGGTCTGAAAGATTGACTCCATGAGAGCGATCATGGGCTGAGACTTCTCAGAGTAGGCTGGGATGTGGTGCTTCCAATTCAGGAGATTAGTTGTTGTGAAAGACTGGTCATAAACGAATGATCTCCCCCTTTTGTAGGCTCCCATCCGGAGCCAGTCACTGAGGACATTGGATCTCTTAGAGGGGCATCTGCATGGCTGCTGGTGCCTTGGGCTCTTGATCAGCTGATGTCAGTCATCTGCCTACCGGCTCTGAAAAGTTCAACTGAGGCTCTGGGTCTTGGGGTGGTGAGGCTGAGGGAAGTGGCGTGTCTGGTCCTGGTGTAACATTGGGAACTGCCTGAAGAGAGTATGGAGGTGGCAAGGTCAGTGGGGGAGCCACCTCTGGATCTCCATGGAAGATTGGTATCCTCTATTCCTGACTGTCTAAAACCTTACACTGTCCTTGACCACTAATGCAGAGCCCGAACCATGGAGTTTGACTTGGGCAGTTTCTACTGAAACTGATCAGGGTGGCCTGGATCTTCTGTCAGAACTTTGTAAATAGCCCTCACTGTAGGGACATCTAAGGTCCCCTCTGATGGCCATCCTACCCCAAAAGACTGGCTACAGTGGGTTTAGAGGGGTTTCCTCCCATATATATGGACAATGGGTCCCTCCCAAAGAATGGAGATGCAAGACAAATACAGGGAAACTTTTGTCCTTCTGCCACTCCTCTCGCAGGGAATTAGATGCCTCTTAGCTTTGAGGGTACATCAGCATAAACCCCTGACCCAGAACAACACTGAAGGGTGGAACTGAATTTCTTTCATTCACCAAGTGTGGACAGCACCGTAAGCAGTATGAAGTCACCACAGAACTGCAGGTTGGTACTCAGACAGACTCCATAGCTTTCACCATGGAGCACAAACATTCATTCTCACATTCACACACCAGTCAGTCCGAGTTTGACTTCCACCCAGGAAAGTCCCTATTTTCAGAGGCAGCAAAATCACCTAAGAGGTGATTAAGTCCTTCTTCCACCATGAACGTCAGGCTTGAACTCAGATTGCGGCGCCGGGGACACTTACCAATCAGACGTTTGGTCCCAAAAATCTTTTCTCTCATTTATTGAGTTCTCCAGGATGCAACAGGAATCCAGTCCTGCTGGGCCTGACATGAATTGGGACCCAGAAATGATCTGGTGAAGCCATCCCTCTATCCCTGGTCGAGCGGGAGGATTCACCGTCAGTCCCCATCAGCAGTGGCTACAAAGGGCCAGCACAGGTGGCGGTCTTCCTGGCCAATGTACCCAATGTATAGCAGAGCCTCCAGATGGTGAGAAGACTGACAACTGAGCACTGGAAGGCAGAGAAGACAGCACTTTATTACAAGCACCGGTGCTGGCTCAGGGGCATCGTTACCCAAAGCTGAGCAGCCAGAGGATCTACGGAGATTTTTTTTATACCCTGGGATTCTGTAGATAACTCTTACCAGTGGGTATAGCTGCAAGGGAAGAAATGTTGTGCTTATTTGCCCTTGGTCCCTTAAACAGAGTGTAAAACCTCTAGCCTTAGGGGTCAAGGAAAGGTTTTCTACCATAGCAATAGCTTCCTAACCAGTCTGTTTTAATCTCTTTCTTGTTAGTTCATCTTCTACACTTACAACAGGATCATATTTTAAAAATGCATAACTGATCATTAATTTCTCCTGTTATATCCAAGTACATAGAATTAACAAGTATGAGAAGAATGAGGACAAGAATGAGAACCAGAAACCCTGGATTTTCAAAGTTTCTATTCTTTTAAATATGACACTCTATTTGTTCTTCTTTATTAAATAATAGCAATATAATAATAATTAGCAATATAATTACAAATTGCAACGACCACTATGATACCTTGAATCCCAAAAACCACTTTTAACTAGGAATATTTTATTTAATCTAAGTAACTACATATTAAGAAGGAGGTAAACAGAGCAAGAGAACAATATCTCTTAGTGTCACCATACAAGATGCCCATAGGAGTGAAACTACAGGTTTAGCAAGACCACCCTTTCTTTTGGAACCTGACCAGATTGAATGACAGTCCAAAAACCTAAACGGCATCATGGGGCAGATATTACAGACATAAGATATGTTGATGAACAGGAACTAATGACTAAGTAGAATTCTAATAATTTGCCAGTATTTTTGACTCCTATTCTTCCAGCTGTATCTACTAAAAAGGATATCATTTGGAAGAGTGTTTCCAAGAACTATTTCCTATTGATACTTCAAGCTGTGATGTGTGGCTTACAGTAGACTGATCACTATGTAACTATAAATCTTGATATTCAAATGCTTTGAAAGGTCCCTGGTTAAAATGGATGAAATAAAATATGACAGCAAGCCAAACATGTTACAGTATATTATACACAAATGAATCTCATACATGTTTTTGTGGGTAGAAAGCTAATAAACAAAAGAAGCAGTGAATGCCTGATGCAAATAAGGCAATGGATCTCACTTGTTAGATATGAGTTGCCTTGGAGAATGGGCCCACACTGAAGCAGAGAAGGCAGTGGACCATCTTATGGGATACTAAAAATTGTATCTAGATGTAAGCACCACTTATCTAACACCCTTATCCCTGTAAAATTTAAAAACAGGTAGATTTAGCTCTGAATAATCCAAACAAATGATGAGTCATGAGTAAAAATGACATGCATTTAACTTTGGAATGCACAATATCTGGTTGTATTAAAAGCTGCATCACCCACTTTATTATTATTTGCTTAAATCAGTATTTTTTAAACAGTATTTTGCAGATTTCCATTTTGTAAAAGATGCTAATAGATGTTCAGGAAGAAAGAATTCCATGATTAGAGAAGTTTAGAGACTCTATGTCCAGCTCCCTAGGATATTTTAAATACATTGTTGAATATTAAAGACTCTGAGAAGTCCTGAAATAAAAATAAAGTAGAACAACCTTCCTAAAAAATACTATTCTATGAAAAATATGCTCAAATAAATTTGAGAAACCCTGAACAAACTTAGGTTAAAATTTTAAAACTTTTTTGTAGATATCTTTTAAAATAATAAGTAGATTACACGAAGGTAGGCAGAAGTAATCTATAATAGTATTAACTGTGCTTAAAGCAAAAATCCAATAAAATATCCTTGGCATATTTTTAAAATTTTTATTTATGACTTCCAAAAATACTTGGAATGAACAAAATCGAGCTTCATTTCACATTATTGGATTTTTTTCTTTTTTTATTATTTCATTATTTATTTTGTTTACATTGATATATGCTTTTTAGGATACTGAATTTGCATCTCAGTCTGTGTGCATTTCACACCATACCCACCACCAGAGACCACCTTGTTAACTCTCTCCTTCCCTTTCCTAATCTCCCTCCTTACAAACCTCCTCCATCACACAGCACAGTCTTGTGTCCTGTGAATTTTGTTGAGATTTTTCTGTTTATTTGTTTTGCTTCATTATATCCCACACATGAGTGAAACCATCCTGTATTTTTATTTTACTTATGGGTGATTTCACTCAGCATAACAACCTCCAGTTCTATGTAGGGTGTTGCAAAAGGCACAATTTCATCTTTTTTAATAGCTGTATAGAATTCCATTGAGTACATATGTCACAGCTTCCTTATCCAGTCATTTGTTGATGGGCATTTGAGTTATTTCCATCTCTTGGCTATGGTGAAATGTGTTGGGTGAACATTATTGGGTATTTCCATCACAGTCTTTTGCATAGACTCACCATTTAAAGAGGCTCAAGCACTTTCTCAGAAAAAAAAATATGTGTGGCTTTCTATCCTTGTGAAATAGGTGCTATTATTCTTCTCATGTCACATGTGAGAAAAGAAAGGGACAGAGATATTAGCTGACTCAAGAAGTCACAGCTGGGAAATAATAGAATAGAACCTAAGTCAGTTTGACTTTGCAGTCTTTTTTTAACCATTTTGCTATACTGACTCGTAATATGAACAAAAGGCAAAAAATATGCCTCCATTTCATGTTGATTCAATGAATAGTTTTGTTAGAAACAGTAATTTTTAGTGTCAGGTCCAGTCTAGCACTTTCTGACTCCACAGGGGTACTATTCTAGTATCCTATGTAAACATTGGTCCATGTGGCTCTAATATTCTTAGATAGCGCTAAGATAATTTGTTCTTCATGTGTGTCCCTTAGATAGCAAGATATGCAAGAATTGTCATCATTCCCTAACAGATTTCAAATATAGAACTATTGGGTTTTGGATTTTGTTTTATTATGTTTCTTGAACCTGTAAGAGACTTGACTCCAAGTCCTAAGGCTATTGACACTGGAATTCTATCATCCAGTCTTGTCCAGACAGATAATAGAAGTGACTCTGACAATGTGTCAGCTAAGAATGCTGTTAGCTACCAGTAACAGAAATCCCAATGGACAGTAGCTTAAACAAATTGTGATTATTTTCCCACAACCCAATCACTTCCCGTTACATGGCTGCAGCATTGTTACTGCTACTCAAAAATAAAGCAGTCAGGGGTCTAAGCTCTTCCTCTTTCTCAGTTCTGCATCTTGAATATATTGATTTTCATCAAGTTTGTTATGCATAACCTCAAGGTGTCCCTGCAGTTTGAACTTCATGCAGTGTTCAAGGTAGGAGGATGAGGGAAAGTAGTTTGTGCAAACTGCATTTAACTCTTCCATCTGAAAACTTTAAAATGCTTATTTTTTCTCACTTCTAGCCAAGAGAAATCTCGGGTTTCTAGCCTCTGGGAAGTAAACAATGGATGTTGGAGTTGGGACTGTATATGGGACTAGCTCACCAAATGTCTAACATAGGCATCAAGATGTGGTTTGTGATTTACCGACTGATGTGAAGTCACCTTTCCTTCCACACAAAAGTACAGAAATGTACAGAATGGGGGTCAGTGGGAATGAATCTGCATTTTCCATATTCTGGGACACAATTATTTTTCCTCACTGCAACTCATTATGTCTTTGGTCACAGAGAGAAATGGTCATCAAATCTTTTACTGTTTTCTCCAGTTCTGTAATGATTATAACAATTTTCTTTTCTCCTGTCCTTTTCTCCCCCACCAGTGTGAGAAGTTTGAACTTGAAGATCATTATTGAAAGGATTTGCTAGCATATTCACATGTGCATGAGAAAAATTGAGGAAGAGTATTGGTGACTGTTGCTGGGGAATGACAGGGATCCTTCACCCTGTGCCTATACATTCCTTTATCACTTGCATTTTTAATATAAGCATGTATTACTCTTTTGACCTCTAAAATCTATAAAGATTGAAACAGACATTTATTAAATTTCTCACTAGCTTTTCATGCCTCAGGCACAATAACCCTAGTTCAATTAACTTCCTGCAGGTCTTATTTTCTAACCAACTTTGTGGTTTATCCCTGAACCTTCAAGAAGTTCTTCAGACATTTTTTAGTAATGAGCATGTTTGCATGACTTAATCCACTCAAGTAAGATTACTAAAGTGCTAAAACATTCATAAGCCTTCTTCCCTTCTGCAAATGAAATTGAATGACTTGCCCTCTGAAGAAGTGTCCATGTATCCCCAGAACATGCTGACCTTGCATACATTTTCCTTGAATTTTGACTGTCAGGTTTCCGCAGTTGCTGGTTTTTGAAAAGTGACTTCATAGTACAAAGCTGGTGTCTTACATAGGAAAATGTCCTAACCTCTGTGCATCAAGTTGGACATGTTTCTTTTAATTGTTAAGGCTGGTAACTTATCCTAGAATCTTTCATTTCAGTGAATTACATAATTGCTATCCACTAGCCTTTTCTTAATATGATAGAGGAATCTGAAAATTTTACCTAATTTTCTCTTCCAAGAGACATGGTATGATAGGCTCACAAAGTCACAGACTGCCTTAAAGGCGAGGGTAAGGAAAGGAGAATGTCATCAACCACAGAACTGAGTTGTACCTTATGTGTTCAGCTGTCAACTCAGAAGGTTCACAAAGGTCATGACCTAGAACGGTGACATGGTTTTGTTCAAATTCTTCAGAAGGTGCTTTGTCTTCACTATCCACAGGAAGATTAGTCTAAATTTTGCTTGTGTAAGTGACAGCATATTTATTCATTGATATGGTAAATATCAGAAGAAAAGAATATTGGTAATTAAAGGGGACATTTTCTCCACTTGTCAGGAAATAAAGATTAAACATTTTCAATCTTATGCTTTCTTAACGTGACAATCAGTTGTAATTTTTATCTTTTTGCCTAATACTTGATAACATTTTTGTGAAGCAATAATATATTTCCAAGCAATTTGACTACTACAGATTAGTTGAGAAATAGCAATTAGGAAAATAAAATCTTTCTGAAAATCTAAAATAGATACACCAATGTTGAAAACTATGTATTTCTTCAGGACAGCATCTTTGTTTTCATTCAGAGGCTATTTGTTTAGTGTTGTCACCTAGTTCTATCTTGATGAGTAGTTCTGATGATGAAGAGGATGATGATGATTACATATCTTAGGCACTGGCATAGGAATATTGCATTATTTCTAATGATCCTGATAACTATTTTCTCTATTCTAAGGGCAGATATTTATCTTCATTGTGTGAATGTGAAACTGAGATTGAGAGGTGAAGTAACTCACCCAAGCTATAGGGGAAAGCTAGGCTCCAATAAAACTATGTGTAGGGTACCACATGGCCTTCTTGAACAAGATTATTATTGATTTTCCCCAGTGCTGCATCCTTGGCCTTCTCATGCAACATTTACTCATAAGGTAAGTTATCGCATCTAAATTTATGACTGCAACCATCATTGGAAACTAATGACTCTTAGAATTACCTTCCAGCTCAGCTTTCTTTCATAAGCTCTAGAACTATGTGTTTCACTGCCCTAGGATATTCTTCCTTCAGTGTGCAACAGTTACCTCCAACTCAAAACATCCCAAGTTAATACTCCAACTTCTCTTTCCCCTCCCCATGTCTGCTCCTCCTCCCCTCATATTTATCTTTCTAATGGGCAATATCCTACCCCTACTTGCTCAGGCCAAAGGATATTGTTGATATTTCCCATCAAGCTTCACATCTAATTGAAAATTAAATGCTATTCATTCTACCTTTTTAATGGTTCTTGAACCCCTACATCCATTTTCCCATCTAGCTCCCCTGCCAGTGTGTTTGTCTAGCTCACAGCTATGCAACCCAAGAGTCAAATGCAACTTTAGACTCATTCTTTGATTATAAAAGTTTATTTAACTTTTCATATAGCACCTCCATCTTTTAAAATCTGAATGCAGATGAGACAAGTACATTTTCTAACTTGATTTCTTAAGCTATATGTAGTGAATACAGCAGTACTATTCTTAAGTAGTTTCAGGTTTTTATAAGCAGTTTTTCAATTATTTTCTTATACCTGTTTTTCTTGTACTATATATTGTGCATGCATACTGTTATACTTGGACTATATACTGTATGCATTATATATGCTACGTATTTGGGTCAAAATATCTAAATGTTTTATTTCTTGCATACCTGGTCTCTTACAATCTCTTAAAAATCCATGCTCCAAATGGCCATTGCTAAAATATCCTTTTCTAAATTATAAATCTGATTCCTTATGGTCTTGATTAAAATATTTTAATGGTTCCTTACTGCTTCCAAAACAAAATTCCAAAGTCTTCAGCTGACAGAAAAGGAACAGTCTGATGTCATTTTCTGGAAAGATAACTGACAACCAGTCCTGTACAACAGTCCCTTAGGATATTACTAGATTATGTTCAAAATGATGACCTGAAATCATACAGAAAAGGTACAGTTCTCTCTACCATATTGACCCTAAGAAATTAATAAGATTCCACATAAAGAGATTGTTCTGGAGACATGTTTATGTATGTGTGCATAAATAAATGCCAATAATGTAGAAAATTATGTCACTGTACTTTCAGGCTTTGTACGATAGTAAAGACTTACATGAGAAGTTAAATGAGCTACCTAAAAGTACCAGATTAGTTTGTAGTTACATGAGGGGTTTAATAAATAAGGACATAGGAGCATTAGGAAACTTAGGCCAGAATTACACAATACAGGAGAAACTGAAACAAAAGGGTCATATAAGAAATTAAAGGCTCCATAGTTATTACGTAATCTAAAGGTCACAATTAGAAGCTCTATCTATCTCAGATTTTGCCTGAGAGTAGATTGTATTTGTACATATTGTACATACTTTTTAAACTCCTGAAATTTAATAACCTTAACCTCCTTTAAGCTTTCCCCACAGACCAGTGTCAATCCATGAACTGTAATTAGCCTAAAGCAAGTTAACCACAGAAATTGAGCCTCAGCTTTTAGAAATGTTTATAGCAGTTTGTCAAAACTGTCTGCTCAATCCAAAGAGTTTGAAATGCACACTCTGCTTTTCCACAGTCCCTACTATTCCCTATTCTTATTTTAGTCCAGTTTCACTAAAATGCCAGATCCCTGTTGGCATTTTAGTTGAGGCCTCCTCTCTCACTCAGACGAGCCTCCTCATTCACAGATGAGGCTATGGAGTGTTGCCAATGTCCAAAAAAAAACTCACATATGTGCACATTTTGCATGAACTCAATAGCATTTGCCTGGTGACTTATAATGTCCAAGCTCTTCAAAGACCTGCAGCAAAACATGTCTAATTGAAATTTGTTTTTAGGATAATATTCCACATTTAGCTACATATCAAGTTCTACCCTCTTTCAGGTAGACAGTGAGACCAGAATTCTTGAGGAAGGGGACTTGGATGGGACTAGAAGAAAGCTCAAACAGTTGAAGTATGTTGCAGACAGCAAGGGTAAGTGTAAAGTCATTCTAATTCTTTTTTTTTCTTGATTTATTCTTCAAACCAATGTGATCATCTGTTTCAGGTGCCAAGTGTTTGATTCCTGTAGCAATTTTCTTAACAATTTCAGCTTATGCAGTGTATCACACCTCTGAATGCTACAGTACACAGAGTAAAACCCAGATCTTCCAAAATAATTACCTCACCTGTACTCAAGTCACATCCTGCTCTTACCTAGAAAAAAACTAAAACAAAACAGAACTCTCTAGTAATTATTTCCAAGACTTTTTAACTGTGTTAGATATGAACATAATCATTTGACTTTTCTCCCTTACTTGACATTATAATTTTTAAAGACCTCTCTCCACACTCAGTGATTATTTTCCAGTTTACTGAAAAAAATTAGAATATAGAGTTGAGATTCAAAAACATTCATATGTTAGCTGGAAGATGAAAATCAAGACTAAAAGAATGAGAAAGCATAGCTGGAAGACTAATTCCTCAAACTTAATTCCTATTCAAATCTACTACTGTTTTGGAAATGGGTTATAAAATTTAATCCTCACCAGTGCTATATGAAAGTTGAGTTTCAATTCAGAATGAGTCACAAAAAGGATGAGTATTTGTATGTAATACTCTTAATATGCTAATATATAATAGACATGAGAAATAATTACTTAGTGAATAAATACTGGTGAATAAAATTTAGGGAATGAACTTGCTGGAAGATTTACTTGAAAAATTCCCCCTTAAGGTCGTTCCTTTCCCAAGCCATCCTTCCTCCCTCAAGCTCAGCCTCTGTGTCTGCATGACTTCTACCATGCCAGACATTTACTGCAGTTCACCAATCTTATCCCAGAGCGCCCAAAGAGGAGTGGATTTGCCGTATTGAGGATAAATGGGACCCTATTGTGCCTGGCAGATAACCCTGCCTGGAAGCTAAAAATTATATGGAATTGACTGACAAGCTTTTGCAAGCAGATAGAGAGCTAATGAGCCAACATTACCCTCCTTAGTCAAAGCAATATAGAGAAAGAATATGGCCAGTTAAAAACAACATCAACAGAGAAAATTTTGATACTTGAATTCATATTATTTGTGTTATTCTTCACATAAAGGCCTACCTTTGAAGAGTCATTCTACCAAGAAAATTAATTTCCTTTTCTTTAATCATCATGAAACCCATACTTTGAAGTGCTCTAGATTAGGTAAATTTTGGAAGAGTTACTGAAACTACAATTGGTTGAATCAATTCTGGCAATGGAAGGAATAACAGCTGTTATGGCCAGTCTGCCCTCACATTTTGCCAGAAAATTAAATCATGATTTTAGACAGATTGCAACATTTTACACAATATTCCAAATGGATTCATTCTTAGCTTAACAACTAATATTGCGGAATTGAGCGGGGGCGGGTGAGCAGGGCCGTGGTTGAGCTGGGGATTATTTTACAAGAGCAAAGAGTTCTAACACAGGTCAGGTAGCCTGAAATTTCAGATATAATCTGATGAGACCAAAGAAAAGGACCACAATGAAAACAAAACTACAAATAATTTCCATAATATGAATATTCCTCTGGGAGTTGGTTCAAAATAACTATAGAGAGGAAGGTACAATACTTGTTTCCAGCTTGCTACAATTAATTTTTATTTAGTACAAAGTCACTGGTAAGGGTAAGGTTTTTACTCAGTAACATTTTATGTAACCAAAATGGAATGCCTGATGAAGTAGGAGGTAGATAGAGTCTCCACCCTCTCTCACACTTCCTATAGCATTTATGACATTCTCACCTCTCCAGGATGCTGCCCTGGGCAATGAGTAGCAATGTGATCCCCATCCTCTGGGGTTGCAGCAATTCTGTACTCCATCCTTCAGCCCTACCTGTGGCTGAGGAGCCTTCCGTGAAGTGAGATGAGATGCACAAAACTCCTCCTGCACCATGGCTGCAGATGTCTAAACCCTAAAATTAGTTGTTTTGTGTATTGCAAGTATATTTCAAAATATTCAAGAGTTTTAAGACATCATCTACTGCTAAATCTTTGAACAGGAAATAGCCTTATGAGTTACTACTTAAAATTCCTAAATGACTAGATTCTTATCCAAAACTGATCTTAAAAACCTAAGAAGAAAAGACTCTGAGAATATCGGTCACTAAATTACTATCAGTCGAGAGAGAGAAAGAGAGAGAATGCTGGGATGCCCAAGTTAACGAAGTATGCTTGCTTTGGATTAACTGTGTGTCTCTAATGAAGAGTCACACAGCCAGAATCCCAGAATCCTCAAGCCCCACATCATGGGTGCCTGAGAAGTCTACGCATAAAAGATGCTGAAGGAAAATGAATTCTGAATTACTGACTAAAACACAGCCCCAGACTCTGGTTTATTCTATATCTCTATGAGCCCAGTTGAAAATTTGAGGCCTCTTTTTGCTCCTCGAGGTACAAAGTATGCTCCAAGCTACCTTTGCCTTGATCCTAAGTCTCCCAATGATTAATCATGCGGTGTTGGAGGAGGGAAGGTTCTAAGGCAGAACAACACTGCTCCAGCTGATGCACCTTGTGGGAGGGAAGAGAGGGAAAAGATCCAAAGATGAGACCTGGAGGAAAGAGAGACATATAGAAAAGACAACCTGTAACTTCTTTCATTCTCCCTCTCACTGGTAAATGTTCTTGGCTTACATCACATTCAAACTCCTTATGGTGGGTGGACAAGTAGAGTGGGGGAGCTTTGGTGGGAGGTAGTGAAAAAGGGAAAATGGAGGGTGGATCCTAGATCTCCCTCTCAAGGTTAGAATGCTTTGAATTTATAGATAAACACACAGGAAACAGAAGACAGAGTTATGATTTACTCTTCTCTCTGCTCTTTCACTTACAGATTTCAGAGCAAACATTGCACACTTAGTTTTAACACTGAACAAAACTAGTGTATTTTCATAAAAAATTATAATGGACAGAGAAAGAATGGTTTAAGACTGGCTGACCATAAAATGGGTTGAATTAATCCATTAGTTAGTTAATGAAGCAGAGTACAAATACTTCTAAGCATGTTTTCTTGATCTGTAAAAAGAGGATGAGTTGAATAAGT
Organism: Solenodon paradoxus; assembly: GCA_004363575.1. NCBI lineage: Eukaryota > Metazoa > Chordata > Mammalia > Eulipotyphla > Solenodontidae > Solenodon > Solenodon paradoxus. The sequence continues at coordinate 59,729 of RJWH01000231.1, read as the reverse complement.
TTCTAAAACCATCTTTTCTTAATTTCTTGGTTCATAAATTCTATAATTTATAAATTCCCAATTTTAATAATTTAAAATTTATAATTATATATGATATCAAACAACAAGTTTATAATTCATGAATCTCTTAAATATATGATTCTGGGATACATAGGTAAACTTCGGTTTTCTATTACTTAATCTATGCATAAGTCCTTACAGGTAGTTCCTGCTTAGCTGCTTTTCAACCATAATTTGATTAATGTCTCTTCTTTGATCATATCCTGTTAGAAAAAGATGCTCAATAAACACAGCTTTTTTAAAAAATAATGATTTACAAAGTTTCCAGTGGGTATTTTGACTATTATTTCATAGTTATTTTATAGCATGGGAAACAGGCACAGGTCTGAAAAGGAAGACCTCATTTTATCTTAACATCATCTAGATCTCTAAACAGCTGTACATAAACAGTGTGTAAAATCTTTTTAAATCTGCTTTTTCTCTGTGATCTTACTACAGAGACAACTCTTCTGATATGAGGAAGAACAAGAAATTGTAACAAAATTGATTCACTACCCTTGTCCAGAAGACTATTTGAAAGAGTGAGGGGTAAAAGAACCTAGTTTTATTACTACCTTTACATGTCAGGTTTGCTTCTACAGGGACTGTTAGGCTATAAAGTATGTGACATGAGGACAGGGACAAAAATGGTAGGGATAAGCAGTATTACTCTTCTATGTACTGCCCCCCTCCTGAGGTAGTAACTGTCACAGGAACACCATAATTACAGAGCAAATGTACAGATTAACTGTGTGAAGACTTCCAAAGCATGAGTTTATCTCAAATTCTGCCAAATGTTAACATTAAACACTTCCCAGATTCTAGTGGCTTACTCCCACCTAAACATATTGATAATCTTACTACGACATGATTCTATTTGATAGATACTTGGATAACTACCTAGATAGGTAGATATGTTTTAAACAATTTAAAATTGCACTCTCAACATATGTCAGAAGAATTCTAAGAAAATTTTCTGTGTTGTAGAATTTTTGTAATGTGTGGGCATTATTAGAAGAGATGGGTTATCTCATCTATTTTTGCTCCACTTTTATATTATTTGTAAAATGCTACCAGGTAGGTAAATTTTACTTTTATTTTCAGGCACTTACCTCTTTTTCTCCAGTTTTTTGCTCAAGTGCAGTGTCTGAGTTGAGGAGTTAAAAGTCCATGGAGCAGTGTTTTCCCCAAGTGCGGGAACTGATGATTGTTAAAAGGGAGCTAGAGTAGAATAACGCTAAAATCAATGCTAAATTCATTTGTGATTCAAACTTAATCAAAAACTATGACAGGGAAATTATTCCAATCTTGGCCACAGCAACAGTGTAATATCATATGATCATACTCTATCACCGTCGAGCACGTCTTGATAATGTGAACCAGCTGTATAAACTGCGCAAGATTTATGAGTATGAGATAAGCTTTTTTCACTAAAAGCTGCAATTATACATTTATTGAAGGTGTCCTTTTATTAAAAAGCTGGAAAATTATTTTGACTACTCAAAAATAAAAATATGGTGTTGTGAACAGGCCTTTGTCTTGAACTCATTATTTCCATTTATATTTAAGTAGCACTTATTGAATATCTAACAGGTGACAATGTTAAATACTAACATCCAATTTTATTTTTAATCCTCATACCAACCCTATGAGGTTGTTAGTGTTATCTTATTCTACAGATGAAGACACTGAGGCCCAAAGTTATACAACAATGAAGTAGAAGGACAGGATTCTGTCTCCACTACCATTCTCTGACTGTCATAATTTGTTTTTTGTAGCGTCTGGCATTTAGATTTGGAAGGGTCTGTTGAACCCATTTCAGCTCTGAATAGCTATAAAAGGACTTATTCAATTCCAACTGTTCACATTTTTCATAACCTGAGAAAACTGGGATGTTCAGATACAAACATGAACTAACCCAGCAAGGTCATAGTAGTCTAAATTATTCCTGCAATGGAAAGATAGACAGATTTTTGTGAAGAGAATGAAACTTAACTTTCACAATACTTCTTTTTTTTAGCACTTTTGTCACCCTGTGAAGTTTTAGTGATAAATTCATATGATTCTTTATATTTAAAATTTGCAAAGTTATTTTAACTGCAACCAATTAAGACCATCATCCTTCTCTACTTCAATTTCATCTCCATGGGACTGCCCTGTGTGTTTGTTGGCACTGATATATTCATGAGCATTCTGAGGTCCAGTTAAGGGAAATTTAAGGTGCAAATTTAGTAGGTTTTATTGTGTCTCCCAGTGACTTCTCTATGTATATAGGTTTGTGCTCTGTTAGTCCTGCTGACGCAAGAATGTTTCCCAGGAATGGCTAAATGGTGATTCATCTGCAGGAAGGTACAAGGCCAAAGGTTTTATTGGGATTTAAGTGTATGAGTAACAGAGAAATGAGGTTTGAAAATCAAGAACTGGAAACTAGTCTATGGAAAATTCCCTTAGTCATCAGACATGTAGAATCATAATAAGAAGAGTCAATTCTCATAATACCTGATAAAAACTGACATTCTCTCTTTCAGAAATATGACAAATAATAGAGCATATATAATTATAAATGTATATTTTTATGAAATGGCCCCAAAAATAATTTATCAGAATTTCTGAGTTTATTGTGGGAGGAGTCGAAATTTCCCCCTATTCTCCTGGGTTCTTCTCAAGCTGGTTATATAATCCAATTAAGATAAGCCTGCAAAGAGAAAAGAACAAATTTAATTACATATACACAGGAAAGATACATAGATATAGGATTCTAAAGCAAATGAGACAAAATGGGTATGTATGTCCTGAGTTAAGGAATGAGATAGGTGTCTGGGACTTCAAGGAAAGAAGAGACTTACATGACAGGCAGAAGGTGACTCATTGATGAAAATCACATGCTCTAATTACATATTTGGGCTATCATATAGCTAGGTATTTTTAATAGTGGGGTTATTTTTGGTAAAAATACTGATTCTAGGTAATACTTCCAATTTCATTATTTTAGATATTTAAGGGAATGGTAGAAGTTTCTTGTGAGGCTACAGGGCCTTGATTGACCTTAGCACAAAGTAATCTACATGTCAAAGTGACAGATTGGAAAGGCATGTTCTGAGCATGCCTCTTAGGGAGGCCTATCCTTTGTAGAGCTCAAACCTGAAACAGTATTACAAAAAAATAAATAAATAAATAAATAAAATCTCCATGTATAGCTGTATGTAAAGTCACATATTTAATTTTTTTAATTTTTTATTGTAGCAATTATTCTACACATTAAAATAGCTTCCTAGATTCTCTGTTTCTTAGATAAATTTCAACACACTATGCCATCCACCAGATTACCAAGTGTTCTTCCCCATTGTCTAGTGGTCTCCACCACCATTTGCCCCCACCTGCCCCGTTCCCTTCTGCCAACCTCAGTTCTGTTGCAAATATTTCAGGATTGTTTTTATTTCATGTGTTCCTTTGTTTTGTCTATTCACATTCCACCTATGAGTGAGGTCGCTGGTATCTATCTTTCTTCTTTTGATTTGTTTCACTTAGCATAATCCCCTCTAGTTCCAACCATGTTGATTCAAATGACAGGGTTTCATCTTTTCTAAGGACTGTGTAGTATTCAATTGTATATATGTACCATATCTTCTTTATCCATTCATCTGCTGTTGGACACTTAGGTAATTTCCAGTTCTTAGCTATTGTGAATTAGCTATTGCAAAACATGGGGATGCATGCATTTTTGTGGATGGGCGCTTTTGGGTAGATGCCTAGAAGTGGAATGATGGGATCATACGGGATTTCCATGTTCAGTTTTTTGAGAAATCTCCAAACTGTTCTCCATAGGGGTTGTGCCAGTTTCTTTTCTCCAAATCCTTGCCAACATTGTTGTTTCCAGACTTTTGAATAATAGCCAGTCTTTTGGGTGCAAGATATCTCATTGTTGTTTTAATTCGCATTTCCCTGATAGCCAGTGAGTAGGCACATAATTTCATGTGCCTGTTAGCTATCTGTATATCCTCTTCAGTGAAGTGTCTCTCCAATTCCTACACCCGTTTTTTTTTGCTGTTGTTGTTGGATTGCCTGTTCTGTTGTTGAGTTTTATGAGTTCCTTTTATATTTTATGTATTAAGCCTTTATCAGATATATCATATACAAATGTCTACTCCCAGTTAGTAGGTTTCCTTTTGGTTTTGATGATGTGTTCCTTTGTTGTAAAGAAGCTCCTTAGTTTGATGTAGTCCCAATTGTTTACTTTTTTTTTGTTTTCCCTTGATGTTCTCTACTACTGATGTCATGGAAAGTCTTTCCTATGTTGTTGTCTAAGAACTTTATGGTTTCTGGTCTTACGTCCAAGTCTCTAATCTATTTTGACTTAATTTTTGTGAATGGTGTTAAAGAGTGGTCTAGCATCATTCTTTTGCATGTGGCTGGCCAGTTTTCCCAACATCATTTATTGAAAAGACTTTACTGTTTCCATTGTGTGATTTCAGCTCTTTTGTCATAGATTAACTGACTGTATGTGAGTGGGTCGATTTCTGGTGATTCAGTTCTATTCCACTGATCTGTGCCTCTGTTATTATTCCAGTACCATACTGTTTTGATCACTATTGCTTTGTAATACAGTTCAAAGTCAGGAAGTGTAATCCCTCCAGATGTGTTCTTTTTACTGGTGATTACTTTGGCTATTCAGGGTCTTTTGTTGTTTTATACAAATTTTAAGAATTTTTGTTCTATTTCCTGGAAATAAGCCTGCAAGATTCTAATGAGGATTGCATTAAACTTACATATTGCTTTGGGTAAGGTGGCCATTTTAATGTTATTGATTCTTCCCAGCTACAAGCAGGGGCTTTCCATTTCTTTGTGTTCTCCTCTATTTCTTTTAAGAAGGACATGCATACATCTTTTACCTCCTTTGTTAGGTATATGCCCAGGTATTTCATTCGTATAACTTCTGTTTTAAATGGTGTGATTATTGTGATTTCACTTTCTTCTAGCAGATTGTTTGTGTATACAAATGCAACAGATTTTTGTGCATCGACTTTGGTAGCCTGCCACTTTTCCTCTATTCATTGATGAGTTCTAGAATGAAATACCTGGGCTTCATCTTTAAAAAAATAAAATAACATTCACAGCACACAAGACTGTGGGTGACAGAGGAATAAGAGGAGGAGGGAGTCAGCGAATGGAGGAAAAATTTAGTGGTAGTGATGATACTAGAATTCTGGTAGTAGATTTGGTGTGTATTCAATATCTTGAAAATCTTAGAGTAATATAATCAAAAGAAATTAAAAAGTGTTTTAAAATCTGTGTTGTTCCAGGGTCCACTGTATAATTATAAATATATTATCTATCTTATAGGTTTTTGAGAAGTGAATGATATTATACAAGTAACATATGAAAAACCATGTCTTAAACACTTAAAACATGTAGTAATCACCAAGAAAAGGTTAGAAATTGTTATAACAGATTGTAGAGAGAGAATGATGACAAAGTCCCAGGAAAGAACCACATTTACTTATAAGGTCAATGCCTCAGAGCTATACTAGCTGAATTATATTTTTAAATGTAGCCTGATTTTAAACAGATTTGTATACACTAATGTTTACAGCAGCATTATTCACAGTAGCACAAAGGTGAAAATAGCACATATGTTCATTAATGAATGAATGGATAAACAAATTATAGTATATACATATAATTAAATTTTATCTCGTCTTAGAAAGCATTAAAATTTGGACACATGATGCAACATGGATGAAACTGAAAGACATTATGCTTAGAGAAATACATCACCTACAAAAAGGACAAATATGTAATTTCAAACTTATAGAATAGTCAAATTTATAGAAACAGAAGGTAGAATGGTGATTGCTAAGGTTTGGCATGAAAGGGGAATCAGGAGTTAACTGTTCAATGGGTACAGAGTTTAATTTGGGAAGAGAAAAATGTCTCGAGATGGATAGTGGTGATAGTTGCACAATTGTGTAAATGTATTTAATGTCACTGAACTGTACACTTAAAAATGGCTAAAATGGTAAAGTTTACATATTCCATCATGATAAAAATATATGGGGTATACAGATAAAGACAGGGGATAAAGACAGAGACAGAAACAGAGACTACAGAGAGAGACACAGAGAGAGAGAGATAGAGATAAGCTAGATATGCGGGGAGGGCCCCAGGGATATCCCTGACTCTCCTTGATCTGCTTATTAAAGTCCTCAAGCAATCTGATCAATCTACTTCTCATTGCTTCTGAGTCATGAGAGGTTTTTTGTGTGTCCTCGAGAACATGTCTGTTGAGCTGTGGTAAATTGTACCTGAATTTTCTCTGCTCTGCTCTGTCTGATATTCACTAAGAACCAACATCCATTGTAATCGAAAGTAATGGATCCAAAACATCAAAAAAAACACCAAAACTGGGAGCATATTGTCTCCTTTTGGCTTTGTCTTCTATACAGGATTTTCAAAGTTACCACACTTCTTCCTTGATATCTTATTTTTTAGTAAAAACATTTCTTTCTGGTTTTGTTTGCAGTTCCTCAATCTTTGCCTCAAAACTCCCCACCCTGTATTCAGAGACACTGAAATAATTACTATGCTATACTCAGAATTGCTTCTCCTTTGTGGCCCATTTTATTAGTCTTGTGTGACTGATTGTTTCAATGAGCTATGGGCTAATATTCAGACAGTATGCATTATTCTGATCATGCATGTGATTAAATACTGCAACAATCTTCATGAGTGGCAAATAGGTGCTACCCTGTGAACCTGAGTGCCTCCCCTACAGCCAACTCAGACTGTTCTCCAGGACCTCTCAAAACTGACAATGTTCCATCCACCAACTAAGGACTAACGCATGGCACAGTCAGAACTCTCAGACCCTGTCTTCATCACTCCAAACTGATGTTCATTTTGTTTTCCCAATGAAATGTCATACTGGTTATTAGTTTTAATTTACCCCTGGAGGAGATTCCCTCAGCTGACTCCTTGGCCTCTTAGAGATTGCCCAAGTAATTTATCAGACATTCTCTACTTCATTAGTTATCAGGGAGAAGCAAATTAAAATTGCAATGAGACACAATTACACATCCTACAGAATGGCTAAAATGGAAATGAAAGGAAATAGCAATAGCTAACAAGGAAAGATAGCAACTGAAATTCTCACATGCTGCTAGTAAGAGTGTAGCTACTTTGGGAATGGTTGGGGATATTTTTAAAGCCAAACATATAAACAGACAACCCATAACCCTGTAGTTCTACTCTAGGTAGCAAATGATATATCTCTTTATATTTCTGTTCGTCTTTTAACAGAAACATTTACTGAAGCTTGTTTCCCTACACAAAGACCAGGTATGTTGGTTGCATTCTCCCCTCAGACCTACAGCAGGGAGTATATTGATATACACAATTTTAGCTCTTCCCAGGATCTCGCAGGTGTTTCTACAATGCAACTCTCCCATACCAAAGTAGAATTTTCTGTCATCTTCACTGTCTCCTTCTCTGATTTAATGAGGTTTATAAGAATACCAGCATCCAGCATGAATTGCTGCCAAAGCTTTTTCTTTCTTTGTTCTGTGTTGCTTTATCAACCAGGAGCCAATGTGCACTCCTAGCTCCTCTGTCTCTTTCCGGATGAAAAGTTGAAGCAGAGACAAATATTTGAGTCACATTTGAAAAGCAGTATCCACACATAATACAATTTTCTAGTGAGTAGAAGTCAGGAAAGTTGTGCTGCCTACCTATTTTTTTCTCAGTCCATCTTCATCTTAATATTTGATTTAAAAAAAAAATCCCTGAGTTTGATGCTAGCTTTCCTGATAATCTTACCTTTCAGTAGTAGGTTTCTACCTTCTTCTGGGTCTCTAACAACATTTAGTGGAAATGGGGAAAGTGGCATCATGTGCTCCAAGCCAGACACTATTTGAAATCAAATGCCTTTCCTTTTAAGATTAGTCTGCAAAAGATCATAGATTCCTCTTATGTATTTATACATTCCCTTCAACCCCTAACCTCAAGTTCCAGTAATGCTTGATCTAGCTATTCATCTTTTGCTTCATTATATTTTGATTGGTGCCGCTGAAAATTCCTATGGAATCTCTATTTTTTCTGGCACTTGACTCATATTTTCTTCTAGGGTGAAGTTAATATTTATTATTCTATCTACTAAAGTGAAGTAGTAGTATGTATTATGCTTGTCCATATAATAAATTTCCCAAGTGAGAGCCAAAGACTCTTTCCTCTTCCAGCTATGCTGAAACACATTGCCAGCTTATTATCCACCAAAATTAAGACTTCCCTTTGAAGAATATGGGATTATTTCTGTGAAGTATTTCTTATTTATTTTTTTCTGTGATGCTCTTTCAAAAATTTTATTGAAAGAACAATGCATCATAACGTTACATAGGTTTAAAGCATGCATCATTATAAATCAACATCTGTATATAATATATCAAATTTGCCACTGCACATCCAGTATTAATTTCATCATATACTAAAACCCTTTTATTTGTGGTACTTTTAAAAATAAAAACTCTAAAAAACAAGAAGAAAAAGAAAGAAAGAAAATCCTGAAGGCCTAACTGATGGTAGAGTCACAAAATGGAAGGAGCCTGGTCTCTGATTCACGTGGAAGAAAGACTCTTGCTTACTTATAACACCTGCATTGGAATATTATGAGGAGAAATATATTTCTATTGTGTTAAGCACTAAAATTTGGGGATATTTCTGTGATAATCACTAACTTAACTCTAGATTAGACCTTGAAGCTCATTCTACCTCTCATCTTTTTTTTTCATGATCACTATCTAGTGTGGTTTCTCTAGGGTCCTGGTGTCATGGATGTGAGCCGCAACTATCTCAGCAACCTATCTCATCCATCCCTGGAAATTTTCTCTCATTCTTTTGAAGCCTGCATTCTATGTGACCTTCTTTCAAGCTCTATTTCCAATGTGAGATTATTTTCAAAATAGAACTGGTATTTCCACGTTTCATGGCAGACCAAGCCCTTTCTGACTTAAGAGTTTTTGTTTCACTTCTCCACTACTTCCACAAGAGATGCCTCTCACCAGACATCCCATGCCAGGAAATGATCTTGTACAATAGTAAAACATCTTTAAGACACAACAGCAACAAGAGAGTCAATTTCTACTAAAAAACAAAATGAATCCTCTGCCTTTAGTAATTTGACTATCTGGCAGCAACCAGCTGTTTAGATATTCAGGATAGCCCTTTTGTCTTCTGATAATTACAAAAAGCTGTAATTAATGTCCTGAAGGAAATAACATCATACCCATCCCTTTCTACAAACCAGTCAAATTCAGAGATGTCAAACAAAAGAAGACTGCCTGGACATGTGGAGCCATTACCAAAACTGCTCTCACAGACATAATTTAAAGAGCAAAGTGCAATATTGGTTTCAATCTTGAGGCATGGCCATTACTCCTAGAAATCTGGTCTTATTGTTTGATATCAAACTTAGTGTTCAGGTGGTACCAATGGAATTTTCCCACCAGCTAACGGTGTCTATAAAGGAGATAAGATCCAAATGAAATCTTATGAGCTCTGACTGTCATCCAGTGCTTGTGCCACGTAGCTGCCCTTCCCTAAGTGTCAGTCTTTCAAAACACGTGACGTCTTCCATTAGGCAAAAGTGACAATACGATGTTATTATAGGAAGGAAGAGGCATTCATCAGTGGAATATTTTAGCAAATGAATCACAGCAGACTGATGGCATAACTCTTGATCCAAAGCCAAAAACAAGAATTACATGATTTATTTTAAGCTAGAAGCAGAGTAAAAAAACAGACTGAAAAACATATGCTATCCCTTCCAGCTCAACACTCCACAAACAGCAATGGCATTTGCAAAGTTCTGCGTGTCTTCTCAAATGTGGTTTCAGTTTTAATGTGTGTTGACATCTTTCTCTGTGTGCAGAATTAACTGGAAGAACAACAGTTTGTGCTTTTCTTCTTTCCCCCTTTCTCTTGCTATAGGATAAGAATAGGGAAAGAACCCAGCAATCTGTATTTACATTGAGCAGCCATATACTGTGAATGGACACTAAGATAAAGTTTTTCCTCCATGATTCCAAATTAGTATAAAGAACACATGCTTATCCCTTGAGCCATTACATCAGTACAATACAGAAAGGCACAGTGGTGTCTCTTTATATTCTCCTTTGAAACAGTACAATGAAACAAACAAATGAAATGATTGAAACACAATTCTTTTCAAAACAACTAAATGGCACAGGAACTGATTGTGTGCTCAACTTCACAAAACCACACAAAGAACTGAAGCATCAAACTGTAATTTTAAAAATAGTAGAGTGGAAAATCAAGGGATTCTAACATGAAACAAATTTAAGAAGAAAAAGAAACGGCATGCCAAGAACAGTACTGATTAGGAAGTGGGCAATTTAATTTCTTCAGGAGAATAAATCTCCAACATGAATTAATTTGCTTCATGCTGAGTCCTGCTGGTTTTTCTTCTTTCCTCAATCACTGTTTATTTCACAAAATCAGCACACACCTATCTGCTTTGATTATTTAATTTCAGGAGGATTTTCCTTTCACAAAGTAGTTAGCACAGCTAAACTTGGCTCTGCATGTAATGTGTAAACACATTATAATGGTCTGCCTTAGTGTGAGGATTATTTATTTCGTCTTGGAGACATTGTTTCAATGCTCTACATACCCTCAAGTGAAATCTCTCAATGACATTCCTGAACCTACTTCCCACAGTGTACATCTTACATTGACATTTACCAAATACACAGGTTCTGATACAAAATCAAAAGAGCAGAATTTAAACCATGACATATATAGTCTTATTTCTAAAGGGGAATTCTGGGATATAGATAATGGAACTAGTAAATAATACACAAAATGACATTTAAAAATTAAAAATTGACATTTGTTTCTTCATTGCCGATATCTCTGTGGACATCCAAACTCTTTTGAATTCTTAGTTTATGCACCTGGGTCAGTATAATAGCAAGGTTTACCAGGATTCAAGGTTTTTGGAAAAAAAAATTGGCAGAACATTTAAATATTCTTTGCAATATGGTACAAACATCTAAAAGTAAACAGCTCAAGATCCTCTAAGAAGTGTCCATAGTTTGTTTTTCACTTTGCCTCAAGGACAAGTATGACTCATATAACCTTTTCCTTTTATCTTTATTTCAGCTTCTTTACAGCTTTTGATTAGTGACCTCAGTTGAGATTCCTTGCTCTTAAACAAGCCATTAATGGATTGTTCGAGCCTGAATGTGTTAAAATGGAATATTCCTCATCCCAGATCCCAGGCCATCCCACCCAGAGTTTTAGGTAATGATAATCAGATTATTCAGACTTATCACTGTATTTTTCCATTTTTTTAAATAAAATTCCCTTTTACCATGTTTTATGTAATATTTATAGTCTGTATATTCAATGGCAAGCTCTCAGGCTACTTCAACATGATCTAAGGCATTTTCTTATCAAAACCATCAAAGGAGAAATAGAATGATGAAAACAAAGATTCAGACAGATCTTCACAGTGAACCTTAACCATGAGATAGCATCTCAGATTATTCACCTATTGTGAGTTCATTTATATTTTTCACTCACATGCTTTGTCACTTTAGAGACATGAAAATACTGCTCATTGTTGCTAGGAGATGAGTGGCTATGGCAACAGTGTGGGACAGAGCCAGATGGAGAGCCTAAAGCATAGTCAGGTTTAGGCTCCTTTTGGTCTCTAAATGACTCCATGGCAGTACTGGGCAAGAAAGCCCCAAATCACTGCCTCTTCAGCTTGTTACAAAGATATGCCACATGGTTTCTCTCCACACATCAGCTCTTCCCATTTAACAAGTGTCTTTTTGGTGCTTAATATACATGAATTTGTCTGAAAAAGAAAAAAGCTAGATAACAAGGGGGATTATCACTATTTAACTGTGTTTTCATACTGTTATTAATTTAGTTCAGATCTAGTGCCATATGCTTCCCTTCATCATTTCACTGAACTCCTAGTGACTGTCATGGAAATTCCATGCAAAGAATGAGGGCAGCATATGGTTCTAGTAGTGGTTTACTCATTCCTCAAAGATTTATGGGCATCTTAAAGTCTTTAATCATTACCATTAAGGCATACTTCAAAGTCTTCAGAAGGGAGTGTTTTCATGAATTTAAAGAAATCCTCATCATACAGCCTTATCTATTAGAGAAAATGGGTTTTTTTAACAGAAAATGTAGAATTCAAAGAAAAATATTGACTTGTTCCTCTTACAATTAACTAAGAAGGCAGCAAATTACATGCATAAATGGTCATAGTGATATATTTATTATTTGTATAAATAATTTGTTTATTGGACCATGACTATCTTAATCAATAAAGTCATCATTTTCATCAGGTCACTCCACCTCAAAAACCTATGACTCCCCATTGTCACATCAAATCCAAACTCCTTGGCCTGGTTCTCCTCTCCCTGTGCCCAGCAATCCATCCAGCATAATTTTTCCCCTGTATAAATCCTGCCTCTGGTCAGATCAAAGGATGGTCTCATAATTACTCCCTTCCCACTCCCATCCCACTACTATTTACACAGATTATCTCTTCTTCTATTTCTGTATACTTGTTGCTGTCAGTCCCTAAAATACCTTTTTCATCTTGAATGCTCATTTTGGTTTAAATATTTATCAGGTACCCGCTATGTGTGTGGCCCCATGATAGGTGCTAGTATCTAGAGGAAGGCATTATGAGAATTCCACACCATCTAATGAAGGTAGCAGGTTCACAAAAATTAGCAATGGATGCTATTTTTAAATTATTCACTACATGCAACACTCATTAAGACACTATTTCTTATTTAGCATACATAGTAACTCTACATTGTTCTTATAATTCCTGTCTAATTGATGAAAAACTGAGATCCAAAAAGAATAAATGATTTGCTAGACAGAGAGTCATTTAGTTAGTAAAACTGAGACTAGAACCTAGGTCTCTCTCATCTAAAAAATAATTTTTAATCATCTATTGTTTTGACATAATAAAGGACTTTCAATAAAACAAATGCATTTTTTTAAGGAGAGGAGCCAATAGGGAAGCCTGTGAGCAGCTCCATTCAGGAGAGTCAAAGATTTCTTAGGGAACTCAAAGGGATTAGGCTGTCAGAAAGGATTCTGATAATGAATGTTGTAGGGAAAGGATGTATTGGGGAAAGTGTTGAACCTAGAATTTTAAATATTTTTTTTCAATTTCTTTTAATATCAGCCCTTTCAATTCCCACATTTTCATTTTTGAAAGTACACTTCAATACCTGCCTCCTCCATGATGTTATCAACTGAACATTAACCATGAGTTATTTTATTCTCCTCTAAACTCTGATCACACTTCTTTTAAGCTATCTCCTTGGGTCTTTATTAGATACTACTTTATGCTGCTTTCCTAAACTATGCAAAGGAATCATACCTTTCATTTATTTGGTTTCTTCCAAAGCACCTAGAATTACATCAGGAATTTAGTAGCTGATCTGCATCTACCACTAAGTTGCAATGAATCTTGACATCTATCTCATGCCTTTTAACTTACAAATTCTTTCATTTATGTAACCTTCTAGAGCCTTACTATAGCCCAATGAAGTATATAGACTTGCTCTTTTTAATCCCCGTCTTTCTGATTAAAGGAAACTAAAATTCAGAGTAGTTCATTGAAAATTCTAGCATCACTCTGGCTGTAAATAATGATTCGTCCAGGAAAAGAATCTAAGTGTTCTCTCCCTTATCCAATTCTCAATGAGAATGAGTGATAAACTTCCATGTTCCAGCAGATATACCAAGTCTCGTGTCTATATTATCACTACTAAACCTCTAAGTGTAATTCTCTATCTTCATGTAAGTGTCCAGTGAGTTTTATCGTAGAGAGAGGGATTACAAAACATTTTACTTAAGCCATTCAATCATTTGATAGTTGAACCAAGAGCAGAAAAACAGATTTTGAAAATGTGCATAAAGTGGCTTGGTGGCTACTCTTATCCACATGAGATTCCTGGAAGAACCAGATTAACAAATCTCATTCTTACTGTAAATAGCAGTTGGGTATTTCCTAGCCATCTGCTGACTTCTCCGGTTAAGAGCCCTTCAGAAAGTCACTAACATGGTCATGAATGGGATGAATGGTCCTGCTCATTAATCAAAGACTGCAGGAAAGTAACCAAACTTGACTCTTCCTGCTGAAGGCTGGGCACGCTGTCAAAGCCCAGAAGGAGGGTACAACACAAGATAAAAACACCTCCTCTACTCACTGCAAGACTTGCTTTCCCTAAAATGCAAATGACCCTCAGTCAAGAGCACTAAGACTATTCACTCTGAACACAGACCCCCAAAGGAAGGCTGTGACCCTAAGTAAGTCTGTCACAAGGTCTCCTTGGCATAACACTATTCTGTTTCACTGGATATCAAATCTGAAATGTTCTTGCCATTTTTAACTCAGGACCCAGCAGATAAACTTGTTATAAAGCTTTCACTGTGTTTCACAGGGCTTCTTGAATCTTCAATTTGGTCTACACTTCTGCCTCCAGACCCAGAGATCATTCTCCAAGATGAGCGACCGAGACAGAATTCAAAGGAGGTATGCAGTTATACACACTGGTTATTCTATTTAGAAGCCTAAAATGTGTTGTTCCAAATTGTCTACATTTAACACTTTTCCCTATTTTCTGCCTTCCCTCCTTCACACTATTTTATACATACTGTTCTTCCCACCCAAGTGCGTGCCTTTAAGAGAAGGGATTTGTCTTTAAAAAAATAAATAAATAAATAAAGACAATCTCCTCTGTCTTCTCTCCAGAACATTGGTACCCTACTTTACATAAAATATATGATCAGTAAACAGGAGGTAGACAATATTTAATGAAGGTAAGGCACTATATTCAATTGAAAGGGAGAAAAAATTAACAAAAAAAAAAATGGAAAATATTCAATCTCATTAGCAAACAAGCTTTTGCCTATATGCTTGGCCAAATTTTTTTTAATTTATTTTTTCTTTCTTTTTTAAAATTTTATTTTTTTTATTTTGCAATAAGATTTCTCAGTGTTTCATGTAGGAGTATTGTGACCCAGGTCTTCGAGAGTCACTTCTGAAGTAAATTGTCAGAAATTATTCAATTCTGACCAAATTCATAATTCTGTTCTCTGCTTCATGACCAGCTATCCATCCTGGGACTGTCTTTCTAGCCTGGACTTTGTTGCAATAGCTTTCCAAGTGACCCTGTTGCATTGTCTTCAGATCCTGGTGACGATTTCTTCCTTCCCGCTGGATCACTCAGTCATCAGTCCAAACCACCTGCACCCAATGCAACAGAGTTTAGAGCCCACCTGTGCACAGATTCTCCCACTATATTGTGATTTATAACCCTGTACCCTCTACCGGCCATTGTGGCCATTGCAATGACTCCTCACTCCCAGTTTCTAATGTAATGGTCTACTAATCTAGATGCTCCATTACCATGCTAAGCAAAATATAACTCATATAGAATATCTTTAATGTTTAAAAAATGCTAGAGTAATCATTGTTTTTTTATTTAATATATCCCAACTGGGGGGTTGGGGGGGTAGGATGAAAGAATGTGAAAATCGTTTCTGTATCTGCATACAGTTTATTAGCAGAAAAGCATTAACTTGTCTAATAAGCATGTCAATCAGTTCTCAAAGTATATCTTTCTTATAGTACGTCCTCTGCATTTTTTCCTCTGAGGAATGCATTATTTTATTCCTTTGAAAGGTCAAGGTAGTAAAAAGCGAGATGAAAGAAACACACACAGTACGCATCCATGTTACCTAGGAAATTACTGAACCTCTCCTTTGAGTTTCAAGCTGTTACAAATGTCACTTTGTAGAGATTGCTAGAGATTCTCTTTAAAGTGAGCTAGGTATTTCTAAATCAGTTGAAGTCTATATCTTAGAGATGTCAGGAATATTTTGTCATGGCATGTTAAAGTAGATTTTAATTGAAACAGCTTTTAAAATGGCATGTACTACATTATGTACGTGTTCCAATTGTTTCCCCACTATGATCACACGAAAGGACACATTAGGCCCTGAATAAAACTGGATTCTTTCCATTTTCTATTCAATCTCTGGTCATGATCGTTATAAGTAGAGGATTACTGAAGGCTTGTTAACCAGAGGGAAAATAAGCAAAGCAATGACCTTGCATTATTTTTATACTGGAGCATTTATATTGAATAGTTAAGTTAATATAATTTATAGATATCCTATTGCTTTTATAGATCTGCATTTCTGATAAAAGCATTAATCAATACTTGTACTCTAACACACCTAAAGAAAATGCATTTTTAAGTTAGTAAGTATATTGTTATTGTTCACACTGATTTAATACAACTTTTTTAAGCATTTGGAAAAACAATCACAACTGTTTTTAATTCCTTGCAAAGTGATATCAAAAATGGACTTCCTTGCACAAAAATGAAGTTTCAAACTAGCCTTAGTTTATATAAATAACTTTGATTCTAAAAGCAGATGAGTGTATTTGTTGACTTCAATAAGATTTGCTTTTAATTTAATTTTTAATTTGACTGTAGTGTGCAGGCATTATTACTGCTATGAATTCCAAAATGGTCTATGTTTTTCCTAAGAAAATGAGTGTGGCAATTAAATCACTAAGTCAGTTTTTATTATGCAAATTGTAGTAAAGTAATAGTTTCTATTTATCTCCTAATTTTATTTATTTCTCAATCAAAGTTAAAAGTAGGCATATTCATTCAATGAAGTGTTAAAGCACATTCTCAAGTTAATCTATAGTTAAATTTGATTGAAAGGAAATACATAATTAGTCTCTTTAACCCTTGATAGGCTAACCCTTTTATTCCTAATAAAATCGGACAGTCACAAATTTCAAGTATTTTTTTCATTGATATACCCTGGTTTTTGGTTCAAGATATATGATTAATACACTCATATGACTTTGTGAGTGGAACTAAGATGGCTTATTTTCATTTAGTACAGAAAATTTTATATCCAGAGGTTAGCTGGAGAATACCATATACCAATTATATATAAGGCAGTTCTTGGATAACCTTGCAAATTATGTATTATAACTTTACCATCCTCTTATGTGGACAATTTCATATAACAGAAAGGAATGCATTTTTTTTGGCGGTAATTCATCTTGACCCTGCACATTAAAAACCAGCAAGGTGGTGTGTTGCAGAGTACAAACCATCCTGTGTTAAAATGTTTAATTCACAATGCTCAAAACCTATTTTTAGATATGCAAACCAAATCACATGTTAAATACATGTTCTCTGACTTTTCTCATCCTTAAACCAAGATAATGAACTTCAAAACAATAGAGATGGCTCCATCAGTTACTAGCTGCAGGATATTTATGAAACTTAATGAACCTCCAGAACTTTGTTTCCTCAATGGCAAATGGGGAGTTTACAGACTGCTGGCAGCTTTAAATGAGAAAAGGGAATGTGAGAATCCTTGGCTTATTGCCTGCCAAAATATGTTGATTTCATTTTACCATCTCCAAAATACTTCAATAATATGTGCTTTAATTTTAATTTTGATGTTGCATTTTACATAAATCCTTAACTCTGAGACATTTTTGCAATCTGGATATCAATCTTCCCCCCAATTTGGCTACTAGCTCCTCTGTGTAATTTCAGGAGTGACAGAAAGTTCCTTTGATTTCCAAAACACTTCTCTTTGTTATGCTCATGCCTAAGACTTCTTTTACAGGAGATAAATGTGTTTATTGCAATAGACAAATCCAAAAATATAAATTCCCCCAGAAAGAGATAACACCGTGACTTAAATTCATACTAGGTTTTACATTATGGGAAAAGGCCTGCCTACCGCTTCCAGCAACTATAAAGAAAAGCCATGACACCTCCTGTAACCTGAACTTGCTGGATTGTAGCCAGCAGACAAAGAACGTCCCAGCTCTAGCCTACATAAGCATGTTCTAACCAGAAACCGGGGCTCAGCTCTTTGAGGAAGAAATCCCAGCTGAGCCCACACGTGTAGTAAATCTGCCTAAAATACTTCCAAAGAGTGCTGCTTGGTTTCTCTGGAAAAACTATAACAATGTGACTGATAACAGATACTTTCCTTTGATGAATGGGGGAGATAAAGAGTGAAGGCATGACGAAAATATAGTAACCTGGGCTAAGAAAAGGGTCCACTGAGGGCGGAAAATGATTTCAAAGTCAATTTTCTTTAATTTCTATTTATTTATTTTTTTTATTGCAGTAACTTATTCTACACATTAAAATAACCTCGTGTATAGGTTCCCCATTCCTCAGATATATGTCAAAGACAAATCTTAACCATGCAGTTTTTCCCTGTTAAAACAGATAAAATTTATATCACAGTGAATTTTATTTTAAACAGCTTTAGTCTTACTGTGATAGTGTATCCAGTTTCAACTGCAGATTTACTTTGGTCCTGGTGATATTTCCTGTTTTTACTGATCAGTCCAGGATTAGTGATGAAAAATAGTGTAATTAGAAATACATATCCATCAGTGTGATAGGCTTTGCCAACAGATGTTGGTAGGTAGAATTGTGGATGTGCTTTACCTTAATAACTCAGTGTTAACTGGTATTTTCAGGCCTACTTTCCTCACGATTTGAGGAATGAATAAATGAACCTTTGAATGGGAGAAGTTGCGAAAGTGTTAGATATCAAGGTTTTCAGATCAATCAGTGTTTCCAACCCCCTGCCCTCTGGAATGACTAAAGGCTCCACAGGATGCCCTGAAATTATTCTCAACTCACCAGGTAGTCAAGCAAAGAAAGAAATAAAGGGAAGAAGTGTTTGAGGGGTATTTGTTTCTTTTTTTTTTTTTAAGTCCAATATCAACCACTCTTTGTAGCATGCTTCAGCCCAAGAAACATAATCCACTGCCTTAGTTAGGAGTAGTAACCTGGTGGGAAAATGTCAGATGGTATAAGCAAATTCTGAAAGCACTAAACTATCAGACTTAAGTACTTACTGTCTTTGATTGCGAACTTCCAAAGAACAAAAGCATGTCATACAAATTCTGAACCAGCATTCTATGGATACTCAGGGAATATTAAACAATAACATTTTATTGTAGAAGTCCTGAAAATCCAACATATATGTTTTCAATATAGAGAAAGAACTTCATTGAAAGACATAACTCAATTTTTTTGGTTTAAAGGTACTAAGAAAGAAAATCTTCGCACAATTCTGCTAGAAAACTTTTCCTTGTGTTTAATGTAGTACTGATTGTAGAAAAAGATCATGAAAAAACTGAAGAAATACCTTATAGTTTTATGAAAGAAAACATTCAAAATAAACATTTTAAAATAAAACCACTAATTATTATAAAGTAATAGCAATCACTACATGATATTTATATACATTCTTTATAAAATCACCCATAAGTAGTGCCTCTCAAATGTTGTCATTAATTAATTTTTAATTTATGATATTTGAGGTAATTTTGATTTTCATAACATGAACCCATTAACCCATTTCTCAAAACAGTAAAGCACCAGTCTACAGAGGTATATGCACCCCTATGTTTTATCACAGCATTAATTTTTTATAAGTCTCAAGATTGCCTTAAATGCCCAAGCTAAATAGTCTTTGGCTATTGGTAGTGGGCAGCAAAACAAGCCAGATTGCTCAGAGTCTGAAACTTGGGGGAGGCTTGCCAGAGTAGCTATAAAATGTCTAGGTGAGCCACTAGAGGCATGGCAGCCTCAGATAAATAGAAGAAAGAAACTCAGAAGTCAGGATCAGCCATTTAAAGAGAAGGCACAAAGACCCAGGTTAAAATTTCATGCACACCAATGGAAAGACCTGGGTTGAAAGTGAAAATGTTTATGCTTCTAGAAATCAGTATGTTTCACCAATTTCTGAATTCTCCTGTCAAATTCACTAAGATAGTATAGAACATTTGAAATTATCCTGTCCGATTTCTCACAGTAAAATCTGAGCACTTTTCCTTTCTCTTCTACTCATTGCCTTTAAGCCTGCATGGAAAGTGTTTTCACAACATTTTGAATAGTTCAGTGGTCTTCAGTGAATGGTAGGCTAGCTGTTTTCCCCCCAGAAAAGAGAAGATAGACTTTCAATGTTGCATAATATCATAAAAACATAGTTTGATCCAAAACAGACTAGCCTTTGCTGCTTAGATTATTCCCAGAGAGCTTTGCCCTGAAAGAAATTAAGCGCTATCTAAAATATCTCAGAGAATGGAATCATTTAGAATTGTTTAATTCCTTTCACTATTTTCAGTATTTTGATATGGTACCCCCTTTGCAATGCAGAGAAAATTTGTAAATATTTTGCTCGTTAGTTAAAAAGATTATAAAATGATAGATCAAAGTTCTTACTTAGTTACAAAATAAGAGTCTACAGCCTTACCAACTTATTGAATTAACTTTATAATGTTTCTGTGAAGAATATTTTAGTGTTGAAAAGAATATAGAGAGCTAGAAGGAAAAGCAAAAGAAGTGCATTTTCTTCAGGATACGCATACACCTCTGACCTTCCTTGTTCTTTATCCACTGAGCAAAGTCCATATGTTGATCATGTTACAAGGATCAAATACAAAAAAAAGGGGGATGATCAGAGAGGCGAAAAAGCAAGTTAGAAACAAAATACCAGTATATATCATCACTTCTGATAGCACCAGAATTGATGTCAAATTTTTAGAAATGAAAGCCTATACATGTTCTACCATTTCCCAGTACTGACCATCTTAGTCTCACAAACATGAACTAATAACTCTTTTGTTAGGGTTAAGGAAGGAGACTTCTCCTCCAGATTTGATTTCAGTCTGCAGTGAATTTTTATGACCAAGTTATTAAACCCTGAAAAAATGGGATTTATAATGGAAATACTGATAGATTTTTAATGGTAGCTGTGCTGGCAGGCACCTATATATTAGCCTTAATAGTGTCAAATTGTGAAACAAAAGTGATTGAAAACCTACTAACTTACCTTAAGGAATCTCTGCTCTAGTGGTTTTTGATATCTCCCTCATTTGAATGATTTTTCAGGCTGTTCTAAAGACTAGTATCCTCTGTTTGTAAGAATGAGGGTTATAATACTATAGGGTTTTGTGAACATCATAAACTTAGAATGGCATATTTATTTCTGAATGGCTCAAGATTCTGTGGTCCTGTTCTATTTAGGAAATTTACCTGCATAAAAATATTGAGTTCTCCAGACATAAATTCTACAGCCTGAAGGCCTTCTCTTTTTCCTTTCATTTTTATACATTTTATTCTTCTTTCTAGTGGCTCATTAAACTGCTGAAGGGGATAACAATGTAATTTCATGAACAATGACTAAAAAGAAAAGAAAATCTTTAACTTGGGTAAATGAGTGGACTCTACACTATTAGCAGAATTAAAGCTGAATACCAGACTTCCAGTGACTTGATCTCATTACATAATCTATTCCCTGCAACTGTCTTCTGTTCTGGTCTGTTTTTATGTAACCTGACAGCCCATATACAGATGTAGCAGTAAATACATGCTGCTAAGGCTTAAACGAAAATTTTCCCTATCATCGTGTTTATCAGGATAAATGTGTTGCCAGATATATTCTTCCTGAGTTGATATTAGCAGAGCATGGCAAATGTCATCTCTTCTTCCTCAAGGGGCTCTTCTGAAGCTCTCATTTGGCATTTAAAAAATATAGAACATGGCTGAATGGATCCAGATGCATTCTCTAACAGAAATTACAGAAATATGAAGAACAGCTTCATCCTATCAAGTACCATATTATTTCAGGGATATTTTGATATGGAGCAGGAAATTCAAAGTACATTTGCCCTGAAATGTGGTATAGAGCACAACAAGGAAAATCAAATCCATCATTAGAGAAAATTTTGAAATCCCATGCTTAAAAGCTTTTGAGACATGGGAAGTTGTTTTTCACCGATAGTGCGTTTTTCAAAACAATTAGAACAAAAACATGTAAATATCATAAATTAAGAAATAAAATGCTGGTTCTGATTTCAAGTCTATATGTTTAAAAATCAAACCCAGTATATACACAGAAAATAGCAATAGTACCAGGATCTAAGCAGTATATTTATACAGCTGCATTACAAATACTGTCCTAAACAGAATTTGCATGGATGAAGTTTTCCCTGAGCCTGTAGAAGCCACCAGGAATAATGCAAGAATTTCAAGTAACACCCAGCTTTCCATTTTCCATCACTGAAAGACTCATCCTTTGTATGCAAAACTCTAGCTGTGGCTGATGGCTGTAAACCCATTATATTTCAACTGCCATCTGGAGGTGAAGATTCAATTCATTGCTTCAATCACAGTGGCCTGTTTTCTGTAGCACTGGGAATTGAACTGAAGTTCATGATTTAAATATCTTCACTGTCAAATTATCATTGTTTAGTTCATCAAGAATTTTTTAAACTGTGGGCCCTCCCACTCAATATGCCCTAAAGAGTATTATTGGTTGTAGGGAAGAAGAGTATTTGAAAATCAACAGTTGCTGAGAGACTTCAAACTGGTTTTACTCATAATGCTAGGTTTTCTAAGTGTTAGGTAACAGAATAATAATTACCAAATAAGTCACATGCTTAAAGTATAAAAGACCCAATTCAGACATTTTGGTAGAAGATGTAGCTTTAACTAATTACAAGTTTATAAAATATTTGCCTTTTGCTCACTACTCTTCCAAGATAGTTTCTCATTCATTTTGCAGTACATTTGTTGCATTACTGTTTTATACCAAGAACTGTGCAGTGGGAATAGAAAAAATAAATAAGACATAGTCTTTGCCTTCCAGACACCAGTAAAGTAAGAGACCAGCCTTTGATTTATGACATACTGTAAACCACTACTTCTTTGTCACAAAAGAAAACACAGCTGGTAGTAGGGAAGTGGGGAAATAAGGCTGCCAGCTTTGTACAATCATGTCTTATTTCTGGGAGGTTTCCTGGTACACCACAGTATACCTCACCAGAGGATGCCTACTGTTCATTGTTCTAGACCCTTCATTCACCTATATGCACCTGAGGAATGTGACACACCCCTACCAGCAATTCTAACTCCTCTGGCAGGAACTTTCACTGGAGGCTGGGGAAGTAGGTAGGGAGAAAGTATCAGTGTCTCCAAAATTCCATTATTGGAAAAGGGTCAGAGCTGGTTTTGATTATACCCTGCATCTCCCTTGAGAATCACTGCCCTACCATGCAGAATTGAAATGCGCAAGGAAGATGAGTTTCCATGTGTGCCACTTATGTAATTAAGAAAGACAATCAAGAAATTAACTATGAGCTTTACCATGAGCTTTTATGTATTAATCAGCCCACTTCACTGTCCCGGCTTCAGGGACCACGGGTTTTCTATTTATCTCCTCACAAAGTGTTTTGGCTCCAATGTTTTTCTAGACTTTGCTGCAAACAATACAGGCAATTTCAAGATTTGGGATTTGGGGATTCTTATTCTACTTCTGGGAGAATTGCAACAGAATATCTGGTAAAGCCCTGGACCCCTAAGTTTATATGAGCCACGTCCCCAGGGCTAGTCAGAGATTAAACTCATTCAGACATGACTATAAAATGGAAGTTTGAATAAATCAGACTAAACGTATGGAAGAAGAACTGAAAAAAAGAATAGAAGGGGCAGGAATTAGCTTAAATTACAGTATTTAGTTATTAAATTCTTATCTCTCTATTGGATCTTAGAAACAAAGGCAGGAAGAGAGAAGACAGGAAAAAAATAATAGCTGAATGAAAAGCTTCTGCAAAGGATACTGGTTGACAGAAGGGTATCCAAGAGAGAACCCCTGTGCTGTATCTTCTCCTTTTCCTCAGTGGAGCGAAAGAAAGACCTGACCATTTCACTCCTCCTTAAACCTTCAATAGTCCTGTCATCTACAAAATGGCAGTCACCCAACCAGACTTTTTAATGAGGGAGTATGGCAGTCCACACCTTGAGTCCTCCCTACCTGTTCCCCTCTCAGCTCTACTCCACTTCCATCTACAACTCGCAAAGCCCTATTTGCAATTTCGTGCACCTCTACCCTCACCTCCCAAGCTTCATGCTTTCTTCTGCCTCCATGTTTTTGCTCTTGCTATTCTCTCTGCTAAGAAAGCCCTCTCTCCCTACCTGTCTGACTGGTTCTTACCTATTCATCAAGAATTACTACAATCAGCTTCTCTAGAAAGCATTTGCTATTTTCCCAGGTTAGACCAAGGTCTCATTTATATTCCCAAATCACTCCAAATACAACTATGTGTTATCTCTTACTATATTTATATTCAAATTTTCTGTTTCTTCATATGTTTCTTCATCTAGACTATGAGTTCTTCAAGGTTAATGAGCAAAGTGCAATGAATGCCTGGAAGATAATAGACCTCAAACAACTTGGGTTTTGTTTGTTTACAAAACTGAGACACAAGCATCTTAGTTTAATATCAGGACAAAACTTGTACAAGAGATATTGTTGAATGTGTAAATAAAATTCTATAGACTAACATTTATGGACATACAAAAATACAAAATCAAATGTCATCAAAGCTGGAGTGTCATACACTCCACACACATTTCTGTTGTCATAAACAGGAGAGGCAGTCAGACTGGAGGGGAAGAGTGGGATCTAGAGACTGCTCATAGAATTCCCTGCCTCACCAACTGCCTGCTGAATTGAATAAGCTACTGAGTCACTTTTGTCTCAGCTCTTCTTCAGTGAAATGGCAGCAATCGTTGACTTATTGTGAGACTTAAACAAGACAATACGTGTAAAATCCTATTAAAGTTTATTAAGATCACTGCTGCCATCTTTATTCATCCTTACTCTGTTGTTTCCCCAATGCATTATTTCCATCCATTGTAGCAACTATTATAGAGTGGTAAAGCATAATGCATAAATTACTACTAATCCTTGAAGCCCTGTAATGGTGGTATTGCTAGCTACCATTTTATAAATGGTAACATTAACATGCAGAGAGATTAAATACATCACTCAATCACAATGCTAGTAAGTGGGTGGATCCAGGATATAAAACCGAAATTAGTCAAATCCAAGTCAAGCACTTTTTCACATCAAGACACTGTCTTAACCCCCAGGAAAAGACAGAATTGTGTGGATTTTATAAGTGCTATAATCTGCTAAAATGTGGTTGTCTGATTTCAACCAATTTAGAAAAGTCCCTACCCCAAAATACCACCTCTCTCATTTCGTAAAGCTGGGTAGTTCTTAAATAGACAATAGTATATTTGGTTCTAAAATCAGAAATGAGCAAAAAAGAGCAACTATTCCTGAGAAGTAACACATTAATATTCATACTAAAAAGTTTATGATAAATATTAAATCCTTCCCTGGTTGCAATCTTAATAGAAAGCATCACAGGAAAGTGGAAAGTGTACAGTTACTTTAGTGCTGCAGACAGAAAAAGAAAATGAAAGGCAATTTTTTAATGCCAAAGTAGTTGTTTCAAGTTCCGTTTTGGGGGAATTATTTCTGATGATTTGCTGAAAGCTATGAAAATCTTGCCAGAAATATGCTCAACAGCACACATATGCATTCATTCCAATTTATGAATGTCTTGTCAGGGGATTCACGACTCATAAAATCCAAACCTATATTTCAGCTCAAGGATCCCTGGCTGGGGGCCAATGAAGCCAACACAAAGATTTTGCAGGAGAGACAAATATGGGAAAAGGAAGGATTAAAAATCTTAAGGAAGTCAATTTAAGCTGTTTCCATAGTTCACAGACATCCCACCAGTTTTACAGATTACTTTTCTACTAACTTTGAAATGCCCCAGACTTTTCTTCACTATTCAAGAACTAATGACCTGAAATATTAAACAGCTTGTACCTCCTATAATTCTTAACATTTTTTACCTTATGCTATAAAAGGTGGCATACAAATTTTAATCAAGGCTTTCTTGACCACATGTGTCACGTTCAGATGAAGCTAAAGGGAATATAACATTTAACTTTGGGGATTAGATAACTATCAATTATCTTGAAAATATGAAACATCAGGTCTCTTCTGCTACATACGTGGGGTCACTTCCTATATCCATGAGACACTTTTACTTTTCTCTCCCACTCCAGCCCAGACTCAGCCTGCACCTGTCACAATACTGGTATCCACTAGGGACCAATGACTCATTTTCTGTACTTATCTGTGAATTCTGAGCGCGATCTTCATTCATCTACTAATTCCATTGGACAAACTGAGCTCAATGCTATTAGAAGTTGTTGCTATCTTCTTTCTATATAATCTTCCTAAGAGACTTTGAAATTGGTTAGATTGAAAGAGAAACTCTTCAACCTTTGAAAATCAGGGGAGCACCACTGAGAGTTGCAATGAAGGCACTTATTCCAAATATGAGATTATTTTTCAAATGACTGGCATACATACCCTTAACTAAGGCACCAAGAACTGTGTCACAGGCTGTCACAATCACAGTACCATGGGCCAAACCATCAGAAAAAGAATGCTACATATGGTAACTGTAACTGCAGCATAATTTTGCCATCTTGAAATCATAATAACCAGATAATAATATCTAATAAATAAGTAAAATTGTTCCACTATTATTAAGCATTAATCACTTGATTCTAAACCAAAAGATAGATGAATAGGAATTTAAGAAACAATGTATACCTTTTCGCAAGTGAGATGGCATCAAAATGCCTGCTAGAATTTTCTTGTGAAGAATATTTAGATGAAGCACTAACAATGTCACAAAAATAATGCCCCCAGTTTTTAGTTTTACAAAATCACAGTTCAAAAGCTATAGCAGCTTGTCAATGAAAGAAATATCAAGCGGATGTCTCCCTTATTTCCAAATATACTTATAATTCTGAGGAAAAATCTTAAGAGGTGTTTATTATGCACCTGTCGTAGTCAACATCTGGCACCAACTCTTGTCAATACATCAATTGTACGACATAGTGTCTCCTTCCAGGTCAGAAAGACTGTAAATAAACCTACAACGCATAGCTTTTCTTTCTTTCTTTCTCTTTTTTCTTCTTGCTTTTCTTTTTTGTTTTGCTTTGTTTTTTTTTATAGGAGCAAGGAAGCAGCACAGAAAATAGAAAATGTCTAGCTTTACCACTTAACAACTGAATAATAGTTGTGCCTTCTAAATAGGGGATTAGAAATGCAGCTAGAGAATAGAGTGAAAATTTAAATTATTTTTAAGAGAAAATGAGTTGTCTGGTATCTGCCAATCTGCCTTTCATTTATTCATTTAAGAGGTATTTTTAATAACTATTAGTATACAATACAAATACGCCACATAATGCATTCGGGTCTGTGACTGTACAAATTAGAAATACACAATCCTTGCTACACAGGGCACACACTCAAAAAGCTGTTATCAAAGTCTGTAAGTGAGAGATCAAGACCTGCTGCTGATCTTATTTATAAGTCTTTCACTTATGTAACCTAAGAGGAACATTTCCAGGCCCCAGCCCAGAAAATTAGGGAAAACTTTCTATCGATTATTACATGGAAAGAGAGATAGATCAAATTCCATTAGAAATAATATAGCTATCAGTCAAGTTACTTTGCTATGTTTAGACTTTTATAATTGGGTCCTTGAGTAAAGATCAGAAGGGTTTTTTTGTTTGCTTGTTTTTTAAGAAAAAATATTGCTACCACACTTGTTATACTGGATTCCTTGCACAACATATTTAATTTAAGCCAATTTTTCTTGATTGTCTATACTCTTAAGAAAAATTTTAAGCAAGCAAAAACACTATACCTTACATTAATCACTATCACTGTCTTTGGGACAAACTTACTCCACACATATGGATGCACACATTCATTTGTACAATTTCTAGATACTTCAGGATGTATAATAAGACTTGATTTCAATGAAGGCAGACAAAGAGACATCATTAACTCTTATCAAAGGAAAGGGCAAGGCTTGCAATAACAAGTGACTTATCTGTCTTGGCCACTCTTATTCTCTGATCTCTACTTCTTTCTGTATTTTAATCTCTGCTTAATTTCTCCTTTAGCTGGCTGGTCTTTCCATGCTGTAGGAAACTTGAATATTGGCAGCAAGCTCTGCATGGAGAGCATCCCAGTTTCAACATGAAAAAGGAGAAATTATTTTCTACTATTCTTCTTTCTCACTCCAATGTTAATCTGAAACCTGTCTACAACAGATAATTGACATATTCATCTCTGACTCATCACGAAAACCAATGAATCAGTGTTAGATGGGAAGAAAGGAAGTTCCAGCTCAGATCACGTGGTGATAGTCAGGATTGGGGGAAAAGAAGAAGAGAAGAGGAGAAGAGTTCAGCAAAGTTAGGAAAAACTGCTCCTCCAAAAAGAGGGTTGCCAGACAGACAAATAATAAATGATTTCAAATGTGGCTTAGATATCTTAAAATATTTTATTACTGTGATTATTTTTTAGACCTGTATTATTTCTGTGCATTTGCAATTGATAAAGAAATTCTCCTAAAGTGCTTCGAATAAATGTAGAACAATCTCTTGTTATAATATGATTTATTTCTACATTGTTACAATCAAAATGCCTTGCCAAATTGCACTTATGACCATAATTGAGGAGGGTGTGTACTTGTAGATAATTTTAACTTTCTAAATGGCAATTCCTATTCAAGTTCATATTGGAATTGACTCAAATGAGTGAAAATACGTTTCATTATTTTCCTTCTCTATAATGCCCTTCACTCTGATGTTTTTAACAGTAGTTGCTCATTCTATTTTCTTCACTTTGCACTCCAAGTGAATTCACATACATAGCTTCTAATTCCCCACATCAATTATTTTTAATTTCTTAAAGTCTAGATTAGATTCCTAATTTTGAACCTTATAGCATAAAATAGAAGGGTCAGACAGCTGAATGTAATTAAGATTGATTGGTCAATTCAACAATAGAAGCAACAAGCCAGATATAGCGTTAGTGGTTATGCCCAGCAAGAAAGAATCAAATTACCTAGTAGCTAGGATAAAACCGCTGTATTCTGAAAGACTGAGACTGGTGATAAATTAACAAATGGGGTGTCAACATCCATTAAGATGCACTACAGCATGCTGTCTTTGTACTCAAGAAGATATACGCCTGCTAGTGAAATTTGGAGAGATGTGTTCAAGTACAAAAGATAAATTGAAACTTTCTCCATACTGAGTAGGAACTATAAGACATTCCAGCATCACCACAGAGATCCCTTGATCTCAGAATTGTGAATAGCAGCTTTTTCATGGAAACCTGTTACATAAAAATCTAGTACACACACTATTAGTGATCATATGATTATTTTAGGTGGTGCACAGAATGTTTTTCTATTGTTCAGCTTTTAATATATTTGCATAAACATAAACATTAGAATTACACATTAGAAAGATACCACATAATACACCCCCATGGATAACTGTTAAGACTAAATTTGAAATAGAAATTTATTAAATTAAAAAAAACAATTGAAAGGGAAAATATTTAGTATTTGTTCATTTTACAAGTATTCAAGCAAGTGGTCAGTGGTGACTTCTTTGTAAAGGTGAGATTTGAGCAGACTTGCAGAAGGTGAAGGATTGAGCCAAGTAGGTCGCTAAGGGAGTGTTCCATGTGGAGAGAAGAGTTAGGACAGAAGCATTATAGTAGAGGAGCCTAGAAGATGAAGGAATGGTAAATAGGCCCAGTATGACTACAACAGAGAAAGAGAGGAGATCAGATAGAATATGGAAAGCTAGATCATGTTGTTAGGTGGGAAACTCACACAACTTCAGAAACTTATTAGAGAAAAATATGATATGCTTGTATAATAATTACATCGAAACAGCATGGGTAAACCAGGACTATCCCGTGTAAACTAATTCTTAAGTTACCTTGCATATTAGATAAGTCCCAGACTGACATTTACTTTGAGTAAAATAGAAATATTACATAAAATCTTAACAAATCCTCCTTGCTGCTATGTTGAAAATAGATTGCAGTGGAGCCAATATAAAAACAGAGAGTAGATGACATACAAGTGATATTAAAATATGACCAACTCTGGATATGAGTCATATGACCCCATTGTTCTAGCACATGTAGTACAGTTAATCCTCTTGATCTAGGATAATCCTATCTGGTCCCTAGATTAAATACGCTGGATAAATTTAAAGAGTTTATTCCACACCCAAGAAATTACCACTTACCTTCTATATCACTGGGCTAGATGCTAGAAGTATAGTAACTGAGACCATACACCTAAATTCAAGAGATTTGATTGGGAAGATAGACCTACCTAAGTGACAACTAATAAAGCCTCCGAGATTGTGATCTGGGAATTCTCACAGCCTGGTAGGTTATTGTCATCTTGAAATTAGAAAGGAAGGAGAAAGATCTTCGATGCAGACACAACCAGGTGAGCTATTTCCAGCAACTCATATCTCATTTCTCTTCTGAGCTTCTGATAAACCCCCAAAGAGAGCATATTTAGCTTTAAATCTTGAAGAAGCTTCCCGGGTGATTCTAAAATTAGCCTTTAGGTTGAGAACCACTCACTACAGTGACATTACAGTGAATTAAAGAATGTTCTTTTGGGACCTGTGTTCCGCATTTCAGAATTAAAAATCAGTATACAGCTACACCCTGCTGTGAGGCGCTAAATATAGAAAAACTGGAAAGAGAAAAGGCAAAGAAAGTAGGTTGAGTAAAGTTTTCAACTATATAAGAAAACAACGGATAGATGATAGATAGATAGAGAGAGCGATAGACAGATAGATAATTAGTCTGCTTGAGCTACCATATATGACATCCTTCTCACTGTGTCCTCAAGACATCATCTTTATACATGTACAGAGATATCTGCTGTCTCTTTCTCTTTTTATAAGTATACCAGTCTTCTAGATTAGAACTCCACTCATATGATCTAACTTAAGCTTAATTACCCTTCTAAAGTCCCTATGTCCATGGACAGTCATGTTGGGATTCAGGCATTAACATATGAATTATGAGGCAACACTATTTACCACATATCATATATCTGTAGATATCTTTATCATATGTAAATCTGAATCTAAAATCTGTCTGTCTGTCTAACTATCTGTCATCTCCTAAACTTCTGGCTTCAGGTAACCAAGTAAGGGAATGAGTGTTTTCAATTTCTAGGTCCAAGTTAATTTTCTTGTAGCTCTTCTGATAGTCAACAGGCTTACGACTTTAATAGGGAATTGATTTTACTGTGACTGCACTTAATTAACATGGGCCCAAAAGAAACCTTTGTGTGCATTTATCTAACAGTTAATTTGGTGGGGAAACTCTGACTCTGGCTACCAACTTGTGTAGCTGAGTGTACCCTAGAAGGGAGAGTGAAGCAAAAATTCCTATCTGAGAATGTGTAGCAGTTACAGTATGTAATATATGCACCAGCAATAATTCTTGATTGAAGAAAATGTGCCTCTTCCTCCAGCACGAGGTGATCATTTCAGTGATCTCTGTCCACTTCTTGGACCCCTCTCCCAATAGCTATACTGTCAGATCGTAAAGTTCGTCATCTTTTTCCAAAGTTGGATCTTAACTCTCCCTCTATTGTACTAAAAAGAACTGAACTTGCCACTTTTAAACTCTTACTTTAAATTGAGCTAAAGCATTTTTATTATACATGCTAATCCTCTTTATTTCTTGCAACCAAGTTTTAAAAATTGAGTATCATCTACATTCTTCAAGGAAGAATTTCCATATCTCTCTGTAGCACTTATACCTTGTGAATAACAGTGATTCTGAAATGTATTCACAATACAACTTCCTTTGAAAGGATTTAGAAAATTATCATGTTGGATTGTACATTAAATATAGAGAATCTATTTGTCTTCATTTAACAGGTAAGGAAACTGATAGATATTCCATAGTATGCTCAGAATTACCTAGTTAATGTCAGCAGAAAAGTATAATGCAGGGAATTTGATTCTAAATCAAACAATGCTGCATTAAGAAAATGATCATGTTTTAAGAGATAGTTACTCATTTACTGGATTAGAAATCTAGAAACCTATGTCCCATTTGATTAATAGATGACCACTGAGAACTTATATGTTGTTTATACTACCTTTCTTTTTTATTGCAAAATGAAAGTATTTCAACCACCTTAAGGAGAAGTGCAAATTCACAATCAAATATTATGGATCAATGACAGCCACAGATGTATTCCATGATTTTTTTAAATGCATCTCCTTTCCCAGGAGCAGAGTCAATGGGCACAAACTTTTTATTTTTTTAATAAGTCCACTGTCAATCATATAAGAGTCATTTAGGCAAATAGCAATAATAGAATATGCCAACAGGTGATATCTTGGTCAAATAAAAGTCAATTCACTGACAAATTGAAATAGAAATTGAAGTTTCTGTGGACTTAAAGTTCCAATTATATGACTGATCATTGTAATGAGTAATATGAAAATGATGATAATGATAAAAATGATGATAGCATGACAATGGTTAACATTAACCCACTATACATATACATACACAATATACCATGCACGGCTTACAGCCTTTTTTGTTTATTTGACCCTCAGAAAAGCCATATAATATAGTATAATTATTATCCTTTCTTTTAAAGCTTCTTTCATAAAATGCTTGCAGGAGGTCATTGTGTATAGAATTTTATAAGATCAATGAAAAGAAAAAGGCTAATTGGAATAATGGAGTAGCCTTGAGGAGGAAGTCTATTTCTAGTATATGTAAGTAGGGACTATTTCAGCTATTTGGGAAGAAAACCCAGCTCAGACCAGCTGAATTAAAATGGAGGTTTATCGTAGTGTATAAACCAAAAGATGAATCCAAGGCCTCACATTTGGGGGCAAGGGTGTTGAAGTGCTATTTTCCTCTATGATGGTTTCATTCAGATCTGTTTTGCCCTGAGTCACAGCTCTAGGTTTAGATCTCATCACTTGAGCACTCTCACCAAGAAGAAAACTTTTCTATTTCAGTCACCAAAGTCATATTATCATGTTGGCATTTCATTGTTCCCATGCCCATCACTGTGGCCATGGAACTAGAATATGATTTAACAGAACAAGGCCATGTGTCTATTCTAATATTCATCATCCTTCAGAGAAATATCAGTTTCTGTCACTAGATGAAGGAAGAATGGTACTTGGAAAGTAAAAATTCAAGTTGTTCAAAAGTTCGTAGTATAAATGCATAGAGTGAGAGAGAAATAATAAAATGTTGGTTAAGGGGACTTAGGTATGCAAGTTAGTTTAGGAGGTACAGAATGTATATGTAAAAGGAAAAATTAGGGTAGGGAATTCTTATCATCATGTTTATAAAAATAATTTTGACTTTTATTCTGCATTGAGTTTTGTTTTAATTCCCAAGCTCTGTGAAAAGTAGATTGAAATCTATTGGGTTCTGCATTAAATAAGTTAATTAAATGTTGTATTAGATATCAAATTCAACCAATGCAACAACTAAACTATTTTCAAAGCACTTAATAGGTGTTAACTTACTGGTTAACTCATAACCAAGTACAGTTCAAAATAGTCCGTAACAGGTGCTGTAACAGTGATGCAGATAAAATTCTTTGGTGGAGGGTGGAGATGGGAAAAATTGGAAGAAATCATTAAAGAAACAGAAGGTCATAGGGAAAGTCTTTATGAAAGAAATGGCCTCTGAACTAGGCCTTTAAAATGGTAGGAATCACCTTGACATGAGAGATCATGGTGACAGTGCTTACTGTAAGAGAACAAAGGCAAAAAGTGTAAAAGTATTAACTAGTGACTTTAGAGTGGAATACTTGAAGGAAATATAAAGGTAGGTGTGTTGCAAATGTAGTTGGTAAATAGAGTATGAATATCACACTAGGGAGTTAAAATTCTTCAGGCAAGAGGGAAGAGAAAGCTGAAAAAGATCTTCAAATATCTGCAGTGTCCTTAGTTGTGCAGAGTATCTACAAACTTGTCCTGTAGCAAGAATCTTCTGCTGGCAGTGTGTGCAAGATTGGTGGCAATGGAGTTGTGGAAAATTCTGATTGTAATAGTAGCGAAAGTGAAGGGAGTAATAAAGGAGATAAATAATAAATTGAAAAAAGATTATATTTACATTTGAATCCATAGGACTTGCCAATAATTGGTTGTGAGAATTGAAAGAAGAGATACGAATATTTTTAAGACTGGAAACTTAAGAGAATGCTGACACTGTTAATGAAGCTAGAAATCATAGAAGAAGAAAAGATTTATTCATTTGTGCCTGCTTTGCTTGTGTTCGTGGAGTGGGGGTAGGATTTGGATAAATGGTAAAAAATTACCTCATAACAGAGAGGAAGCAAATGCATGATAGGAAAGAATTATATAATGCAGTTGAAAAGATAACCTTCTCCGAGTTATGAATGTTTCGATGCAATTTAGAATATAATCATATTTTTCAAAATGTTATTTATGTTTTGCAGTCGCTAAGTCTAGATCATATACATTTAAAATGGAAGTTTAGGCACATCCTGGTGGCTCGGGTGCTAAAGCCGCAGCTGGGGTATGGACCACACAAAGCCCAATGTCCCAGGTTCAAACTGAGTACTGGCAGGAAAAACCAAAATAAATAAAACTTATAAATGAAAGAACTTTCTCCTCCTCTTCTTTCCTTCCTTCCTCACAATGCTTCTTCCTCTCAAAAAAAAAAAAAAATGGAAGTTTAAAAACACCAATTAGATTTACCTTTATCTCTGATTGCGACTTCCTAACAATTCTGAACCTTTTGCCATCTAGATCTGCTGCTTTTTTACAATAAATAAATCTAACTTTTAACATTCTATAGAATGCTATCATCTGTACAAAGATT
The DNA here is from genome assembly GCA_004363575.1 of Solenodon paradoxus. Lineage (NCBI taxonomy): Eukaryota > Metazoa > Chordata > Mammalia > Eulipotyphla > Solenodontidae > Solenodon > Solenodon paradoxus. Next base: position 24,920 of record RJWH01000231.1, on the reverse strand, counting down.
AGTTCATTTTCTGTCATGTCTAGAAAATCAATTAATGACTTGTGCAGTCCTTACATTCTTTTTCCTAAAGATATTAGAGAAATAAATATTTAGTGAACATGCCCTTATCCTCTGACACAACTCTCTAGTCTGCTTTTAAAGCACCCTGAACTTTCTTTCATCTTAAAACTAGCCAGGAGGAGAGGAAAAAGTTGGAAGTAATTGAAATAAAGCATCATTTTTTTTTTAAATGGCAAGCATTTGTTTGGAGTAAGATTCTGACTGGACAGGAAAAGGAAGCAACTGACCTAACAATGGCATTTTAAATGTCAGCTTCAGTATCTCTAAGGCTCTAGCAAGTCTTATATCTGGCTTCTAACTCCCTAAATCAGGAATATTCCCTGAAGTATTCTTCCCAGATTTCACATCATGAACAGTATGTACAAAGATGAAAATGCATCAGGGAGCTTGAAATGACTCTAGGTTCATCATCAAAGCTAGAAATGCTCATTGAAGCTGTAACGCTTCCCCTATATCAAGGTGCAGAGATATTAACTGAAGACTCTCCATAAATGGGAGTATAACAGCAGCAAAGACAAACCAAGCAAGAAAGGAACAAAGAGATCTGGGACCAGGGGAGAAGAAGGGATAAAGAATCAAATAAAGATGAATGCTCACCTTAAAGATAAAGTATTTTAGAAAGAGGAGTATGTATTCCACATGTAGTAAATCTTGCCTTCCCGATAGCCTTTTCTTTTGTTTACAAAGATCTAATTGGTTTCCACCCTCCCTCCAGTGACATAGTTAAGTCTTCATAAGTACCAATATTTTTTAAAAATCCTAATTTTTTTCTCAGTAGTTGACTTAAAAATAAATTTCTAATATAGTGTCAATCAGTTATATGAGGGAATATTTGCTGAGTGACTTCTGGGTGAATTTCCCTGATGTTGAAAAGAGGGGTATATGAAGGAATGTCCATTTATCCATCCTTCCTGTGTTATTTTAGATGGTGTCAAGTCCGTATATGATGATGCCTAAAACCTGAGTAGCCATCATCAATTCCAGAGGGCTAGTCAAGGGCAGAGTCAGATGGCAGGGCAGAAACCAAGGGAGCTTGGATTTGGGGGGATGTCACTTACTGACTGAATTAACCTATCTGAAAGGCAAGGTAATTACTATAATTTGCTTTAAAACACTTCAGCATATACACTGTGATATCATTTGAGTGTAACAGGTTCTACTCTAAGTATCCCAATCAACAATTTCATGTCCAGGAGTGGTCAATGAGCATGGCAATCAAGAATGCAGGTGTGATCTGCTACCATTCTCATCAGGAAGTCTATACTCCAGAAGAACTCTTACAAGCACTTCTGTTTACCCATACCTTACTCAATAATCTACACTTTTCTAATTAGCATATGAAATATCAGGAAAGGTGATAGTGATAAAAATAGCAGCTTGTTGACTAGCATGATGAATGCTAAAATTAGATTCTTGTTGGTGAAATTAAAAGTATTTGAGGATTATTTTATAACTATTTTATAGACATTTTCTACTCTTGTATAAATAGAGAATAAAACTCTAGCAAGATCAGAAACCTGTGCTCCTTGGGATTTTGCTCCAGGCTAAATCCTTAAACAAGACAGTCTCTAGTCATACAATCTAGAATTTTGACTGCCTACAGTCAGATATAAGGATGGCAGAATTTTGTCTTAAGAATATTGGCAATTATCTTCAGTGACCCTTTCCTATAAAATTGTCATCAGAGATGCTAAAAAAGTCAGGAGTTGGGACTTTCGCATACCTAGACAAAAGATTATGTGATTCTTTTCATGTATTTGCTCACTAGTAAATGTTTAGTACAGTAAATATCTGTAAAATCTCAGTACACTTAGATTATTTTGAAATACCTTCCAACCTCAGGCAGATTGCTTCAAGAATAATACATTTTGTGTATTATTTAAATCAGCTGACAGCATCCTAATTTATGTACCAAAACACCATCTCCAATTTACCAGTTATGTAAGTTGTAGTTTGAGGAGTATATGCTATAGGAAAATATTTTTCATATTTAAAAAAATGAGTGTAGGAGAAAAAGCTATGGGATGAGAAATCACAAGATGAGGTTTAAAGACCTGGATATGTCATTCTACTTCTTTGAGGTTAATCGACAGTCAAAACAGCAAATGATGAAGATTGAGTGGGACTGGGGTTTTTTGTTTTGTTTTGTTTTGCTTTTTAGAGAAAGGCAGGCAGTCAGGCAGTAGGCAGGAAGGAAGAAAGAGGAGGAAGAAACATTATATTTGTTTGGTTGCTCCTCAGGTCCCAGACCAGGAACCCAAGTATGTCAACTTCCCCCGAGGCACAGGCTTAATACCTGAGCCACTAGGGTGCACCCAGATTGGGTCTAATATTGGCTTCATCACTTACTAACCATGTGACCTCTCTAAGCCTCAATTTTATGATCTATGAAATAAGTCTATCCTTTTTCTAAAATTTTGTAATCTTATTTTCATTGTCACATGCCCCCAAAGAGAACATTAGTGAAGAACGATAAAAGTCAGCTGCTCTAAATTCAGTGTAAATCCTCATGTTAGGAAATGCTATTCATTTCTTTCCTTGTACAGGCAAATAGCTATTGAGTGTCTTCTATAAATGAGGCACTGTGTTAAATACTGGGGATATATCTTGAGGAACTCCTGGTCCTATTTAAAAAGCAAGGAATGTCTATTTTTTTCCAAAACAAAATTTCTGCTTGTCCAGGTATCTTCAACCTCCCTCACAGTCCTTTCTCAAAACAGGTCTTTGATTAAAATGCGTGTTCTCTGTTACATAAATAATGCTCCAACATTGAGGCTCTCATTCAGCATGGAAATTAACATTCATCCCTTTGCCTATGGGGAAGGAACAACAGCTAAGACCAATAGGAAGTTTGTGAGAGGTAAACGCACCAGGGAACATGGCAATTACAAAGGCTTTTGGTACCACTGTCCACTATCATAGTTGCACCTGTTACTTGTGATCTGACACACCTACTTCAGTGAAAAGTCTACTGATGAAAGAAAGTGCCCAAAAGGAAGATCTGGACAGCTTCTTTAAAATTAGTAACTTTCTCCATCTCTTCTGCATAGTCCTCAGTTTAAATTTATTCCTCAGCCAAGAAAGTCAATATTTTCCCCTCTAATCATAAAACATTGCTTATAAACAGCCCTCTTTTTATTAGAGGCCTTCTACTGCATGTGAGAGCACAGTGTGCTTTGGCAACCTGAACAAAGCCCCCATGTGTTTGGAACCCACTGTATTGTACACACTTGAAGCACCATCTGCAGGCAGTCTTTTCCTCTCCAACTTGTCAATGTGAGCAGCAGGATTGATTCATGAACTGAGATGCATCGTTAACTGCAGTGACACTGCCAGTACAAGGGAAACATCTGTACCGGCCAAACCTGGTGAAAATTAAACAGTTAACTGGTTCTGAACACATATGCAAGGGAGATTCCCAGTGTTCTTTAGCAAAACCGGTGCCTCAAAAACCCCTAATGGCTGTTTCCTTATCTTCCATCTTGATTGTAAGCACTGGGGTCACTGAAGAGTAGTTTAAATCTGTGGCTTCATCTTGGAGATGATTCTTAGATCTTCAGATTGTTGGTGTCTTAAGGAGATTGTGGGAGGAAGCTGAGACTCAGTGAGCTTTGTCCTTGTCCTGGTCTATCTTCACCTTTATCCATGGTGAGTAAACAGTGAAACATCTCAGCATGGGTAACATTTTGCAATCTTCCCCTGAGATAATCTCTGAAGAGAAGTGTTTGTGATAGGAGGGTGTTCTGAACTGCAAAGAAAAAAATTTTTAAGTCAAATCTCTCCATGTCTGTACAAATTGAAACAGGGTACTCCTCTCAGTGTGATTCCTGAGTTCAGCTTTGTTGAGAAGTCTATTTGAAGAAGTCTGAAGAAAATTTATATGTGTGCTCAGAACAAATTGTGCAGGTAGAATAGTAACCAGCCAGTGCATCATGGGAACATGGTCTTTGCAGCCTTAGCCATGAGGCAGAGGCTAGAATTTCAGTTAAGGAAAGGAGTTCAGGAAGGGCCAGAGTTCATGGCTCAGAGTAAGCAATGCTCTGCTCATGGCTCCCAAAGTGTCAGGGTGAACTAAGGCTCCAGCCAGGCAGAACTAACACCTAACAGGCAAGTGACCCATCAGACAGGAATTTCTAGGATGTGGGTGGCAATTCTGTTTAGGAGAAAGATCTGATTCAGTAGCCATAGGTGTAAGAAGCAAGAGTTTTAAGATAAAATCAAGGTATTCAGGTTTCAAATAAGTGAACTGGTGTTAAAGTTCTATTCCAAATGGGCACATATGATGCTGATAGAGCATCCAAGCTGAGGGACTGAGTACATCCCAGTGCAGGTTGAGAAGCTACAATATGGTAGCCAGGCAGATATTTAGGGGCTCATCTCAGGAACACCCAGCTTACAGAATCAAGCTAAATCCCAAGTTTCCACTAGTGAGAAGCAGAAACATCTTATTGTATATATTAGACTTACTGAGGAACTAGATGATTTGAACTTGTCTTCAGCCCCCAATATAAACTATGGAGCAAGATATGGAAAGGTAAGAACTGGGCATCTGACAGAACTTTGTTCCTGGGTCTCTCTACTCCCACACACATACTGCTTTTGGTCTAGGTCTTTCTTTCTCTTCTCACTTTTGGTTCTTGACTACCTACCTATAAGTTGGAATGTATTACATATTTTGAGAGTCCTGATTGACCTATACACATAGCTGTAAACTATGTCCTTAAAGCTATCCATCATGCAATTTGATCTATTAGCTCATAATTATATTAACCCCACTCTACGCATGAATATAATTAAATATTCATTATAGCCACTAAACAGACACAATTATCAGTAAATAAGAAAAAATTAAGGTAAGGCCTTACTTCAGGATATCACAAACAACATCTTGAGTAATTAGAGAAGAAGAGGAAAATTTCAAGATAAAGGTAGTTTATTGAACAACATCTCCATGAGTCACTGGCATAACTCTAAAAATGACTCATAATAATAAGATTTGAGCTCTAGAAATATTCATCTGTTTAGCAAGTGCTGGAAATACATTAGAAACTTTGGGGATGAGGTCAGCTCTCTGTAAGTATCACTCCCGTGCCACATGATCTGTTGTTTATTTAATTCATTTAACAGGATGCGTTACTAAGAAAAATTCTTATTTGCTTTAGCTTGTAATACATGCACATCTACTTCTAAAAAGCAAAACATGGTATTCTGTAGTCCTTTTCAGGATAATGGTGTTAACTTATAAACAAGGAGGTGGGGAGGAAGTTTCAAAGGAGAACTGTATGAGAAGGAGGTTTGGATGGTTTTAAAGATGTAGCAGATTCCACCCAGAGTAGCTGGTAAGGTCCGGAAGAATAGTAGAGCACCCCCGAGTTCCTGAGAAAAACTAACAGCTAGGCAGAAACAGACAACCTCCTCACAGACGCTACTCACAAACCAGGCAGGTAAAGACTGAAGGAGGCCCTGGTAATGAAGATGACCAGTTGGGAGCAAAGTTGAGATTATCATCTCTTCTTTTCTGGACTGCTTCAGGCCCATTCATGACACTGTAGGAGGGGTCACATTAATGACTGAGACTGAATTTCTAGCATACCTAAAGAATTGGGTATTTTCAGTCAACTATAATTTATTTTTAAAAAATGAATGCTTGTAAAGTTTTCTCCATCCTAGCTTTGAGGATGATAAAATTACACACATTGCTCTTATTACAGACTAAGCTTATCACCCAACTTTGGATTTGTGTAAGGAAAGACGGACACTAATAAAACATCCTAATAGGTATCTGGAAAGAATTAGAGAAAAAGGTTTGGGGAATTACAAAATGTAATCAGACAAGCAAAGACCTGAACCATGGTCTCTGAGTCATGGAAAATACCTTATGAGGCTTCCAGAAAATAGGAAAAAGATAGATTGTTGGGGAACTACCTTGGAGCCATCTCCCTCCACCGTCCTATCTGCCCCAGAAGGCTGCCATGTTACAGTTTCTCCTTACCACCCTGTTTCTGAGGAAGGATAAGTGCTTCTGTCCCACTCCCTTCAGGGTATCTTGCCACTTAGCTGCAGTCTAGAAAAGCTACTCAGTCATGAGGTTTCTACCCCATGACTTGTATTGCAGTTGCTCAACCTCTTTGATTTTGATGGTATCCTTTTTATCCTTTTTGATGTTTCAGAACAGAACCTGGAAGCAAGCACCTTTAGATATTCCTCTTTGGACTGTCAATGTAAGTAATAAACTCTCTAAATCTAAAAGTGACTTATTGTCAATTAAGTCAATACTTGGTCTTGCCTTCTGCTCTTGACAGAAGGTGGGGAAATAAAGAAGGCAGAAAAGTCTAAAAGAATAAGCATGGAATGATATTCATGAAAATCCATTTTACAGTAAATTTCTTATCAACAATTAGGGAAAATGTAGTAAAGAAAAGTTCTTTGTTTTTAGCTCCCATGTGTCTATACACCTGAACTATGTGAGCCATCCTTTACTAAGTGAACACTGTGATGTGGTTCTCTCAGGTTCACTGATGTGAACAACCCTACCTGAGACAGACATACCCGAGCAATAAGTGACTGAAATAACCAGGACAACAGGTTGTGTGATATCCACACAGAAGCACACTGAGCATTCTAATTATTCTTAATTTATTCCATTATTGCTTTTTCCATTTAAAAAGAAAATAGAATGTATTCAATAGAAAATAAACATTCAACAAAACAGGTAAACCAAATCAGATGTATATCGTTGGATGGAAACTAGCCTTTCAGTTGTGAACATAATGTAGTATATACAGATGTCCAAATACGAAGTACACCAAAACTGAAAAAATAAAATAAAATGCGATAAAATAAATGAACAAACAAAAACACACTCTTACATTTTGAGAACAAAATGGTGGTCACCAGAGAAGAAAAGGAGACAATTGGGATAAAGGGGTGCAATTGTACAAAAGTGAAGTAAACTAGACTTTTATTAATATATAATTAACCATATACAGATGTTGAATTATAATGCTATACATTTGAAACTATATAATGTTATAACCAATGATATGTCAATAAAATTTTAACAAATTAAACAAAAATAGACATTTAACCTATAGAGTAAAATTAGTGGTTACAGAATTTTACAGAAGGGAATGAGGGGGAGGTTGGCTAAATTGAGTCAAAGGGTCAATTATACAGGCTTTTGGTGGTGAACTTAATGAATTATATACAGATGCTGATTTACTATGATGCAGACCTTAAACCCACGTTAAATACATAAATGTGTAAAGAAATTTATTGAGCACGGAATTCTCCTTTCTTTCTCATCTCTATATTCAAATTGATGTAATGAAGGTTGGGATAATGACAGAAAAAGACAGAGTACAAGACAGTACAAATTCCTAAAACAGCTTCCTTTTCGCCCAAAGAGAGTCAAACCTCAAGAAAATGCCTTGAGTGGGGAACCTTGGTGGTTTAGTGGTTAAGTCTTCAGCCTCTGGAGGGTGTTGGTGGCAGAGAGCAGAGAGAGCAAGAACGAAGTGGGAGTTGGCAGAACATCAAAGAACACCAGGTCCAGAGCAGCGAGCCAAGGCCACCATGGAAAAGGACTGGGGCAGTATTCCTGTAACTGTTCGTTCCTCCAAACAAGACAGATATAGATATGTAGTTAGAAAACAAAAGGCTAGTAAGCAAATCCATGTTTGTATAAGCTGCTTGAAGCCACTCTGTGTGTGAACTCAATAAATAGGTGGAAGTCAGGGTATTCAAGGCTCTCAGTCTGCAAGGTTGTTGGTGCCCTGACCCCACCTTTCTATCACTCTCTCGGAGGTTCTTAATCTCCTATAATGCCCCCTCCACTCCCCTGTTCCCGGGAGTGATCCCAGTAGGAGGGCACAGTCCACATCCATCCCAAGGATCAAGTTTGTGACCAGAGGCTGGCAGGGGGTGGGGGGGATCAACCAGGACGAGCAACTAAATAAAATAAATGAAATGCTTGCCTTCAATCCTACCTGCATCTGAAAGAAAAAGAAAGAAAGGAAGGAAGGAAGAAGGGAAGGCAGAAATAATGGAAGGAAAGGAAAAGAGAAGGAAGAAGGGAAGACAGGAAAGAAGGAAGGAAAAAAATGCCCTGGACAAGGAAAGCGAAAACAAAAATAAACAAATGAGACTACATCAAACTAAAAAGCTTCAGCACAATGAAAGAAACTGTTACAATAAAGACATGGTACTTACTAAGTGGGAGAATAATTTCACACATTATACATATGACAAGAGGTTAATATCCAAAATATATAAACAAACTCAGCAAACAAAAGCCAAAAATCCAATAAAAAAAAATGGATAGAGGATGTGAAGTGTCTACTTCTCCAAAGAGATACTACAGATGACCAACAGGCACCTGAAAAGATGTTCCACCTCTCTTATTATTAGGGAAGTGAAAATCAAAACAACTAGTTACCACTTCACATTTGTGAAGATGACTTATTACCAAAATAGTGGAAACAAGTATTAGCAAGGATGCAGAGAAAAGGGAACCCTTATGCACTGTTGATAGCAATATAAATTGTTATAACCATTATGAAAAGAAAGCAGTGTGGCAATTCCTCAAAAAATTGAGAATGAAAATTCCATATGACCTCTTTATATAACTGTTGTGTATATACCAAAAAACCCCACAACACTAATTGAAAGAAATATATGCATCCTTGTGTTTATTGCAGCATTACTTGCAATAGCCAAGAAATGGAAACTAAGTGTCCATCATCAGATAAATGTGGTTTATATACACAATAAATACTATTCAATTATTTTTTAAAGAAAAGATAAAATCCTTCCATTTGTAACAAGAAGGGAACAAGAAGGTATTTTCTAAGTGGTATAGGTCAGAAAGAGAAAGACATACTGGATTTCCTCATTCATAGATGAAATATAAAGAAACAAAGCAAGTAAAGAGACAAAACAAAACTTGGGCATCAACAACAGAACTGAGGTTCTGGGAGAAGTGGGGGCAGCAGCAAAGATGAGTGGGATTCCAAAGGCCAGCGGGGAGAACTAATAAAAATCTGGTGCTAAATGAAGTATATATACACAATAAATATTATTCAGTATTTATTCAGTAGGATATCTTTTGTTATGATAACAGTTTCTTACACTGTGCAAAAACATTTTATTACATATTCAATTATTATGTATTTGCTGATGAGTGAATCTACACATCTCAAATATATTGTTTTGTAGATAAAAGTTACTGCAATAAAAGAAGGAGAATAAGCCTTCGATTTGTTTTTAGTATTCTCTCTGCAGAAAACACTAAGACCATGAAGAAGGCACAATCACAGAGATAGGGCAGGACTCCAATTGACATGCTATTAATATTTCCCAAACTCCTTTTGTGTGTCAGACCTTCTGTTATATGCTTTACCAAAAACAAAACAAAGAAACAAAAATTTTATTTAATCCTTCTGACTACCTTGGAGGAGCATTTGTTAGCGCTTCTCACTATGTTTTTTCACATCTATTTAGTTTAACTGGTGGCAAAGCCTGCTTGATGAAGAAGATTAGAAATTTATAGAGAGGAAAAAAGTTCAAGAATACACAGAGCACACACATTTTCATGCAGACATGGTAAGTGTAGCATTTGACTTATCTCAAGGAACGAGATGTAAGCAAAAGTGTAATGCATTTAAGAAAACAAGAACATCTTGGGGTGCTGCCATGAAATATGCTTTCCTGAAGGAAAAACTTCACACACATTTCCTTCCCCTGTGAAACCGTATTTTCTCTTCTAAAGTACAATTCCATATGCTTTTATATACTTAATGACGAAGACTTCTCTTACACTTTCACTTTAGAAAAATGAAGTTATTGCGAGCACTCAGTCAAGGTTTGTAGTAAGTTTGCTTTCACCTGTACTGAGACAATTACTCAACTCAAAGTTGCTGTTGCTGGCACACCCTGATGGCCTAGCAGATAAGGCCACTGGATATATTCCATACGCATCCCTAGAGCACATTTTCGAAACCCAGGCTGGGGCAAACAACCAAGATGAACAACTATATAAAGTAAAATGAATAATTTTTCCTCTTCTCACTTCCTGCCTGCCTGTCTACTCACTTTCATTCCTGCCTGCACCTTTCCTTTGAAAAAAAAAATCTAGGAACTGCTGCTGAGTTTGGGTGATTAATAATAGTTCTAAAACTAACATTAAGTAGCCTAAGAAATTAGAAAACATCCATAGAAAGTTGAATTCTCTACTATTAAATACTGTGAATTTATAAGTAAAATAGTATAGCTCCCGAAGAAAAACTTTTATATAGATGTAGATATATATGTATATGTGTGTATATATATGTATATATAGATATATATGCATGAAATATAAATTCCTCCATATTCTATCTATCAGTGTTGGAAGAGAGACAACTTCATTAGTGAGTCAGCTGCTTACAATGCTTTAAAATGTTCTAAGGTGAAAGGACACACGACAAAGAGAGAATTGTTCCATGTAATGGCCGAGTGTGGTGATACTCCAGATTTTAGGAGTGACATGAATGTGCAGTGCTACAGTATATTAATAATAAAAATGAAACAACAGAAATATTTGCAATTTGTTAGTCATGCTTTATGTGCCAGTCATTGGATGGAGTGCTTAGCTTGCACTCTTCACTCTTGTATAAACAAGGAAAGGTATCTCCATACTCAAAATAATATGAACACAATGCATTTCACTGAGATTGTATTTCTTTACATCTGTACTGTGGTGTCTTGGCAGCCCTGAGAAAATATATAAGAACAGAATTATCTTACAATTATGAACAAAAAAACAGCTCCATAGGGGATCAGTACATATCTGGTAACAAAAAAAAAAATCAAAATATAAATGATCGTCAAATCAATCAGACAGGAGTTCTTGACGGAGGGTGATTTTTCCCTCAGGATTCGTTTGACAATGTCCAGAGACAGTTTTGATTGTCATAACTGGGATAGTTTTGTTACTTAATGGGTAAAGGCCAGGGGTGCTATTAAACATATTGCAGTGTATAGGACAGCCTCCCACAACAAAGAATTATATGACCCCAATTGTCAATAGCTCCAGAATTAAGAAACCCTGTGTTAGCCTAATGGTACCATGAATGTTGTGAATACAAAATATCCACTAATCATGCTAATCCAGGCCTCTATGAATAAGGAAATGTTACACTCAGAACAATCTTTGAGAAGCTTCTACTGCTGAATGCGCAAGTTTTAGTGATCACAAATGGAAAACATGAAAAGAATTCCTTTGAAAACTAGCAGAAATAAATAGGTTTTTATAATGACATCCCATAGCTTCCCATCTTTATAATAGCATGAATTGTGGGAAACAGATACAATTTTATCTTCTGTGCTCATGTAAGCTATATCCAAATTATTTTTTAAGTGTCCATGATGTACAGAGTCTGAGAGAAATGTAGTTGAAGCTATAAACATTTTAACTCTCAAAACAATAGGAAGGAAGATAATATCCCAACTATCCAGGAGTCTCACTAGGTTACATTGAGTTCCTGTCTTGGGAGCACTATTGTGATAAAAAAAGCAAAATTCTACCAAATAACATTCACTTAAAAGTGAGTTCTGGATTATCAGTTAATAAAATAATAATTATTATAAATTCCAAAGCAACATAACTGTATCACAGATTTTGAAATTACTAAACATTTGACTCAGGACTAACTCCTGAGTATACCCTTATTTTTATTTAAAATCCAGATCCATTTTCTTCATTTGAGAAAAATGAAAAGAATTGACACATTTTGGATTGAACCTGGTGGATCTGATACAAATACACCCCTAAAATTGTCATTTTTCATACTACTTAGATATAAATGACTACTATCACTCTGACAGTCAGTATCTTTTAGTCTAGGAATAATAGTCTTTCTTTTTTTAATTTATTATTTGTATCACAATGCTATTAGTATTTAAATTAACAGAGCATTGACTTACAACATTTTGCATGTGTTAGTGTCGCAGATCACACTACTTCAATGTATGATACCATACCACTCCCACAATTAAATTTCTAATAACGCCCCCCAACTGTTTATTAGATACCTTTACCTTTTGCTCCCATCCATTATCCTCTTCTCCTCTGGTAACTTCAATTCTGTAGTCAGAATCCACAATTTGATTTTATTGTGTTTTGACTATTCCTTTGTTTTGTTTCTTTTTATTCAACATATGAATAAATCACCCAGTATTTGTCTTTCTCCTTCTGAATGTTTTCATTTAGCATAATGCCCCCTAATTTTATCCATGGGGATACAAGATCTCTTTTGCTTTTTTTTTTCTTTTAAGGCAATAATGAAGGCAAGTAGGTAGCCGGACAGGAAGTGAAAGGAGGAAGAAGCAATTTTTTTTTATTGTATTTCCATTTTAGCTGTTCACACTGGTTGCTTTCCATCCAAACCCTGGTCTCCAACCCAGAGGTTTGTGGCTTGCGTCCTTTCAAGGCAATTGACATAACCGCTGCTCCACCTGGGTGTGGCAATTTCATCTTTTTTTTATAGTTAAGCTGCCTTCTATTGTGTATATATGCCGTATCTTTTTTTGCCCAATCCTGCAGTATACAAAGTTTCCTTCTTCTCTACACCTTCATACCTTTGTTGGCTTTTATCTCTAGTTTTTTGTTTGTTTGTTTTTTACATAAAGCATTCTCATAGCTGTGAAGTGATATCTCATTGTTGTTTTGATTTACATTTCCCTAATAAAAAGGTGGGTGGGACATCTATTTTGTTGACCATCTCTATGTCATCTTTGAATAAGTGTTTATTCATATCTTCTGCTCATTTTTTGATTGGTTGATTTGTTTTTTGGTTGAGTTGCATGATTTATTTCTATCTTTTAGATTTTAACCCCTTTTCAGATGTATGATGTGCAAATATTTTCTTCTTTCAGTAGGACATCTTTTTGTTTTGATATTTTTACACTGTTCATAAGGTTACTTAAGAGTCTTAAAATATTAAAAAAAAAAAAAAAAACAAAGGAAGGAAACATCATATGAGAGCATCAATAGATGTAAAGAAAGCATTTGAAAATATTTAGCACCCACTTATGATTTTTTAAAACTCTCCATAAAATAGGTATGGAAGAACCATAACAACATAATATTGTTGTTTCCAATTGGTTTTGGTTCTTCCAACTTTTTTCTTTCCAGTTGATTTCCAGTTTTAGGCCATTGTGGTCAGAAGATGATGGTATGACTTCAGTCTTTGTAAATTTGTTGAGATGTTTGTGTCCCAGCATATGATCAATCTGTCCTTGAGAATATTCCATGAGCATTTGAGAAGAAAGTGAAATCTGAAATCATTGGGTGAAGTGATCAGTATATGTCTATTTGACCTATCTGTTCCAGATGGTCATTTCAAGTAGCCGCTTCTCTGTTAATTTTCTGCCTGGTTGATCTACCAGTTGTGGTAAGTTGGGTGTTGATGTCCCCCACTACCATTGTGTCACTGTCAATGTCTCTCTTCATGTCTAATAATACTTGCTTGATGTACTTTGATGCTCCTTCATTAGGTGCATATATGCTAACAGGCATTTTGTCTTCCTGTTGGATTGACCCTTCTAATCATTATGTAGTGTCCATCTCTGTCTTTTGTTATGCTTTGTAGATGGAGGTTTATTTATCTGATATGAGTATAGCTGTTCCAGCTCTTTTGTGGTTGCCATTTGACTGTAGGATTGTCTTCTAGCCATTGACTTTGAGTCTTCGTTTATCTTTTGGAAGAAGGTGGGTTTCCTGAATTCAATAGAAGGTTGGGTTATGCCTTTTAATCCATTCAGCTCTCTATGTTGTTTGACTAGTGAGTTGAGTCCATTAACATTTAGGGTGATTACTGATATATAGCTTCTTAGTGTTATTTTATAATTTGTCTTTTATATGTTGCTCCAGATGATGACTTTGTTCTCTTTCTCTTTTTAGGTCAGATGGGTGCAGTTACGTTTTGATTTTATTTTTTGATTACTTTTGCCTTTTGTTTTCTTCTTCACTTTCTCCTTGGAGATGTATTTTGAGGATACTCTGAAGTTAGCATTCACAGTTCTATGCTTACTACCTAATTTTCTTTGAAAACATATTAGTCTTCCACTCATTCTAACTATGCAAATTTTTGTTCTCTTCTCTTCCTGCCCACTTTTAATATTTGCTGTCATACTGTTTTTCTGTGTGGTGTCTTTATGCTTTATATTTAATATTTTTTGCAGAGCTGGTTTTGTGGTGACAAACTCCTTTAACTCTTACTTGTCAGAAAAGGTTTTTATTATTCCTTCAGTTCTGAATGATAATCTGAATGATATAGTGTCCTAGGTTGAAACTCCTTTCAGCACTTTGAATATATTATGCCATTCCCTCTTGCCTGTAGAGTTTCATTTGAGAAGTCCACTGACAGCCTTATGGGGACTTCTCTGTATGTGACACGTTTTTCTCTGGCTGCTTTTAATAGTCTTTCTTTGTATTTTTGACTTTTGCTGATGATGTGTTTAGGTATATTTCTGTTTGGGTTTCTTTTATTAGCAACTCTGAACTTCCTGGATCTAGAGGCTTGCTTCATTCTTCAAATTGGGGAAGTTCTCATCTATTAATTCATCAAATATGGTTTCTGCCCCCTTTCTCTCTTTTCCTCTAGGACCCCTATGATGGTGCTCCTTTTGATGTTATCCCAGAGGTCTCGTATGCTGTCTTCGATTCTTTGAATTTATCTCTTTGTTAGTTTTCTCTATTGAGTTCCTCTGTCCTACCTTCTAGATCACTGATTTTATTGGAAGCTTCATCCAACCTATTGTCCTTCTATTGAGTTCGTCAAATTCAGCCATCATGTCTCTTACCTGTTTTATGTCTTGTTTTAATTCTTTTCTTTGCTTCCTGACATTCTCATTTACTGTCGTTATTGATTTTTGGATTCCCATGAGTATGTTAATTGCTGTTATCCTAAATTCTTCTTCAGGTAATTTATATACATCTGCTGTACTCAGATTTTTCCCCTGGGTTTTTGATTGGATACATCATTTCGCGTATATTTCTCTGTACCTTTGCTTTATTCAGCATTCTGTTAATATTTCTGAGGATTCAGTTTCTCTGCATTGTGTAGGTTTGACTTGCCCAGGATTGGCAATTAGGCTGCAGTTTCAACTCTACCCACAAGGTGGCACAAGCGGGTAGGGCTGAGTGTGGGAATGCTTCTCACTGTAATCCTGTCGGTGGGGTATCTGATGGGAAGGATTTCCAGTGGGCGTATATGCGGTGGGCAGATTTCCACTTCGTGGACCCCTGGCTCCAGTGTGACATGGTTGTGGGAGGGGTTTGAGCTCTTTGGATGATTTCTGCTTATGGTTGTGCCCAGCACAATTTCACTGTGTGGGCTCCAGTTCAGCTACTAGTGCATTGGCTCTTCTTTCACCACCTGCCAAATCAGCCCTCTGTGTCTCCCTATATCAGCCCCATGGGGCCCACCTCTCGCTGCCCCCACAGTTGGTCCCAAAATCCCTAGTCCCCACCTCACCGTGCATGTGGAGACTCACAAATCCAAATCAGCAGCTTAGCTGAGATCCCCATCGGGTACCCTCACCCACTATTAGTCGTCAGCTGTTCTGTCCACAGCTGAAGTGCCAGTCGTTTCTTGGTACTTGTCTCAGGAAAACAGATGATTTTTGTTGTTTTTGTTTGTTTTGTTGTTTCTTTTCGGTGCCTGTGGAGAGCGACCCCAAAGTGCATTCCATCAAGTCACCATCTGGAAGTCTCCTAGCACAAAAGCTTTTTGTTTGATGTGGCTCTTTTTGTTTATTTTGACTTTTGTTTCTCTTGCATCTGGAGTTCAGTCCACAAAGATATCCCTAAAAACTGATGTCATGGAGCTTATTACCTATGTGATGTATTTTATGTTGTCAGATCTTATATGCAGTTTTTACTCCATTTTGATTAATTTCTGTATATGGTGTTAGAGTGATCTAGTTTCATACTTCTGTATATGGTTATCTAGTTTTCCCAACATCACTTACAGAAGGAAGTTTCTCCACTGTATACTCTTGTCTCCTTTGGCATACATTAACTGTTCATAAACTCACTTTGTGAATTTACTTCTGGTATCTCAATTCTATTTAATTGATATGCTTATCATTTTTTATTCTAATACCATGATGTTTTAATTACTACAGCATTGTAGCACCTATAGTAGGAGAACATGAACCTCTATTTTTCTTTAATCAGGATTTCTTTGGCTATTCTGGGTATTTTATGGTTCCATACAAATTATACAATTGTTTTGCTTTATTTCCTTGAAAAATTCCATTGAAATTTTGATAATGATTACATTTAATCTGTGTAGTTTCTAGATAAGATGGCTCACTAATTCTTTCAATCTATGAGTACAGAATCTATTTTTTGTTATCTATTTATTTTAACAAAATTTTATAGTTTGCTGTTTGCATATAGAATTGCAAAAGACTTTTTTATTGATTTCATAGCCTGTCACTTTATTATATTCATTTAATGTTTCTAATAGTTGTTAATGGCATAGTTAAAGTTTTCTATGTATATTATTATATCATCTGCAAATACTGTTAGCATTTTATCTTCTGTTCCAACTAGAATTCCTTTTCTTTTTCTTGACTTACTGATGTGAGTAGGACTTCCAATATTATGTTGAATGGTAGTGGGGTGAGTGAACATCTTGGTCTTGCTACTGATCTATAGGGAAAGATTTCAGCTTTTCACCTTTGAGTCTGATGTCAGTTGTGGATTTTCATATATATGGCCTTTATTATGTTAAATTACATTGTCTTCCTAGTCCCTCTAGATGTAAGATATGATATTTTTCTTTCTATATTGTTCTTGTTTCTTGAGGTAGTCCTGTATTATAAACATTAAGCTTTTGCTGACCCCTTAAGTTTTGGTATCTCCTGTCTTCATTTGTGTTGGTTTACAAGTATTTTTTATTTTTTTTTATTTTTTTACCCAAAAATTATTCAGTAGCAATTTTTTAGTCTGCACATTTGAGACTTTCCCAGCTTTATTTTTGTGATTGATTTCTAGTTTTATACCACTGCAATCCGACAAGATACTTGATATCATTTCAACTTTCATAACTTCATTGAGAACTGTTTTGTGTCCCAACATGTGATCTATCCTTGAAATGTTTCATGAGCACTCATTGAAAGAATATGAATTCTTCCTTTTGGGGATAGATTGTTCTATAAAGTCTTATTACGCTCATCTGGTCTAAGCCATCATTTACAACTGTTTAGCTGGAAGCTTATTTTATTGAAGTATAGTTGCTTCTGCCTTTAAAAGGTTATCATTAGCTTATAGGATAGAATTCCAAACTTTTTCTTAGTATCTATGTATATCTTTCAAGCTGAGATAAGTATTCTGTAGACAGCAAAAAGTTCATTTTTATTTTTAATCCACCTAGCCACTCTGTTTTTTGATAGATAAGTTTAAAAGTTTAACATTTTGAGTGATTAATTCCTTTAATTTTACTTAGCCTATAAGACTTTTTATCACTCCTTCAGTTATGGGTGGTAACATGGCAGGGTAGAGGTTTGTTGGACGTGTTTTTCTTTTCATGACTTTGAATGTATCCTGCCATTCCCTTATGACCTATGTCCTGCTGGAGTAACAAGATCCTGGGCTCACACAGCCTCCTCACCTAGACACAACAAACTTGTATCTATAAAGGAGTATCTGCCTTTGAAAAAGAATGGAGGACTAGGTGCTTTCTCATGGTCTAGTGGATAAGGGCATCAGACATAGTCCTCATACAACCCAAGAATCCAGGTTCAAGACCCAGGGCCAGGGAGAACAACCAAGATGAACAATTAAATTAAAAAAAAAAAAATGTTTCTTTATTTTCTCTCTTCCTTCTTGCCTGCCTACTCTCTTTCATTCCTGCTTTCACTTTTCCTTAAAAAAAAATAATAAAAGTAGGGTTAGATGGTCAACATCTCTACAAGGAAATGTGACATAGACTATAGGAAAGGGCAGAATAGATTGAGACTTAGTTTCACCAGGAATGCTACAGCAGCATCATGATTTAAGGTTTAGAGGGACATTAGTCACTGAATGTCTCTTTGGAGACTAAAAGATTCACTCTCATTTGGTGCTTTAATACCTAGGAATAAATAGAAAGGATCATCTCCCCATGAACAAAGACAATGTGCAGCAGTCTCTCTGGGCTCTCTTGGCACTGGTCTGGAGATCATAATAACAGAAGTCAGTAGAGGAGCCAGGATTCTTTTAATGTCTATTTCTTGTCCATTGCTTTGACCAGAACTTCTAGAATAATGTTGACTAGTAGTGGGGAGAGTGGGCATCCTTGTCTTTTTCCACATCTTACGGAAAAAGGGTTTCAGTGTTTTACCCTTGAGTATGATGTTGGTTATGGGCTTGTCATATATGGCTTTTAATATGATGGGGTATGTACCTTCTAGTCTGATTTTAGTGAGGGTTTTTAATCACAAATGAGTGCTGAACATTGTCAAATGCTTTTTCTGCATTTATTGATAAGATCATATGATTTTTTTTTGTTTTTTGCTTTGTTAATATGGTACATTATTACATTGATTGATTTGCATAAGTTGAACTATACTTGCATTCCTGGAATAAATCCCATTGGTCATGATGTATACATTTTTAATGTGCTATTGAATTTAGTTTACCAAAATTTTGCTAAGGATTTTTGCATTGATAATTTCTCAGTATATTGGTCTGTAATTTTCTCTTTTGGTGATGTCTTTGTCTAATTTTGGAATCAGGGTGATGTTTAAAGAAACACTTTGTTATAGCCAGCTCCCGACCCTCTGAAACATCCCTACTTCCCCACATGCTGCTGCTAGGACTGTGTTAACTCACATTACTTACTTGAAGTGTAATCCCGCAGTGTACTCATGACCTCTCTTTTCTTGCCTGTGCCTCTGGGGAAAGCTCTGCACAAAACCTGCTGAAATCAGTCAGGCGTCAGCCGATGGGTCAGTTGTAGCCTAAGACTATGTGAAAAGTTCTGTCACTGGAACTTGCTTTGCCTTGTGTTTTTTGCCTTGCAAATCTCCCCCTCTGCTAAAACAGCTGCAACCTCCAGAGAGTCTGGTGCCCTTGGCACGCTCCAGCAGCAACCTTCTTGCCTTCCATTGTCCTGTTCCCACTTAGTAGGCTAACCTCTTGAGTTCTCCTGATGGCTCTTAAGATCAGCTAATCCTGATGGGTTCAAAGGCTTCAGCCTAGAAAATGTCATAAAGTCCAGCATCAGATCCAACTCCCTAGAACCATACCTGAAACACAAGGTCAATAAATCAATACTTGAAAGGAAAGAAATTTAGCCTAACCCATAGAAATATACATAGAGTACCAAAAAAAAATAATAATAAGGAGACAATGGACTATACACTAAATGATGGATCAAGACCAAATCCCTAGGAAAATTCTGATTGTAACAGAAGTAAGTAAACTACCTTAAGATTTCAAACCAACAGTTTCAATGCTGTTCACTGAAATTAGGAGAACGATTGATAAACGAAATGATAATTAGAACAAAAACAAAAAATATGAAGCAGTTCCAACTAGAAATCATACCACTAAAGACAGAACAGCTAAACTAAAAAAAGAAAAACAGTCGTCAGCAAGAGACTAGAAGCAACAGCAGGCAGAGTCAGTGAGCAGGAAGAAAAGTTAGTGGAAAACACGCATAAAGACCAGCAAGCATAAGAATAATACAAAAATTAAGATATCTTAACATATTAATGGTATAATATAAAAGGGGTACTTTAGGAGTTCTAGAAAGAACACACACACAGAGAGAGAGAGAGAGAGAGAGAGAGAGAGAGAGAGAGAGAGAGAGAGAGAGAGAGAGAGAGAGAAAGAGAGAGAGAGAGAAAATATTTGAAGAAATAATAGCTGAAAACTTCCTTAATTTGGAGAAGCAAGCAGACATATAGATCCATGAAGCTTAAAGAAGTCCAAACAAAATAAATCCCAAATAGATATAATATATTACAATGGCAAAACATAAAGCTGAAGAAAGAATTAGAAAAGCAGCTAGAAGAAACAGGTCACATACAAAGCAACCCACAAGATTTCAAGCCAAGAGTCTAACTTGCTTCTGAACTGTAGTTCAGAATTAAATATGAATTAAATATTGATACAGTATCAGCATATTTGATTTAATTCTGGGTCAAGATACTTATTGCAATCTTAGAGATTAAGGAAAATAGAAATCATTTCATGTGTATCAGAAACTAGAACTATAATAACTTGTTACAGATACATGATTGCCTTAAGCTTTCTTTCAGATATTACTATATACAAATTGAACACATATTTTACAAAGATTTAAACAAATATTTAGTCAATATTAGCAAATAATTTCTAAAGGGATTATAATTATTAGTCAGTCTGTTAAATGATCCAGTTAACTAAATGAGTAATTTTTCAGAATATTTATGTATGTCAAGCCTAGCATATAACATGCAGTACAGTACATTCAATCTCTAAAGTGTCTCCATTGATCAGTGGAATAATAAACTCCATCTTTCATTATAAAGACAAAATGCTGATGCAATTTTCTTAAGTCTTCAAACCACATGACTTCTACCCTGAAAATAGTGAATGATTTACACTTCAGAGATAAATTATCAACACATAGATTATTCTCCTAGTGTTGGGAAATGTTGAATAACAATGAGGCAATGGTCAGAAAACCATACTTTTCTGTTTATGTTATGTTACAGACATGAAAACAAACCCCAGGACTTAGAGTTTCAGATGGTTTCAGGCATTTATATTTAGTACTCATTTTTTGTTTCAGTTTATTTGGTTTTCATAAAATCCTGAAATCATGAAATTCTGAAAGCCTTTGCTGTAGAGCATTTTTTGCTTTCTTGATCTTAGACAAGAAAAGCAGACAACTATAAAGGATATAGTGAGGGAGGAGAATAAATGCCATTTAGTTAAGATAATATAAAATTTCTTGCTAAAATAAATTACATAAATAGTGATGTTTGACACTAATTCCGGAGCTAAAGAAATTCTTTAAGTGCTAACAGGACTGACAAAAAAAAAAAGGTTTGATTGTTTAACTTATTATCATTTATTACAGACCCAAAATTTCTGACTAGTTTATAGAAAATCTTTTATTCTATAAAAACAGAGACTAGCTTAAACTACCTGTAATACACCCTCCCATGGACAAATACCAGTATGAAACAAAGTAATCAAGCCAATACTAGCACGTATTACAATTATGGAAATTAAAGATATTTCAAAATCACTGCATGTAATTTTAAGTAAATTACACTTGCTTGATATGTATTATTTTGCTGGTAATTACCCCATTATGAGATGTCTTCCATAAGTATTTATTGAACACCTGCTATGTACCAGGTGTAGCTCTAATCTTAGCAATGCATGGTTACCTCTAACCTATCATTTTTCACACATAAAAAGAATGATCTGTTCTCTTATCTACTTTCTCAATTAGACTATTATTCTTCAAAAGTAAAGTCACTGTCAGCACAGTCCTTGCTAGTAATAAATTGTCAGAGTAGGAGACAATTGAAAAAAATATTGAAAACTTCTAAGAGTCATTATAGTATTAACAATTGCAATATTAAGGAAGAGAAAAAAGAGAAAGGAAAATATGAAGGGATTGCTAATTGCCAGTGTTCAGCATTTATTTTCCAAATTAATCTTCATCATAACTCTATGAAGTGGGCAACAATATGGACCCCATTTTGTATTTTGTTAAACCAAGACGCAAAGGCATTTCAAGCAAGGTGCTAACTTGTTCAAAATCATTTGAGAAATAAAAGTGAGTAGGTGGAAAAAGAAAGAATTGAGATACATATGAAGTATGTGTATGTGTATGAAGAGAACAATGAAGAACAAGATGGGATGAGTAGAATTTTTAAAGAATATAGAGGGGAAAGTCTCATGAAAACAAAAGAATTGATGTCAAGAAAGAGTGATTTAAGTGTCATTCTGCTAGAGGGATGAAGTACTTCATTTGAGGACTAGGATGCTATTTTCAAAGTCATAGAATTGGGTGCATGATGGAGCAAAAGCAGAAGCTCAGAACTACAGAACGAAACAATGGAGACAAGGATTGGAAATTTTTCTCTCAAGAAACTTGGTTATATAAGAAAGAGCATAAAAGGCAATGTAAGATAGTGAAAAGGTATTTTATGCTTTTAAGAGAGGAGATATACAAACATACTTATGCACTGAGGATAATTCAGTAAATTCCAGAAACAAGGGAAAGATTTGAGAGGGAGAAAGAAGTCACTAAAACAGGAGGTAGAAATGCAACTTTCAGAACAAAGGTAGAGAAATTAGGAAAAGCTGGAGTCCCTGAAAAGAGCCTTTGAATTACACCATGATGGGAATGAGTTATTCTAGGAGCTAGGTTATTAAACAGACAAACATACTGGAAAAGAATATTTGCACTGCATATTACAGATAGTCAATCTCCTAATATAAACAGGACTCCTTGAACTCCATAATAACGCAACCAATAAATCAGTAAAAATAGGAGCAAGATTCTAGTAGAGAGTTCATAGGAATGCAACTATAACTAGTTCTTCAATCAACATATAAAAAAGGCACAGCATCACATAATAAGAGAAATAAAAATAAAAAGTAGACAAGATAATATTTTTACCCATTAGATTGGGAAAAAAAGTGAAAGTTTACAACTTTAAACTCCTATGTTACTTGTATAACCATAAGGAAGGAAAACTGAAATACATAAAAATCACAAATCTATTTACTCTTTGAACCAGCAATTTCACTTCTGAGAATAGTTTATACTATCCTCAGCCCACGAATGACTTTGTTGTCTTTTATTTTTCATTTTTGACTTCTTGGGCCCCCAAATCACATTTGAACCATTTCTTGATTTTTAATAGGGAGTTTTGCTTTTTATTATCATTCATGTTTAGACTGACCACATGCACCATTTTAAACTGGACAGTATCTTTATTTCCATGTTTCCCAATAGTCCCGTCATTTTTATATGTCAATTTTGTTCCATTTTTAACAAATCAGGGCATGTCTACCTTGGGGCAAAGGAGGCAATTGAGCTGTCCTAGACACAGTCTGTAAAGGGAAGCTAAAAGCAGTTGCTCCTTTTGTCCTGTGTTAAAGGCAGCCCTTGCCAGCACTGATTATGGCCAGCAGGGCACTACTGCTGTTTCCCCCAACCCCCACCTCCCACTCCCCACCTTGAGAAACAGGAGCCGTGTGGAAATAATTCTCTCACACACACATCACTCCCACATCTATTTCTTCAAAGGGAACAGAACACCTGAGGGAGGTAGATCAGCAGGTAAGTACTATGGGGGTTATCTCTGGCACTGTGGGGGTCATCACTGGCAGTGGGGGTTACTGGGCATTTCTGGCACTGGGATGGTTAAAGTGGCATGTGTTTTAGGTAGGACATTTAGAGCAGGGCTTGTAGGGGCACCAGTTTTGTTCTCACCTAATGTGTCAAAATCTCTTTTACCAGCCTGTTTGTATGAAGTCACTCCTGACCACACGTTGTTACTCAGTGATCACAGACCAGCATTGCATAGTACTTATTGCTGGTCTGACTGCTCGCCTCCTCCCCAAACCTTAGTAGCTAGCACATAACCCCATCAGATTTTTGCCATTCTAATATACCATTTGTGCCTTAAGGAAATATAGTGAACTGAATCATGTACAAATTATATATGTACAATGTTATTTGTTGCAGCATTGATTATGATTGCAAAAGATTTAAATTATCTCAAGTGCCCATAAATTATATATATCTATGTGTGTATACATATATACACACACACAAATATTATGTATGCATATATAATTATATATACATTAGATTATTTATGCACATATAATTATATATAAAATGTTTTTATGTATGCAAATACATATTATATTATATATGTATTATATGTATACACACATATGTATATATATAATATATAGAAAATGCATGCACATATATAATATATTATCTGAAAATATAATATATTACATATGCATACATTTTCTATATATTAATTATAAAATGCAAATACAATATACAGTATATAAAATACAAATATATAATATGTATATATGTGCATACATTATATATAAAATACATATATATCATTGATGGGCACTTGAAATAATATATTCTGTTAAAGATATATTATCACAGTATACAATGTAGAGTATCTACCCAAAAATAGATTGTTAAATTTTTCTGAAGTGATGAAGTATAATAAATGCAGTAGATGTCATTTGTAAAAGGAAGAATATGTATAGTGTATCTTTGTATTTATATGAAGAAATGAACACAAGAAAGAAGCTAAAAGCAAATACTTACCAAAAAGGACAAGAAAGGTAAAAGGGTTAATGAAAAAAATTTGAAAGACTTCTCAGTGTATATATCTTTTTATATCACCTGAGTTTCGAATAATGTAACTATGTTAGCCATTAAAAAAATAAGAGCACTGAAGGAAAAATGAAATAAAATCTATTGTTTGTACTCTTAACCTTTCATGATTAAATCAGTGAATGCTGCATAAGAGCTGTACTCAGCCATAATGCTCTGAAAGATTTTGTCTCTATCAGATATGAAGCATTCTGTATAAGAAAATATCAAAGCATAGGAATGATTTTTAAAAATGAATTATAGCAAGCCAGTGTTTTCCTAATTCTCTCATGCACTTAATATCCAGTGGGTTTTCTTGACTAAGAGAAAAAGAGAAGGTATTACAACTGCTTGATAGGAATTTGGAATTGCCACTTTCCACCTCTGTTGGTTATCAGACAGCCTGTAAGTTGGAAATACCTTGGTATGGGACTCACATATGATTATTATGTA